>JABUIW010000023.1:2805653-2914069 GCA_013363375.1 Menidia beryllina
ACACACACACACACACACACACACACACACACACACACACACACACATGCATATATAAAGATAGATATGGTGTTGTCATCTTAGAAGTTTCAACATGACATAACAGTTTCATTAATTTATGATTGACTGAATGACTGATTATCAAAGTAAAGTTTTTTTTTTGTTTTGCTCATTCAATGAGCCAAATTTATATTCTGATTATGCAACACAAACCCAGCAGCTCACAATGATCCAGCATCCTTGTGCTTGTCTCTAACAGTAACTTTATATTTTGCTGTATTTGTTGTACCCTCAGTAACCAGATCTGATTAGAGATTGGGAATTACTTTGGTTCACTGCACAAAGTGAAGCAACATTAGATTCAAGGCTAAAAAGATTGAACAGCCGCTATCTTGTCTCTCCTCTAAAATACAGCTTTGTACGTGATACTAAGGTTTAGTCGTATTAATGTAAAGGAACGTTTTCTCCACATAATTACAATCCAATTCCATTTCTCTAACCCTCTCGACTTGCCTCTAAAAAGAAAGAGAATCTTTATGGCCTCCTATAAATTCTGCAGGCTAATTCTCTGTACTGTGTTTTTTCTCGTTTGGCAACGAGCCTGTGAATAATTCTTGGTTTTTCTCACAAGACAGACGTTCACATATAAAAGTCAAAACATGAACGATTGAGGCGTTTTGGCGCCATACCTTGTTCTCTTTTCTTTCACTGTGGTATTTGTTTTGATAACTGTTGAATATTACTGTCATCTAAGTGATTACCTGTGAGTTGTGACTGTGAGAGCCAGTGTTCACTGAGCCTCTTCACTTTCTTCTTGGCTTTTCCATCCTGATAATCCATTTCTTCCCCCAAAGTCACTGTATTATCTTGGCTGTGTCAAGTCAGTTTATTACAACTGCTCTTGACTTTTTGTACACTGAAACAATTTTCTTTTACAGCCAGTCGACCCAGCAGTCGTGTGTGAGTGCAGTTTGACCCTAACCGGCCAAGGGGAATAAGGCACACACACATATAATTAAAAGCCCGTGTTTGATGTGTTTCTGTTGTTTTCATAATGTTAGAAATGTGATTTGTGGGACATGATGACTGGAACAGTGACAAAGATGAGAGACGGAGAGCTGGCAGATGACAGGAAGCCAAAGAATAACACACACATTCATTTAAAACAGTGCATACTTAAAACCTCTGTCCTGTTTCCTGTTTACGGTGTCCTGCTCTCTATTTCGGTCCACAAGATGCCTGAAGCGAGACCTTCAATTTTAACAATAGAGAGTGCAGAGCTACAGTGCAGACTGAAAACACACATGAGAAGTTATGTGTTGAGTTGGTAGTTTCTTTTTTGAGCCCTGATTGTTGGCAGCGCTGAGTAGAATCGGGGCTTAATATGTTTAGCCTACAAATAACCAGCCAATCTTAAAATGTGTTGATTGAAAACTGCTCTATTAACAATGACGGCAGTCTACTGTAAGTCTTTTTTAAAATAATAAATGAATGAGAAAAAAAAAAGACACTTGGCTTTTTCTCACTGGACCAGACTCAACACCATCTTGGTTAATCTGGTTGAATCTGTGGTTAAACACGTTCTTATTTTATCCTGGGTACTGCCCAGCTCGGTACTGCAGCAGCTCAGTAGATTTGCGGGGAGATTCATTCCCTCTTTCTTTGTGAAGGTTTGAAAACAGAAGAAAAGGAAAATGTCCTCGTGCTAAATTTGGAGGCCGGTCTGTGGTGGCCCAGGAGGTTGAAGAGCACAGGTCACTGGATGAGGGAAAACATCTCAGGGCAGCAGTCTGCTCTGGCCCCACCGCCATCCGCCATGACGCCTGTTTATCCACCGGGCTTCCTGTCCGTGAAAGCCAAAGTGTGCTTCTGAGCGCGGTGTGTTCAAGTGTCAACGTGTTGGTGAACGCATTGCCCTGTGTCTCTTTGTTTTTCAGTCCCCTTCTTTCTCTCACACACACGCAAACACACACACACACACAGACATTCCAGCAGATTAATCATGACTTTGTGTTAGTTCAGACCCCCAAAGCTCTTGTCATTGTTCGAACATCTCTGATAAGTTCAAAAACAACCGGCAGTGGACAAAAACCAACAGGAATACATACTGTGTAACAAAACGTAGACATGAACAACATCTAACTGGGCACTGAAGGTGAAGAACAGAAAATGTGAATTAAATTAGCTTGTTTATGTATTAAAGTATTCAAGTTTTCATAAAATTCCAAATAAGACAGCACCAAGATGATTATGATCAGCTCTTCTATGTCCTTCACATTTCCTATTTTCCTCTAAGACCAGTTTACAAAATCCAGTATCAATTGTCATAACTGTTCTTAATGGCTTTTGTGGCATAAAAAATAGATTTTAGGTCTGACTTGTTATGAGAAACTGAAAAGCTAAAAACATGTGTAACTGTTTTTCAGTGATCCAGGTTCTCATCTGTTGTGACTCGTTGCTTTTCAGTGGAAAAAAATTCTCACATTGCGAAGATTCCAACAAAACTGACGGGCTGACAGCAACTCTGAAGCAGGCAGCTCTGGCAGCTCTGAGTTGCCGTGGGCGTTCTGATTTCGGAATGTTTGAGGAGTCACGACACGATGAGATATTACGTCTGTGATGTGAGCGAAAGGGTTCTCAACCCCACTGCTCAAATTTCCTCTGATTGACAAGTCCCTCACCTTCATCCACAACACACCACAGCCTCAGGTGAAGGCTCATTTTTGAATCTCTAAAAGGAATTAGATTTCAATTCATTTACATAATCAAACTTCAGTGTTCCATCGTGAAACAAAAATATAATAAAACACGTCACTGTTGAGTCTGTTTAAAGACTGTTGGTAAAAAAAACATTCATGCATGTGAACTAGTGAGGAGCACAACAATCTATTATGTCATGCTTCTGCCATAGGCTGTGTAAAAGATGTACACAGGAATAACATCACCCTGCAGTTTGTTGTGCTCCAGTTGGAGTTGGTGAATTCATATTTTGATGGCTGTGTTTTTGCAGCCACATGTGAAAAGATGAGACGTGACTGAGAGCACATACAACGTGTTCTGCGCCTATTGGGTGGCAATGTCTGGCATTATATCTGCCTCACTCAAGCATCTTTTTGCATCTTCACTTTTGGTAGTTGCCAACACTATATTTTTTGGGTCACTCCAGAGAACATGGTGATAGCTTTTGACACATGTCCATGTCATGTAAAATTTTCTGTCTTTTTTAATAGCTTACATGGTGCATATACTGTAGATAACTTTAGGTAACACGAATAACCACAGAGTTTTATCTCCATGGTAAAACAAAAGGACCAGAATAGTTTGATAAAAACTGAAGTTTCTGATGTTTAAAGATTTTTCTCCATATCTCTTCATACATGCATGTCGATTGGGTGAACCAGCTGGTTGTAGGTAGTTTACTGGGTAAATCCACCTGTCTAGTGTAGACAATATCAACCGTATTTCATTTTAGGTCTCTGATACATTTGGTTCTGCTGCAGTTGCATTTAATAGATTTATTTGCTACTAAAAAATAAAGTCTGCTCTGAGACGATGACCCCTTTCTTCGGGGTCTGAGATTTTACTATTCCATTTAAGCTCATAAACAAAACAAATAAGCGGTTTAATATATGATGAGCCTGAAGGGATCATTACAGCAGAATGACGAATGAATAGAAAGGTGCCTGTGACCTGTTTGACTGTTTTCCTGTGAGAACTCCAAGGCTTGATGTGTATTATGCAAAGTTAAACTCTGTTTTTATTTTATTTTTCATTTCACTAAGAAGCATCTCTGAACACATAAAATCTCCCGGAATATGATGATCACTCCCACACCAGGCTCATCCAAGCCCGAGCCCCTCCCTCTTTTCTCACACGGCAGCTAAAGGCAGAAGCTCAGGGGCGGGCTGTTCCCTGCCTCAGACACCCTGTTGGGGTATCTATTTTTAACCGCCGTGCTCGTGCACTCCGCTCTGTGTGTAACTCAGCCCTGAGCTTGTGGCTTTGGCAACACGAATGCTGTTAACACAGATTTCCCATCCAGACACGGAGATAAGAAAGTTGCTGCTGTCCTGGAGAACAACTCTGAGCTATGCCTAAGACACAGGCACTCTTAAACATCCCTTTGCAAACCTGTGCCTCTTCATGTCTGTCTTTAACATTGTAATGCTTTTATAAAGCCTGGATCATCATTATATGAATAGAGTCACGAGATGTGAACCGGAACATTCAGGTAATTTAACCGTCTGAATCCCTCAGAGAATGTTTAATTTTTTCAAAGTGGAAAATACATAGCCTTCTTCCATTGCATCAGTGTACACTCATAAAGACCAGCACATCAACATGAATAATGCATGGGGACTTGGAAGCTGGTGCTTCGACTCTAGTGACACAAATTAAAACGCACTCTTGTAAGCGCACGTGCTCGCAGTCTTTCTGTCTCCCTGAAGTTTATTAAAGGAGAGATAGATCACACCAGACAGGCGACAGCAACAAACACATTTGTTTTACGGTTGGGCCTTCCCTCATAACCGAGATTTAGCCTCATCCCTCCACGCTGTTGCTGTTGTCATCCGTGGTGCAGCTGCTTCTAATTGTGTTTTCTGCATATGTAACAGTTTGTTTAGGCAGGCTTTTCTGACCTACTTTCACCCTCTGTCTTATCTTAGTCACCTCTGGCACCCACGCCTCCTTACCAAATCATTTCAGAGCAGGCAGTCGCAGGGAGAATAAGGAGTTGACTCCCAACTGTGAATAGTGGTGGAAGATGTTCCTTGAAAACAAATCAAAGGAAAAGCCACATCTGTGTCACAAAGCCGTGTCGGATCGAAAGAGACAGCGTGTGAATTAATGTGTGAGTCTGCCCCAGATGTGTTTAGAAAGTCATGCAAGCTGTAACACTTCAGAGGAGTCCTCGTGTGAAACACTTAAAGAATAGTTTGAGTATCTTTCCATCCAAATAGCAGGGCTGTGAATTAAATCCTCTGATGCCTGCAATACACAGATTATCTAGGTGGAGGATTATTAAGGCTCATTATATTAGTTAGTCTGGTTTAATGCCTATCAGAGCAGTGCGATTGCTGTAGATCCCACATGTGTTTCAGTTTTTTTATTTGAGAGGGTTTTAAAAAGATTCATTATTTTAAAGGAAGGTTTCAGTCTTACCTTCTTGTAAAGGCTAGCTGCCTTGACACCCAAAGTACAGCTTCAATCTTTTTGCAATGCACCATCAACCTTGCATGATTTGCATTAATAACTCTGAGTTGTGTTTGGTGTATTAAGTCACACTCACTGGATGTCGACGCCTGATAAATGAATCACAAGGCCACTCATTTTGAGCTGTCCTCTCTACCTTTTTAGTTGTCTGCGTTTAGAAAACAACTCACATGCTACAGCTGAAACAATGATTTCCCTTGGAATATGCATGTCATTGTTATTCTACTAGTTTTAAAGAGCTAGTATTAAAAATGTATTTTTTTCTGATTCATCACATCACTGAGACGACAATGACAACATTTTACTCCCTAGTTTCTTCAAACTCTTTGAACTTCATTGTCAGTTTTTTACCCCTTCATTTCTTCTTGGGTTATTCGGAGAATGCCAAAGTCCTCAGAAATGCTATGAGCTGCTTTACATTCCAGCATTCATGGCCGTGTCAGGGAGGGCATGTTTAACATGAGGGTAGAGGCACATGATTCCCCTGGATGACAATTGAGAGACCCAGAGCATTCCCCACACAACTTCCAACCCCAGCCGGACACCAACAAGCTATGTTCCATGTAAACATATGAAGTATTAATGTGCCTTGACATTTGGTTTTCCAAATACAAAAATGATAAGATGGCATCATAAAATATCCATGGGGATAGAAAGGTTTGACTCCTATGACAATAATGGCAACCAAGTTAACATGTCCACAAAATCATGGTGGTTTAAATGGATTTTTTCTTCTTTTCCTGTACATCTTTTTTATGCTGCACAGAAAAAAGACCCATTAAAATGATGACCCAAGTTAGAACCCTCATGAGATATCAGGGTGTGTTTTCTACATTTCAGATGTGGCCTTGGGGCAACCTGATGGGAGCAAATGCAGCTTGTGGAATGCTTTTTTTCTGCAGAAAAATGTCACCCAAAACATCCCTTTTGACTTATCTTACACCTTGTTTTTCTTTTACAGCAGCTTTGCACGAGCAGAAAAACATGACGCTACCCTCGAGCACACAAACACACACTCAGGTGTACAGTCCCATGTCGCTACGAAGATCTTGAATAGTAGCATTCCTCTCACACAGAGTTTAGCTTATTAGAGCGAACAATGGTGGCTGCCAGTTTAATTTTCAGAAGCCCAATGATTACAGAGATTATGCTCTGTATCTAGTTCAAAGTGTTACATTTCCTCTGCTTTCCCACGTCTGATAGGCACCACGGTGCATGTGACTTCGGTGTACCAATTGTCTGATGCAATCAATCTGCTGATCTCTCCTGTTTTGGAGAGGTGCACGTTCATGGGCAGCAACATTACAGTTTTCTGAAACCAATACATTGCTTCAAAGACAATGTATTACATTACTAAACATTATTACATGTTGCAACATTTGAGGTAAGAGACTCTGTTGAGGCTTAAGGCGTCCCTCGGCTGACCCCATGTCACTATACTGGCTCACTCTGCCATGTGACCTGTGGCTCTTGTGTCAGATTACTTTTCAGTTTTGCTCTGATTTCCCACAGTAACAGAAAATCTATGTTGCTGTGTCACATGTAATTAATTACTGATTAATAGCAGTGAACTCAGCGACTCCGATAAATTATTAAGAGACTCCCAGATAGAAAAAATGTGCACAACATGCATAAATTCATTCCATTTCTCAGACATGTTTATGTCTATTTATTTGGTATGTTCCATGAGACCAAATGTAAAAAAGCACAACACACGTGCGCACAAAATTCTGACACCAGATGCTTTACTTCAGTAATTGATGTCACTTTGTTTTTGACAGAAATTCTCTCCTTTTTTTTTTCAAACGTATTTGCATAAAGGTGAAAAAAAATACCTGAGGGCTTTTGGAGGTGTCTCAAAGTCTTCAAGTGTGTGTGCATTTCCAGGTGGAGGAAAAAGGGGGCAGTTTGCAGCAGCATAAAACGAAGGAAACGGGAAGGAAATGACGAAGGCTTGCTCTCTGAAACTGCAAAACCGCCTCTCTTCTTTTACCCCACTGTATGGAAACCTGGACGCACACACACACACAAACGCACGCTTTCACAGCCTGTTGTTGTTGATTGTGATAAGAAGAAGGAAAAACAGGATCTGAGACACAGGGTGTTTAACACAATGTTTTAAGAATAAAGTCTGAGAAGGGCACAAACATGCAGCGACATGAGAAAAGGCAAAAAAAAAAAAAGGGTAGATTTAGGAAGAGCTTAGCTGCTAAAAAAGAGGAACAACTGAACAAGAAAACTTTGATGTTCAGTTGTTGTAATCACTGGATGTTTTCTACTTTCCCGTTCAGGTATTTTCAGTCATCATTTTCACGGTCATCATCCAACAGTTCAAATATATGTCACCTCCATTTGCAGATAAACTGTTGAGGACATTCCTTAGCAAGATTTTGCTAAACTGAGAATCCCTTATTTGTGACTGCTGAACAGAGGCCAAGTGAAACATTTCTACACATTAGATTTGCAGGAAGCCAGTTATTCCACACTGATAACCCGCAGATCAGCGAGCCAGGGAGGAGACAAACAAAACAGGCCCGGCTCAGGCAGGACCTGGGCATGTTTCCCATTGTTTGGTTTAAGCAGCCAGTGCCACCAGATCGGCAGCATTTCCAGTCTGAATCAAAGAAACGCCTTAAGAATTTCTCAGTAACCTAACCAATCATGAAAAACGTGATTCATCTGCAGAAGCAGACACAAAGACAAGCAAAGGCTGTGAGGACAAAGTGAATCGTCGGCATAAAAAAATGTCAGTAGCATATTTGTTATCGCACACCCACTATTTTGCATAGACCTACATGTACAGCCATGTTGTTTTGAGTGATTTTCCATGCCTCGAGAGAATTTCCTTCATTCCTGTTAGTGAGGAAATCTAAAGGATGTTTTCCTCACTCAAGTTTGCTATTCAGGGGATAAATTTCAGTATCTGTGAGATTAGAGATTTAAAAATGGTTATCGAGATTATATTATATATTATAATATATATATTATAATATTATATATATATTATATATATTTTATTATATATTATAATATTTCTAAGTGTGATAAAAAAAGTACTGATTGTTTATATTTATCAATAGACAAAATGCAAAGTGAGCAAACCCAAGAAAAATCTAAATCATATCAACATTTGGTGGTACTACCATTTGCCTTTAATTCTTAAATGTGCGCTTGCAAAATCTTAGACATTTTGTAGGATTGCAGTCAGGTGAATGATCAGTCATTTACACCAAACGGCTGCTAATGATCATCAGCGTCAAATGTAGATTGATGTAGAGTCATGAACTAAAACAGAAAGAGCTCTGTAGGAGGCTTAAAACTGGGTGAGGAACAGACAGGCTCTATTCATCCAGGTGTGCACATCTACTGTCTATATAAGTCTGCCCAGAAGACATCTTCGTGGAAGAATTGCAGCCAAAAAGCCAACCCTCCAACATGGAAACAGGGCCAAGTGAATTAGCTATGGATGAAAACATAGGAACTGAGGTGCAGAAAACTGGCAGCAGTTGTAGAAAGCAGTTTGTTCACCTAAAAACAGGAGAGCGGTACAATAGTGAGTATATTTCCTTGCAAATCAACATAGAAAACAACATAATGGAGAACCTGCACTACATTTCCGCTTGTAATTTTAACAAATCCCATTTCATGTTTTGCCCTCCTGTAAAATCATACACTTGTATGGAGATGACTGATAGCTTGTTTGTCCTTTGCTTCCCACCATCAGTTAATAAAAGATAAAGTCCACCCTTTTCATGAAAACTTGCTGGACTAAGCACATGATGTCAGGTTGTTCTTTTACAGGGAAAATCCCCAGCTGAACGGAGAGGTCGGAGTTTGGTGTTCTTAGGTTGGGGGAGGATACAATTCAACATTGTTCCCTCAAGCAACATTCATTGACAATGATTAAAACAAATATCTCGGAGATGATATGGAAACTGCAGCAGTGATGTACGGTGTTGAACAAAAATGTACAATCCACAGCAAAGGTCACAATATGAAGGCTCACCTTCAGGCAAAGCAATCAACAAAATGAGCACAGCAACAGTCAAGGACACTGTGTGTTTCCTCAACTCCGTATGGCTCATGGGACCAGATGAGATGCTAATTCCATGGAGACGGCGTTGTATGGCGGGGGATGGGAGGGGAGCGGGGGGGGCGGTTGAGATTACAGTCTGGCCGTGGAAGTCTAGCAAGGTTGCTCTGTTGTCTGCTGCAGCTCATGCTCTGTGTCTTAAGAGGCTTTAAAGGGCTTGGAAGAGATGAGCTGCCATCTGGCTAAATCTTGAGCAGCCAGTCACACATGTTTGGCCCCTCGAATGCACTGACACAGCTGATGTGGTGCGATGCCTCCTGAAGCCGTTTAATCTGTGGCTACTCCTCAGTCGCACCCAAACTAGCAGTCATGCAAAATATCTAGCAGGAGGAATCCTTTTGTGATCTCATGGGAGTTCTTATTTACATACAAGAGCGCTTTTGCATTGTGACAGTCCGATACAGGTTCAAAAGAATCTGCTTCGATGCGTGGGACTCCTGCATATTTTCACAGCGCTGTGCTCATGTGGCTCCAAGGAGTGTTTCTGCAGACAAAGCAACAACAGGCAAACATTGCTGGGATTTCTGCGAACAAAGAGCTCCGTTTTGTTGACTCTCCAGGAGCAGAGAGACACATGTTTTAAAGTGTCGGCTCGCAGCAGAGAGGCAAAGCCGAAACACGCCGAGAACAGGATGAACTGGTCAGTGGGTACCAACGGCCTCCTCCTAATGAGCATGTGACAGTAAATTAAAAGGGCAGTCGCTTGGAAAGTGCACATTAGTAAGTCACTTTGGCCAGGGCACTTGCACGTTTCCCGCCAGGCCTTTGGGCAGATGAACTGTCTTTGACCCATATACAGCGACGTCTGATTCTACATAGATGTATGGTGGGCCGTAAAAATGACCGGTGGCTGCCACGTCATGATGCGTGATGAACACATCAGAAACCCAAAGCAATGCCAGACCTCACAGCAGGGATTGTGCACGATGCCTGTGCACAATGGCCTGCACGCACCTGATCGATATAGAGAGGTCAGGATGTACCTTTCAGCGGCAACATCTGTCTATTACAGGGAATGGATCCAATGGAATTTTAGACTGACTGGGTCTAATCAATGTGCTCTCCAAGTGTGCCAGAAAATATGTCACTGTGCACAAAAGCAAGGGATTTATGTAAAGGCTAACGGTCTAGTCTGGGAGCAATCAAAGCACAAATTGCAGCGTTTGTCATTTATATAAAACATATTATATGGATTCTAACGTTTTCTTTTAAGATTTATTTAACTTTATTGACAGATTTGTTCAGTCATGTATGAAGTTGGACTCCTGGAGAAAAGCCAAACTCACATTTGCTCAAACAGAAATGTCCACAGTGGTTAGACAGAGAATAAAGGCATCGGGCATTTAAACTGTTTCTTCTCTCTTTTTGAAATAGAAAAAAATCGACATGTGAATTCTCATAATTGGCCATGCTTGCAAGAATTGGCCACAGTGTGTGTTCAATAAGGCCTCTCAAAAAGCTACTCGGTTTCCACTTCACTCAACGCGGATGGGTAAAAAATCCTTTCTGCTCAGTCTGTCATAAGGTTACTCCATGATTGTTGTCGAATCCACTGTTATTATTCCATTTCCTGCTCGTGAACGGAAAGACCAAAATAACCCCGATGAAATCTATGGCTCTCCAGGGGCAAAGCTTTTGTGTCAGAGCGAGTGAAAAACAGGAGCAGCGGTGGCTGAATGGGACACTGCCAGATCTAGAGTTTCAAGGCCTCATGGGGCTCGGCCCATGGATACAGACACAGCTCATTACACGATCAGCCTGTGTGGAGACCAACCGAGAGGTGTCATGTGAGACTTTCTGCCTCTATGATTTTCCGATTAAACACTCTGCAGATTGAATTGAAGATGGAGAGGTAAACTTTCTAGCTCAAGGAAACACGAGGTGGGACATGCAGACTCCCCTTTTTTTGTTTTTCCTTCTTATCTAATTCTGACATTTAAATGTACAAACACTCACTGATGGGTACATCCTCTTAACACCTATTCAACCCTTTCACTTTAGCTTCTCTTCACCCTCCAGTGCCTTGGAGAACTACAGCAGATCATCTGGGCAGTTCACGAGGAAATGTCGCACTCACGCGTTGCGTAAGTTACAGCTGTCACACTCAAAACTTCGGATGACTCTCTCTTTCCCTTTCTGTCTGTCTTTCTCTCCCAGGCTCAGCTGTCGTGCTGGAAACGTCCTCGGCGGACACCAGCCCCGTGTGACGCGCTCGGCCTGCGAAAGTCACAGTCATAGTGGGTCGTCAAGTCCCAAAAACAGACCCGCGGAGTGCACCGTCATCCCGCTTTACGGCTCTGCTGCTGCAGTTAATTCTATGTTGCGCGTAAAATTACCATCGGTGGTGGTTTCCGTAATTGAGGAGTGTGCTAATTACATGTTTTTGAGCCCCAAACGAGCAGTGTAAACCATCCAGATCCTTTTCACCTGCTCACCGCGCAGAGGCAAAGTCCACACGCAGTTTCTAATTGTGAACTGGGGGCATGCTGGGACGTGATGCTAACTGCTACCGTCGCATGAAAATCAGATATATCTTTCCATCACCGGGAGAAGGTCACACTCTGACGTCCCGCTCACGCTGCTGGCGTAATCAGATCTGGGAACACACTGTCAGCTCTTGTGTGTGCCCAGCTCTCCTCATGCATTATAGACAAAGTGATTTAATGCCTCAAAATTAAACTGTGTGTCTGCCTGGCGCTAGCCGTGATCTGGTACAGTGAGGGCCTGTGGCGCCGTACAAGTAATGGGTGGGAAGTTCTGCTCCTCTGCCACTGTGTCAGGCCAGACTCTGACTGTCAAACCCGATGACTGTACGGCCCAGTTTAACTTAAAACTGTTTTTGATGGCACTTCCTCAGTAAATTAAAGCTCTGCTTAGATGACCAGTGTTGACATCACAGCTCATTATATAGCAACAGCACATACTAAAGGATGACCTCATACAAAATGTTTAATATCTGCTGTGGTCCAGATGGTAAATTGTAACAGTTTCTCCATAAAGGATTAAAAATCAACACGTGACAATTGATTTCTTTTCAACATCCTTTCACCTTCCTGCTTGCGAAAAGAAGAAGAACATTTTTCATTTTTGGTGATTATGTACCAAAAACAAAACTGTATCTAAATATCTTTTTATTTAAAAAAAAACAGCTTTGTACCCATGATGAACACCCAGGAATAATCTCAAATAAGTGGCGTTACACCTTGACAGTAGGTCAAGCAAACACCTGTGTGAGTGTGTTCGAGGGAAAAGTGAACGTGACGAGTCATTGTGAAAAAGCCTCTTTGTGAATCCCTTCTTATCGGTCAGGAACTTTGCTTTCTTCCTCAGCGGCTAGAAATTGTGCTCTGCAAACCCTTTTAGTTGTGTGAATGGGCTGGTGTGCACGAGTGGCTGATAGACGGTTAACCCCTGAGAGATTGTGAGACCTCAGCTGTTGCAGTGGCAGTGGGATATAAGAAAGGCCGTGTGAGAATGTAGGTCAAGGCCAGACATCCACCTAGAAAAGCAGCAACTGGCCCTAAAAGACAGCAATGGCCCTCCAACAGCCTGTTGCTCAGTATTTCTATCAATGCAGATGTTCATAACACAATGTTGTTTGAGGTACGGCGGATATCTTAATGACGTTGTAACAGGGGTAGATGGGATATCACACTACAAGAGGAAGAGAAATTAACTGTCTGGGCTTCTATGCTGTGTTCCTCTTTCGGCTCAGCATGCTCGACAAGCCACAAAAAAGGCCAGTTTCTATTCATAGCGTGTGCATGTATGTGTGTGTGTGTGTGTGTTCCTGAAGGCACATCAATTCATAATGAGCTGCAGCTTTTTATAGGTCTCGCCAACCACTGGCTGAAACGCATTAACCCCACGCTTCTTCATCTTGTTCTCGTTTTTGTTTTTAATGAGAACCTCCCCATTCCTCGAGAAGCTACGTGAAATACACAGTTTTATAGCATTTTTAGCTTCTGTCCTGTCTTGAGGTTAAGAGGAACCCCAACTAAGACATAGCTGCCTCTTTTAGAGGAGTTTGGAGACCTGTTTGGAATGTGCGTGCATGCTCGGTGATGCTCTGTGAGGGCAAAGGGACAAGCTTTTTTCACATTCAAAGCCGCATGACCTGTGACACATCCATCACGGGCGGCAGCTCACATGAGGTGGCATGAGATGTGCTGGTATCTCTTCATCTCTGCAACAAACTGAGCGCGATCTACCAGAGATGCGGTACAGACTGACCGACCAAACCCGTAGGTCGAGGTCCACACCGATTCAGAATCGCAACGGTAATGTTTTGAGCCTCTGAAACATCGTCTGCTCTCAGTTGTTCAGTGGTGTGTGTGTGTGTGTCCTGCTGCCATATCATTAAGGGATCTGTTTGAATTTTCATCAGCTCCAGCTTGTGTTGACGTCCTCATGTGTGGCCTGCCCTCCCTGAGGCCGGTTAGAATGAATGGGCCCTCAGTACCTTAACTAAATATCTCACATTCTGTACCCTGGAAGCTCGTTGGATAAGAAGAGCAAATATAGGAGAAAATATTTGATGATATACACATTTAACTGAATCTGTGAGAATATCTCTCTCTCTCTCCATATATATATATATATATATATATATATTATTTACCCTAATTTGGATTCTTTTCAAGTAAATCACGTCTTGTATCACTAACAGATGAAGAAACAATTTCAACAGAAACATTCAGTGAATTGATGACATTTTCTTTTTATTGATAAGTCTATGAGGTTCACATATCAAACCACATCTCATATATTCTTTAAAAAATAACATTCAGAATTAAAACATCTTTCTTTACATCTCAATACATAAAAGGTATTTCTTCCGTTTGCACAGCAAAGATATGACATTTATGTTTCAGACAACATACTGACAAACATGTATATGTAATCAACACAACAGTGCAAAAAAACAAACAAACAAAAAAAAACAGTCTGTCACAGAAGCCCCCTGACAGGTGACTGTAGGGAGCTGTTTTCGACCCACTGAACGAATTGAGGAGGAATACGTGCTTTTAAAAAACGGAATGCTGTTTTTGGAGCAACACCTGCATAATTCAACAGAACAATGCACTTCAAGTTCGAACGAAATAAAAAGTTAGGTAAACAAGCTCGATGCTGCAACAAATCCTCTTAAAGTGAACAGAAGGAATTACTGCTGTGTCCTTAGGCGCACTGGGATTGTGTCTGTTGAGCCCCCACTTCGCCAACACCACTTTTTTTTTTTCTATTTCAACATAATACAGTGTCATTCCGCAGCCTAAATGTGTGTTTGTGTCTGGTAGTTGTCCCAGAAGCTCAAGTCATCTTTTCTGGAGTCCCTCCATTCGTTGGAGAGACAAAAACTCTCCAAATAAAAGATGAGATGCGCACAGAATCAAGTTCATTCAGGCAATTTCCACCACCTTTACCTCCTGGAGCCCGTTGCTGAGTGGTGGGGGCTCTTGGTTGCCTTCTATGGAGGATTCACTCCCCGTGCTCTCCCCGGAGAGAAGTCTGGTGACTCTCAGGTCAGATTTCAGAGTCTGCACGTCATTTCCAATGCACATTTCTCCCAAGTCATTAATAATTTGAGTCAATTCGTGTTTACCTTTAGAAACACAATCCCGGTCCGTGTCTAGGATGTCCTCACACTCAAAGTGCATGGCTTTCTCCTCCTCTTCCTCGCCCAATAAGTCCTCTGTGATGGAGCCCAGTTTGGGTGCGCTCCGGCTGCGCTCCACGGGGGGCTTGTAGTAACACTGTCCGTTCAGCAGCTTCCTGAGCGGGACCAGGGGGATGGTCTGCTCCCCTATGAGCTGCTGCTGCTGGTGCCTGGCGTCGTCTCTCCGCTTCAGTCTCTTGAACTCGGCCAGGGCCGTGGCCGAGGTCTGGTACAGGAGCAGCGCCATGGCTTTCGCCTTCTCGGGCTTGGACACCAGCACCGCGTGGCAGCGCAGCATCACGGCCTTGTGCTTCATCTCGTGCCGGTAAATCCACGCAAAGATCTTGGGGAGGCGGGGGTCCGCGACGCAGTAGGTTACCCGGTGCAGCAGGTACAAGTGCCCCGGCCTCCTGGCCTTATCGTCCACATGCACCATCCGGATGCCCTGCGAGCTGATGGTCAGCCGCATCTTGGTGCCGTTCTTGCCCATGTCGCTCTTGCCCCAGATCTTGCTCACCGCGACGTCCGTGCACCCGTCCCCCTTGGACTGGATGGTGGTGGCATTCCCCAGGTAGAGCACCGTGTACGTGGGGTCCTCGCTGGTGATCTTCACCTTTTTCCTCTTGGACTTGAACATGCTGCCCACCCGGTTGAGCGCGCTCTCGGGGCAGGACTTGGCGAAGGAGGTGAGCGCCGAGTAGTTGAGACTCACCGCATAGCCCTTCTGCTTGGACTGCTTGTCTTCCTCGATAAGATCGAACTTGTTCTTCTTCCAAGGCAGCATTTTATTGCTGTTTACGCTTAACAGCAACACTGAGAGAGAAAGAACAAACTTTTTATTTACTAGATCCTAGATGCGTCTAGCGCCTGTCAGGTCATTTATTCACTACTATATGACAACTAAACTCTAAGAAACCGTACTTCATCTCTCCATCTTCTGAAATGCTTTGTCCACTCCTTGTTCTCGGATCATACATTGCAACAAGGCGCACAATCCAGTAACCGAGTACGGGCTTTGCAATTTATACACTGGGAGAAACCATTTCAGTCTGAATGTAGGGGGGGCTGAACCAACTTTGACTTGTGTTTTTTTTAACTATACCTCCTTGCCTTCTTCTTAGTCAGTGTGATGAGTTTGACATATCTGATAACACTATTATGAATACACGGGCCACTTAAAATACAATAATTAATAAACAAACCGTATGTATCTATGTTGCTAAACTGTACTGAGAAATCGTGAATATCACTAAACCCTGTATTCATTTTAGATAATGTGGGACATGTAGACATATCAGTTTTTAATCATCATTTCTTCAATCCATGTGATCATTTTGAATGGACATCCTCATCCTTAATAAAAGTGCAATGTTAGAGTTTCTTTCAAAAATGTTTAGCATTTTTATTTGATAAATATTGTGATTATGTAAATATAACAAATCTAAACAATGAAGTGAAAAAACATTACAACTGTCAATCTGAATTCATAAAATCATTGAAAAGCTTAAATCAGATGAGCATACACCAAGTATGTTAGACCTTACACAGATCTAAATTTCTAGTTACATCAGTTCAAATGAGAGTGGACTTGACTGTTGTCTGATGATGATTTTTGCTGCCATCTTCTGGCTCTACCTTGAAGGGATTTTGCTACTCTTGTGTATGTATTTGTGATGACAAGACACTAAACGTGCCTAGAAAAATGTTTATTTAAACGCAAAATTGCCAAAAACTGAATAAATGATCACGGTGCGTTCTTCTTTAAGCCTTTAACGACTGAAGGTCCTATTTCCATAAGCGTGTCATGCAATAGGACCGTTTGTGTTTCATGTTCTCTGTTTCGTCAGAGCACACATTGTAACTGGACTTAACTGGGATGTACCACAGTCATTGTTTTGCCTAAAATAAATGTATGTTTGTATCGATCAAAATAAATAATATTAAATATTTTTAAGAATATTTAACAGTTGAATTCCTGTTTCTGAGTCAAATGTGCTCTTATAATTTAATACAGTTGCGATGCAAACAAAGCGGAAGTGTGGCTTGAATGGTTTGTTCCCACTTCCGTATCTTACGACAACAAGGTTCTGCACATGGGATACTTGTTGGTGACCCAGAGAGATTAGTTTTTACACTTTTCGGGCTAACATCTGTCGTGTGTTGCTGTAAGGTTGTTATGGGGAAGAAGAAAGCCAGCGGGGGAGGAGGAGGACTGGGCAGAGCTCTGATAAAGGAGAGACTCCAGGCTGGCCGAGGAAACAAGAGGAACGACTCGTGGGTACGACGTGGCCCTAAATCATTTAAGCTGCTCAAAATCAAGCTTACAAAAAAGAAAATACAGCTTCCTGGTGAAAAATCTAGAATCAATAAATAACTGATCTCTTTACACATAGGAGCTGTAAGAATCGACAGAAGTTCCGATTAGTGCGGTGCAGATTATCCAGAAGCAATATTTATCATGCAAGCATTTGATATTGTTAAGATCAGGTGCTGAGCTCACTAATATTACTCGTGTTGAACTTAAAATATGCAGTGGCATCAACACTCAGAACAGCTTCTTGATGTCAGTGAAACACCACATTTCTTTGTGGGAGTTTTTTTTTCCTCCAAAGCTTTCAGTGGGAAGCAGAACAGATACAGCCTTTATTGTCCCTCACAGGGGAAATTAAGGATCAGATCATGCAGATTAAACAAAAGTTTTATTTGTTAGTTGTAAACCAAACCTTGCTGTGTGTGTCACCTCAACAGCTCCACACCAGTGAGCTGAATGACGGCTACGATTGGGGGCGGCTGAACCTGCAGTCAGTGACAGAGCAGAGTTCTATGGACGACTTTCTGGCCACTGCTGAACTGGCAGGAACAGAGTTTGTTGCCGGTAAGAATAAAAACGTTCACTTGAGCCTTAATTATTATTTTATGACGTGTAAATATATGTGTATATATAATCAATGTTGTTTTTCTTGCAAAGCTTCCCTTTCTCTGCTTGAGTTTGTGATTTTTTTGTGTTTTTTTTTTTTGTGTGTTCTTAGAGAAACTCAACATCAAGTTTGTGCCAGCGGAAGCCAGAGCAGGCTTATTAACGGCTGAGGAGAGAATCAAGTTGAAGAAGCTTCATGAAGACAACAAGCATTTCCTGAGAATACCCCGACGGTAAGTTTATCAGATCCAGTGAGAATGACAACGTTTAAGTGGGCCTTGCATCTGTAAAGTGACGTCCTTCTTTTTGATTCAAGTCCCCAGTGGGATGAGAGCACCAGTCCAGATGCTCTTCAGCAAGCAGAAAAGGACAGCTTCTTGCATTGGAGACGAGAGCTTGCACAGTATGTGTTTTATATGCGTATATATTTATTATTTATTTGAAGTTTATTATGTGTTTATTATGTATGTGTGTGTTTCAGGTTTATAATCAGGAAGCAATAATCTATTGCCATTTCATGTAAATAAAGTTGTGTGTACAAAAAAACCCTGCTTACATTCTCTGATATGTGGTTCATTATCTATTTTTGTTGGATTATCCATCGGTAACCTAAAGGTTTCATTTCCATAGATTGGAAGAAGAACAGAAGTTATTTCTTACTCCATTCGAGAGGAACCTTGAATTCTGGAGACAACTGTGGAGGGTGATCGAAAGGAGGTAAAATAATGCTGTGCTGTCAGCTCTGCTGTTAACGAGGGAAATAGGTTTTTCTCTGAGATGCTCAATGTCTTTTTTGTTTTTTTCTTCAGCGATGTTGTGGTTCAGATTGTTGATGCCAGAAATCCCTTGCTGTTCCGATGTATTGACCTGGTAAGTCCATTATTTACTGCTGGCTGAATGAGTCTGAATGAATCTAACCTGCCTTTTCTCCTTTTACACAGTGACAGATGAGCCTGCCATCTGTCACAGTTATTTTGTCATGTTTCTATTATCTTTTTTTTTTTTTAAACATCAAGTCATCGTCTAACATTCTAAATACATCTGTATGTAAAATATCATTTTGAATAGATAAATGCACATTAAGCTGAGGCCTCGGTTTATGTACCAACAACTGTGGTCCTTCTCTTTTATTATTTGCGAATAGGAGGCCTATGTGAAAGAAGTCTCTCCAAACAAGGTGAACATGCTTCTGGTGAATAAGGCAGACCTGCTGACCAGGGAGCAGAGAAAAGTCTGGGCCAAATACTTTGAGAAAGAAGGGCTGAGGGCCGTTTTCTGGTCGGCCCTGGCAGAAAGCGACAGGCTGGATGCAGAGGAGAAGGTAAGGAGGTGGAGGCTTATTGAGTTGTGTGCTTGGTTCGGAGATAGATATTGTGACACCCTCTAAGAAAGATGAATGGAATTAAAAATGGTGTGAAACATTTCTTCTTACAGGGCATGGAAGTGGATGACCCAGAATGCGATCCGCCTTCCTCTGATCCAGAAGAAGGATCGCCACGTCTTGAGAACTTGAGGCAAAAAGGGGTGGATGGAGGGGACAAGCTGGTGGATAAGGAAGAAGGAGAGAGTGATTTAGAGGAGGAGGAGGAGGAGGAAGAGGAGGAGGACAGCTATCGGACAGTTGATGAGGAGGACTGGCACACTTGTTCAGAAGACGAGGAGGAAGCAGAAGGAGGAAGTGCCGGCACCTCCAGCAGATCCTTCCACAACTCCAGCCGACTGCTGCACAAAGACGAGCTGCTGGAGGTGTTCAAGGCTGTCCACGATGGAGACAGGTGTAAAGAGGAACAACTGACCGTGGGACTGGTGGGTGGAACGTCTTTGCGTGCAGTGATACACAATCACCTCAGTGAGCTTTCACATCGATGTGTTCATTCATACTGAGTGGAAACGCAGGAATCAGCTGGTCCTGACAGACGCAGAAATGTGAAGGCTACTTTCTGTTTGGCTTGAACAGGTCGGCTATCCCAACGTGGGGAAGAGCTCCACTATCAACACTATTATGAGGAACAAGAAGGTGTCCGTTTCAGCTACGCCTGGACACACAAAGCACTTTCAGGTACTGTACATCTCAACCCGCTATGTGAATTCAGCTCATCGTTTCATTCGGAAAAAAAACGTAAAATGTTTTGTCCTTTTTACCTTTTTTTCGACTTGCATCGCAGACGCTGTATGTGGAGCCAGGCCTGTGTCTCTGCGACTGTCCGGGCCTGGTCATGCCCTCCTTTGTTTCGACCAAAGCTGAGATGATTTGCTCAGGAATTCTTCCCATCGACCAGATGAGGGACCACGTGCCGGCAGTTTCCCTTATATCCTTTTTGGAAACAAAGGACTTGGGATGTGCTACTGTTCCTTCTTTTTAAATTGATGGCAGTTCCATGGAGGAGATTTGATCCTTAATGAGTAAGTTACATTTGCCAGACAATCCCTCGACATGTATTAGAAGGCACGTACGGCATCAACATCATCAGACCACGAGAAGATGAGGACCCTGAAAGGCCCCCCACATCTGAGGAGTTTCTAATGGCATATGGATGTAAGGGTTCCCAAACATTGGCAGTTTGTCAGTAGAAACAGGCGATACATTTAAAGTGTTTTTCTACCGTTCAAATATTGTTCTTAATTAACTGATTGTTTTTAAAATAAAGATTAAGTACAGAGCAGTGAAAGATTCATTCGCAAAGTGAATTATTGTGTTTTTTCATCCATTTCAGACATGAGAGGTTTTATGACATCACACGGCCAGCCCGATCAGTCCAGATCAGCCCGGTACATTCTGAAGGACTACGTCAATGTAAGTATTGTGGGATAATTTATGAGTTTAGTAAATTGTTGGATGTAGAAAATAGTGCCACAATGATAAGACATTTTATTTGACAAGGAAATCTCCCAAATTTATATTCTTTATTATCAAAGAACGCTCAAGTGTTAATATCTCTTTCAAGGGTTAGCAATTCAGCCTCAAATGTTTCTTTTATCCACTGTAGCATATATAAATGGCCATACTTTTACTATTAAGCACATCCCTGAGTTCTACCATGGTTTTTCTTCATTTACATTTCACCAGACGTCAGGATTTTTTCCAAAGAACATTGATGGTTTTCCACTTTTGTTACAGTTTTTAATCATGCGTTGGACAGTTTTGACCCAATTTTAGTAGTTTCTGCAATTGCAAAAAAAAATAAATAAACTGGTTGCAAAACTAGGTCAATTCAACAATGTGCAAACACAAATATGTTTCTTCTCATAGCTGAATGGCCCAATGTGTCCTCCTCTTGCTTTATTGTGTTCCTGTGTAAATCAACAGGCTGCAGCTGTGGAGATAAAATGATGTAACCTCGGGGGCTGTAAAGTTTACTTAACACCCTATGCCTTGCCCACTGCTCAAATGTTTACCCCCCACAGGGGAAGCTTCTCTACTGCCACCCTCCCCCACACATTAACGCTGAAGACTTCCAGCCACAGCACAGCCAGTTCCTGAAAACGGAGCCAGACAACAGTCAGTCCACAGCAGCAAACAAACAACAGAAAATCCGACGAATTGAAAATGTTGTGGACAAGAACTTCTTCCATCAGGTTAGATTTCCCCACAAACCTTTTAAATATATATGTATATATGTATGTTAGATGTATGGCCTTCATGTGAGTGGACTTTTCTTCTTAGGAGAACGTACGGGCGCTCACCAAAGGAGTTCAGACAGTCATGGGCTACAAACCGGGCAGTGGACCCGCCGGCTCCCAGGCAGACACGGTGCCAGGCAAGCCCTGGAAAAAGCACAGCAACAGGAACAAGAAGGAGAAATTACGCCGGATTACCAAACATCTGGATGCATGAACGCAATGGGGAAATCTAGGATTTCTAAATCAGATTATAGCAGATGCAATGGAAAAATACGCAGCTCTCATGTGATTCCAAAGGAATCGTTGGGGAGTTTTGCTGGGAGATGAATAATGGCCCCTAATTCTGCGAGCGTAGCGAGGTCCTGGTCTTTACTAGCGACTTGCATTGTCGATCATTTATTGCAAATCTTACTGATGCAAAGCATTCCATCAAATGGATCAACAGAACGACAGCTGACCCACTCATCATCCACAGTGTGTGAAGTCTGCAGTGATTTTAAATAAATTTGGCTCACAATTTTCAATGAACACTTGAGTGACTGTGACATGCTGGTTTTATCCATATGCAGTTAATAGTATTGCCACCAAATCTCTCTTCTCTTTCCCTTTCGTTTCCACATTTTTATGGCTTTAGTAACTTTTCACATTTGAGAAAAAAAAGTATGTAACAAGCCGTACTAAATGCTAATAGCACACTTTCTAAATGTCTGCGAGTAAAATAAACATTTATTCTATTGGGATTTAAATTAAATCTATTTGTATTGATTGCTTTAGGAATTCTCTTTTTTTGTTTTAATAGTTTATCGGATTTAATATGTGAGACATGGACTAACTGTCAAGATCCTTTATGAATTAAAGAAAGACACGTCTCTCTCCTGACACAAACGTTGCATAAATTCTAGAAATACATTTGTATCATTCTTTGAAAGCTTTAGTTGTTTTCTTTGTTAGCTTTATAAGCTTTAGCTTTGGTTCTCTTCAGTGATGGTACAGCTCATTCTCCTGTCAACATGGAACATGTAAAAATGATTTGAAGCTATACAAATGGTTGAAATACTTTGAACTAAGTTTAGAATTCAACCAAATAAAATCAGTGGCTTTCCTGTTACCCCATTACCTAAAAACTTAGGATGCTGTGTAAAACGTGAATAAAAGACAATGGAATATTTGTCAAATTCCATAAATATGAGCTGTGTGTTTCAGATCCTGATGTAATAAAAAAAACAGCTATTATTGATAGTCAAATTCAGCAAATGTTCAAAATTAAATACCTGTCAGACCACCAAGTGCCATTTAAAGTCCTTAAAAACGATTGACAAATCAAAATATCTGGGAAAAGCACAGCTTGTAATGATTAGATACATAATGTCAAAATACTGAATCATAATATTTTATAACTCACAACAATGGTTCGCACTAGTACAAGATAACGTGGTAAAATTCCATTCTGATAAAAACAGATTAAGACAAAAACAACAATGAAACATCTGTTTCTTTACTAACCCAATGTTAGTTAAGCTCTCAGCCTAATTGCCAACGTCACACAAATCCTCGGGCAGGTACCTCTCAGGTAAATAAGCCCCGCCCTTTCCTGAACGCAGGTCACTCCAGCGTGCGCCTCCTTACGCGCACGCCAGCTGCTCCTTTGTGTCGTGTAATTCAAACATATGTGCAACCTAAAAAAAAAAAATGGAAGCCGTTAAAACACACGCGGACGGACACATCCAGGGAAGCCCCGACGCGCTCCTGGCCTCCGCAGGGGTCACCTGGATCGCCACCTGCTTCTCCCATCGGGCGGACAAACTTTGCGTCCCGGCTGGGCTCGCCTTGTTGTCATCGCTGCTTCTACTGCCGCCCTCCGTTCTGTGAGTAGAGTCCCGGGGTTGTGGGAAACGGTTTGACTCCCCGCTAGGTTGCATGTGAAGGTCTGGCTCAAACGTCTGTTAAAGGCTGGCGCGTCAGAGGTGCGCGTTCCCGGGGGAATACGCCCGAGAAGGCATCCTGACCTTCTACTGCCTGCTGGGGAACCTGTGCGGCACGGTGGGGGCCGTTCTGTCCAGGCAGCTGCACATGCAGGTAGACTTATAGTGTTTTGTTTTTCTTTATCAGTTGCCAGTAATAGGGCTGGTCTGCTTAATTTCTCTCTCTGTTAGATTTTCATGAGTGCTTTTGCGGCTGGGTTGGACACTGTGAACTGCCTGGTGTGCTGCCTCCCGGTGTTCCTGTGCTGGAACAGGACAGCAGGCGAGTTGTGACCATTCATGGCCAGTTTAGTGACCCCTTGCCACCTGAGCTCAGCCACTAAGCGCAGCCGACTGTGTAAATACTGGTTATCTGACAGGCTTTAGGCAAAACGTAAAGTGCGCATTCCTGCAGATAATCACGCAAATGAAGAGAGAGGGGGGGGTGCGCTGAGACTCTGAGCTCTGTCCTGCTCCCCGGTGCTCTCCCTCAGAACGGAGGCGGAGGACGATGAGGAAGCGCAGAAGGCAGCATCTCCTGGCTGTGGGCGTTCTAATGGTGGTCGCGGGAGGTTTTCTGAAGTCCAGAGTTGATGACCCTCCTGTAGTCCAGCCCGTCAGACGAAGGGGTCTGCTGCAGTTTTCCAGCTGGAGTCCTTTAATGGTGCTGTTACACACACAAACAGTGCGTCTAGATATGTGAGATCACATATTTGTTGGGTACCCACACGCTATGTCTCCTTTGACTAAATTAATCAGTTTGATTGATGTTTATGTCGAACTCTGAGGTTTATTGGCACCAGATTGACCCGGGCACATTACAGCTCGCATGATAACTGAAGTGCATTTTTTTTTTAAAGGACAACAAAGAAATTCTTGGTTACACTCTTGGGCTGCTGTCCCTCTTCATTTCCTGTACCTCCAGGTTCCCGGCGCTCTGCAAAGCAGTAAGTGAAAGACAGCACGCTGGACTCTGAGGCACCGGAACCGTGTTTCCGGGGGTCAGAACACTTCATCAGTCGGTTACATTTGCTTTCTTTTTTAGCTGAGAGGACAGAGGCTGACCAAAGTCTGCATGTTCTCCGGACTGCTGTGCTCACTCTCCGGTACCCTCTACACCGTGGCCATCTTCCTCTACGACACCCGCTTTGTTTTCCTCGTGAGGGTAATGCCGTGGCTTCTGTCATCAATAGGCTGTGTCAACTTAGACCTGCTCGTATCCTTAAGACTGGTTTTGGATCACATTATACTGTCTCTGTTCACGGGGTAGCCGTTTTTCTCTATTTTGGTGCTATTAATGATAGCTGACACACCTCTTAAATGTATTTAAATCAGAATAATCCACAGCAAACTGAGCAGGTAATGAGATATTCCGTCTAAAAAAACAGATAGGAAGGGGGTAAAAAAAAGGTTACATTTTAAGGGTTGCTCACATTGGAAGGACACGCCAAATTACCAAACATAGGACTTGTGTGAACTATAGCTGGATTTTGATGTGCGGCTTTAAAGTCGTAAACAGTACCGAGGTCTGGTTTGTTGACTTTTAACCCAGAGCCGTCAGATTTTGGTCATTCACTGGTGCAAGAAAAAAAACAGGCAGCGGCCCACGAGGCTTTCTCCGGACACCGAGAGCCTTTTGACAGGTTCAGGTGTCCAAACTGAGGATCTCGCTGTCGGAGAGCGACAGAAAGAGCAGCAGATACCCTCATCAGCACAAACGAAAGTGAGTTCAGTTTGTTATTTTTGCTGCTCCCACATCTTTTAGAAACACTGACATCACAGCTCCTGTAACCCCTTTAGGAAATAAGCGGTTAAGAAAATGGATGGACGTCACAGCTAACTTAGTGCTCTGTATGGATCCTACAGTGAAGGGAATTTTTCTTTTCGCCGAAGAATTTTCAGGGCTGTAAATTACCTAAGCGACTTAAATGATGGGAAGGCATTCATAAATCATAAGCATAGAGCAAAATCAGTCACTTGGTGTGCATCAGCCTGAGTTGTGACGCAATTCCTACTATCAACTCTTTGTTTAGAGCGTTAAAGGTAAATGTGATAGCAAGAAAGCCCTTGGGATCATTCATGAAAAGATGCAAATGATATTTTATGCCATTATAAAAAAAACAAAAAATAAAGTTTTCAACAGCTGTAAAAGAGTACTGAAGGGCTTTGGGATATCTGTAATAATTACAAGAGATTTTCTTATTCTTTCACGTCACATGGCTTGTTCCAACCAGCAAAAGTATTTCAGGATGCATTCAGTGTTTTTCTGCTAATATCTTGGCTTGAATATTTTAGTATTCGACCTTTCCCTCAAAGACCAAAAATTCCCAGAAGATGAATGAGATGGGTCACTACATGGATGTGAGTTTTCTACCTGCAACAAAAGTAAGCTCATCATGGCTTTTCTCTTGTCAAATGCTTACAGTGAAACCCTCACCTCTAAAGTTCTGACCGTACTTTTTGTCCCTTCCAGAAAATGTCCCTTAAAGAGGTGACGTTGTCTAAGGAGAGCGAGGATGACCGTACTCCCCAAAAGATAGTGCGAGTGATCAGGGTGGACAGCCTCTGCTCCTCAGATACATCCTGTGACTCATCGCCGGTCAGTTCTGACCTGGAGGTGGGTCTGACTCTGCTGCAGAGGACCAATTAAGATGAAATTAAGTTGAGAAAACCAGCATCTCATTCCTCTGAACGATGCTCGGTTCTGTTTTTGGAAGAATCGTTTTGTCTCTGAGCGTACTGGCCACAGCGATCACAGTCACAAGTCTGTCGGGGAGTAAATCCACAATGTGCGCTTTGTACAAAATGCCACAAGGTGGAGACATTATGTGGAGGGAAAGTAGGAAAGCCACTAAAGTATGCATCGAGTCCTGTTTTAGCGAGGCTGCTCGCATCACGTTAGGAAAGCTTCAAGTCTGCACCGCTTATGGGCTTTTATTAACCCTGAAGTTCATCATAAGGTGAAAGTCTGAAAGACCGATGCTAATTGATGGCGGTTTTACAAACTCTAGATTATTGTTGCTTTTATTCTGTGGTTGTTTCCCACTAAAAATGTAGAACTCGTACTATTATCATTGTAACTTTTCTCATTAGTTTTTTTTGTATCTTGCATTTTGGTTGGAAGTTGTGAAGTTATAAGTTAGTAATTTATTTGTCTGCATTTTAAATGAGCAGCCATGTCTAGAGCTTATAAGGAAAAGGGTTGCTTTTAAGTGACTGCAACTCGTGCTCGCTGCTTTTCACATGTGACTGGGGGGGAAGTAAGTCAGAAGACAGATATAAGAAACTCTTGGAATAAGAAATCAGTCAGCATGTTCCTGGTTGAATTGTGTGACGTTTGACTGTGGGTAAAAGAGTATGGCAGACATGAGACTATAATTTAACTTTAAAAAAGGAGTTCTGCTTTTTTTCTACTTTTTTTAAAAAACAAACAAACACTGGCAACAGCAAACAAATCCAGTTGTAGACGGTTGACAATTTTCTTCTCTTTAAATGCCTAGTTGGCGATTGTGAAGGGGAGTGAAATTGCCAGCTTTTCAGGCCTTGAAAAACAGAAGAGAAACTCCCTCACTGTTCTGCAGTGGATATCCAGTCTATGGAGGATGTCATTTAATCAGAAACAAAGGCAAATGGTGCAAGCCCGAACAATTCCTGGTTGATAGTGTTCACTAAACAGGAAAAAGCAAATGACCTGAATGCCCTGGGCTCACTTGTTGTTTGAAAAGTAAAAGGGATTCTCAAAAGTTGCTGTGAGTTTTTTAAGTATGAGTGAGTTGTATTTGGTGAAGACTGGAGTGTGTAGCTGTGAGCATTTAGTTTTGAATTCAGGCAGCTTTCATTGGTTGATTGAGATCTGTTTTCTCTCACAATACAGCTTTAGAGCCCAGATATTGATTGTTTTTGAATCAGCTGGAGCAAAATGTGGAAACTCATATTTGCTGTGTCCTGTGATCAATGGTGAACAAACATCTTTTGTAAGTTCTTTCTAATCAAAGACCACTGGAAGTAAATTCCAGGACTTGGCCCTCTCTCTCAAGTACACTCTACACTTGCTTGTCAGAATTAACAGAGGCTGTTTACTTTGTGATATAACGGAAAGTTTCCACACAAGTTTACACGGTGTCTAATGTTTAATCTCCACCAAATTCAATGTGAGAATGTCACTTTTTAATTTGGTGGCAGTTCATCTGTTACACAGAAGCCTGGAGGTTAACCAACATGCTTGAGAGGAAACTGGTAATGAGGAGAAAGTGGCCACATCATTTCTACGTGAAGCATGCGTCTGTGTGTGCTGCCCTTGGAGCGGAGCGGTCAGTTTGGCCAGCAGCTTGCAGTCTCCATTGTCCTGTGTGTTTCTTAGACATTTCTGCTGGGGTGAAGCTGAGGGGGTACAGGGTTGGGTGGAACTGTTTAAGATTTGACATGAGGTCCGATTGTTCTGCTCTAAAAAAAAATCTTTGATTAAAGACCAGTGCTGGGCTGGGTCTGTCTGCCTAGGAAGTGGTGCAGTGCAAACTGTTTGCCCTGTCTATAGGGGGACAGTGCTACCCCCTTGCTATTTTGGGCGATGTTTATGGTCTGCCGTATGATGCCTGTTGACTAGGAATTTCTTTTACACAAGGGTGAACAGAACTAAACCTCCTGACTTGTTCATATTCACTCAGTGTGCTCGTGTTTGCCAACAAAACAGTAACATACATAGTTTGTAAAGCTACAGCTACCTTTAACAAGATGGGACATGGTCAAGCAGACTGTTTATCCTAAGATGCTTGTCAATTCAGAGACTGAGGTTACATAATGGATACAAGTTCTCTCTTGAATAGTGTTTTTTTTGGTAAATCTTTTGTATTTAAGTTGAGGCTGTGTATTTCTGTCTAACTTTCTACACTCTTCTGCCTGATTACATGCAGCTATCAAACACCAGGAAATGAAATTATATGGAAGCGTCTGATGTCAGAAACTTGATTATTGACTAGCAGATCATCAAATCATGCAAAATATTAGAATTTAAAATAAAAATATTTAATGTCTGGATTATAAGGATATAATATATTTATCTCCTGAGATAGTAAATATACTGGTTTTCATGTAACCAGATAATTTTTAATACGATGTCCACCACAAAATATTACTGGAACTATTTTCGGTCGCTGGCACCCAAATATAGTTCATTTTTATGAAAGATGAATAGAGTTGTCTTTGCAAATGCACAAATGCAAATGTTGGAAAATATCTGTGTGGAAAATTTCTGTTTCAAGTTCAAGATTATTGGCCAAAGGCTTTATAGAAATAGCACTTAAGAGATTTGTGTGGGTTGGTGCATCGTTTGTATGGGGGGGGGGGGAAGGCAATGGTGGCGTGCATGGAAAGAGCTGCAGGCCCACTTGGAAACATCTGGAGTGGTTGGTTCAGCCTGTATCATTTGTGAACCAAGTAGATCGCTGTTTGGAAGCCAAGTTAGAAACAACCAATGAAAGACTGGCACAAAAACGAGGGATTGGTGCCTGCACCTCTGGGGACTGAGGTTCAACACGCAGCAGTGGGGCAGAAAGTCCAAGTCTGCAATATGGCACTTCTATAGCCGATAAAAACATTTATTTATAGGCTGCCGTTTGTGTCCAAATGTTGTGAAACCATATAGCTCTATGTGTGATGACACAAAACCGACTCTTTTGCTTTTATTTCTAAAAATATTGTGAACTCTGTATTTGCAGGGTGCCAAAAATTCTAACCAGGATTGAAGCTACTTATTATACTGCATGTCCACGTAGCAGACTGCTCTATTACATAACATAGCCCTTTTGCTGTCATCTCTATTTTCCAGTGGGACTTCAGTGCAGCCATTTCACAGTGGAGTAAACCGGCAGCAAAACCACAGGAGGGGGATGAATTTCCCCTTCAAGACTGGCCGACAAACCCCAAACCCTTCAACATCTGCACCCGCTCCACGTCTGAACTCCCACAGAAAACTCTGTCTAGTACGAATGAGAAGAGCTCTACATCAAACTGAGCACTGCTGTGTACCCGACTGGAGCCACAACTTTCAAATGAATAAAAGTGCAAATATTGACCTGTTATTTGTCACTTTATTACCTGGTTTTACTGCTCTGTTGTCTCAACTAATGGTTAAACGGTGCTTGTAGGATTAGTCTTTTAGGTGACTCGTGCTGATTTATCTCCAACTATTACTATAAAATCAAGTCCTATGAAAACTTTGTTCTGCCATGAGGGTTTACAGAAAAGGGACTTCTCTAATAAAAGGCTATTACCACCCCTGAGGCCAATTAAGGTTATTGGGTCATATCCTGTATTTTGCTAGTCATCCAGGGTTATCAGGGCTGGACTGGAAAAAGGGCCGGCAGAGGAGATAAGCACTAGACTAGACGGCCAGGGCCTGCCCGCTCTCTCCATCAGTCAGGCGACCTCTGTCCATCAGCAGGCTCAGGGGCTTTACGAGATGATACGGGAACAACAAAGGAAAGCATTTTTTGACTGAACATGTTTCCTAAAGTCTGATAACTGAAACAATACACAGAGCAGAGAAAAAAGATGTGAACCGCACTAAACTCCTCCCTCTTACATTTCCTGAAATGACATATCTGTCTGAGAAAAAAGACGACTAATGAGACGGTGCACAGAGTTTGCTGATGTCAGCAGCACAAATTAATATACCTTACCACGATGTTCTGACTGTAAACAGGACCCAGCCGACCAGTAAAACAAATTCTATAATGCTATGCTCATTAGCAATTTTTATATAATCTGACCTCACGTCATTCTTCAAATCTTTCCGAACAATTAAATACATTTGTTTTGGCCAGCTATAAAACAAGGACATCAGGCAAACATAAAGTAGAAAATAAACTGCTTTCATCATCTGATTGTAATGTTAGGTATCTGCCCATATGAGTAGCAAGTTCAACTATTACGCCAAAACTGTTATCTTGACAACCTTTTGTTGGAAAATTAACACATTTGTTTCTAAACTATTTCAGTATCTAAACTATTGAATTGCACCAAAGCTTCTGCAGTCTGTAAGTCTGATTCAAATGCTGAGCTAGCACTGCTCGATCTCTGGGCCTCCTCTCTGTCCCTTCTGAGACTGGGCCAAAGAAAAACAAACTGTGTCACACAAAAACGTGGAATTCTGTTTGCAAAGGTGGAGAAGGGGCCTGGATTAACACATCTGAAGCAGCGATGGCAAGCAGGCCTTTGTGTTTTTGTTGGCCGTGCGTCAGAACTCACCCCATTGCGGGCGGTGTGGAGGATGCAGGATCATTTGAGCCTGCAGGACATTTTCTACACCTTGCAAGTTAGCCAGAAAGAGAGGAGGGCAATGGATGTTTGGGACAGACACAGTAGTTAGTTAATATGGTAAACTGGGAATAAATCAGAAACTGAGTTTCTCATGAATCAATACACAGCTGTTACTAAATAACTCAGAATATGGGATTATGTAAGGTTCAGTTGCTTTATTAAATGGGAAATATGCATGTGCATTTGATTTAAAGATAAATAAATAAAAATCTTACCACATTTTCTTCTTCTTCCGGCTCTCGGCGAGTGCAGACGTGTTTCCCTCTGCTCCCTCCCCTGCCCTTTTTGCCTGCTTGCTATCTTTGTCCTGTCGTATCTCAGAGCCTCTTTCTGCATCTTCACTTCCTAAAGCCTAACATCAACCATGGATTTGGTCGGCTGGTCTCTCAACGCAATTGACAAAATCTTTTCAACCCAAAGACAAGCTGCAGGGGCTGCAACTGGTCCAGCTGGGACTCACCCTGCGGGTTTCACGATGGATGCCTGGAGGAGCCGGAGGGTTTTATGCCTCTCAGTTCTCGAGGACGTCGAGGACCTATACCTATTTGGATTCATGATAACCGGGTTCCTGCTGATTGGAGTTGGTGGATACCGAGGTTTTTGAGAAATTCGGAGGCTAATGGCAACTGGTGGCGGGTTGCCTGTCGAGCCGCTTTACCGGGCCATCAACACTCGGACTCAAACCTTGTGCGAGTTGTCTCGCAAACAGGATGCTCTGGTGAGTGAACTGGGGACTCAGTGGAGCAAACAGGAGGCTCACAGGAGCAAAATGGGGACGATGTGTGACAGCATGAGGGTGATGGGGAACACCTTGGAGAAGTTGGTGGTTCGGATGGATGGAAATTAACACAATTCGGCTGAATTGGATCGCCATTGAGAGACCTGCTGAGGACTTAAGGCAGACAAAACACCCTCTGTCTGGAACAAAGCTATCTCTCTTATCTCAATCTGGCCTCCCCAGAGCGGCCTTGCAGCTGCTACTCTACAACTTTGCCCTGGATGAAACTGCAGACGGACGCTTTGCCCCCCCCACCCCCTCCCTTTTCCCAAGCAGGAGTATGGGCATCACAAGGACAAATTCCATCTAGCCTGGATGTGGACTCCAGCTTGCTTATACTTACACACACACAAATACAGAATTCATGCATTCCTTGGACTCACTGCCTCGCTGTTACCTTTCCCCTTCCTTCCAACCCCCCCCATCCCTCCCTCCCTATGTGTCCTTGATGTTGTGATTTGACGGTATCTGTGCTTCAGTGTACTGAGGTGTTTTTTTATATCACTGTTACGTCCCCTGTAGGGGGCGTGGCACTGGGCCTTTTTTCCCTCTTCCCGCAACCGCTTTCCCAATGTATTCTTTTTGTTCTGAAGAAAAATTGGTGCGCCCTCCTGTGTGGCTGCCCTCAGTCTTCCCGAACTGGTGTGTCTATGTGTTTTGTTTGTTTGATCTTAGTACGGGCTGTACTGGAAGTCAATTTCTCCCTGGAGATCAATAAAGTATATTCAATTCAATTAAATTCAATTCAATTAACACCATTCAGTACAATATAATACGGTCATTGGTTCTGGAAGAGCTATATGATGTCTGAGAAATTTTTTTGCAAATTATGTAACGTGCACATGTTACTCAACCTGAAAATCAGGGGACGTTAACAAGACAATCAATAAAAGTTTATATACATGCATATTTGTAATCACACTTTAGATAGTAAAAATATTCCTTGATATTGTCTGCCCTCAAGAAACTGTTCCTAATTAACTCTGAAACAGGTTAACAATTAACCATTAACGTCTTTTCCAGGCACATTTTTCTAGGACAGCATGCTTACTTCATTATACCTTCATCATTGTGTACTTTGGGCGCTTATCGTCTATGTATTAGACCTAATTATATTTACTTGCGGGTGATGGGTTTTGTTCCTCATGTCGTGCGTGACGTCACCCTACGTCACTTCCTGCCGTCACTGAGCCAGTTCAGGCCAGTTCACCGCTGCCGTAGTACTCAGTCTGTCTCAGTGAGCTGTCAACACACCGTTACCTTCCACTCCGGGTGTCTGCTCCGACAACATTTTTCTGTTTAACTCTGCTCCCTTTTTTCTCCAGCGACGTTTTCCCTCAGATAACAGCTGCTCCTTTCTCACTATGACTCGAAGGTGATCTTCAGAGTGTCCAGGTGGCTCTGGGTGAGTGTGTTACTCTGAGATGTGTTCGCGGTTCGCCTTAATCGCTGTCATCATCACCCATGTGTCTGCCGCTAACAAGCGGGGCTAAAGCTAAGGGGGGCAACGCTAGCTAGCAGATGTGCGTTTGGACTGAGTGGACGTCAGCTGCCTTCCTGTGGCTTTGACAGGAAAAGCCGCCGGTATTTGGTATTTAAATACAGTTCGCTCCAACGGTGAATGAATTAAAAAACATGGGAGAAGGTGGGAAGCACACAGACTAAACAGAGGGCTATTATTGTAGCCTAGCTAGGGTTAGCCAGCTAGCAAACACCCAGCAGTGTCTTATAATCTACCCGACGAAGCACTTCCCTGGCTTACTGGGGTTTGTGGCAATGATTCATGGTCAGCAATTTGGCTCGTAACACGGCTTGTCGTTATCATTTTAACCAACAAGAACAAATGGGAAATCAACCCTGGCGAGCGTGTGAGCAGATGCGGTTCCAACCTCTCTGTCAGACAAATCAGATTACACACATGTCATAATTGTTACAGCGCTTGAAACTTTTTTGAATGGCTCAGTAAAGTTGTCGTTTGTTTCCCAACTTCCTAGTTTGGTTTCTTACAGTGGTTCAATAATTACAGCAATGGTCGTCTAAAGTACAAAGACTTAATCTGGAAAAAGTCCTGCCTTTTCCTGGCTTTTTTGCTCTTAAACACCTGCCCCTCTGACCTGGCCTGGTCTTCATCTATTGAGGTTCATTCAATTTTCTGATCCCACAATCAGTCATTTCCCAAAGAAATTGAGCAACAAAGAATGTTTGTCATTGTGTTGACATCCTCAGTTTATTTTAGATTTAATCTGTTTTACACAAATTAGCAATTCAAGTATTTAATTCAGCTGTATAGAAATATATGGAGGTTTTCTGACACAGTTTATCATGTTTTCCGTTCATAATGGTTTGAATTTTCCTTGGCTGATTTATAAATCCAACAGTTTGATTATGTGACTGTTTTTATGATGGGGTTGAAACACAGTTTTATGTTCAAGTTCTTACAAGTTCTCAAATTCAGCTCTTCTTAGTCACTGATTTCCAAAGCTTCTTCATTTCTTTCCACGAAGTCTCTCATATTTGATAATGCCTAATATTGTGTTGTATTAAACCACATATTTATTTTTATATAAAGTACATTTATATAAATGGAAATTGTGACATGTCAGATACACATGTGAAAAAAAGTTTCTTTATTTAATATAGATGAAAATATGTCATGTCTTGTGATTACCTGCTTTCATTTATTATGATCGGCAGCTGCTATTTAGAAGTGAATTGTTTTCTAAATTGGTATCAGCACATTATATACAATGTATATAAACGATTGTCCTTCAGAATGAGTCAGTTAAACAGAAGTGATTCATATCTATTTGTTATTTGATAAAGAAACGGGGAAACGGAGAACCTAAACCTGCCCTTTTCACCTTTGAAATACCTTCTTTTCTTGTGGGCTTTTAAAAATTGGCATTTGGAGACAGTTTAGTTTTAGTCTAAGAGGTAATGCGCCGCTATTCCACCAGCCTTTGAGCCCATTTTTCTCAAGGGAGCTCAAAGACATCAACCTGTGATAGAAGGCCTGCCAGTGTTGATTTAGAGTGGAGATGAGAAATATCCTGACATGTTAGAAGTCGTCTCCACTGCCCAGCTCTGTTTGATATGGGAGCCCCAGAGCAGTGTGATAGAAAAACAGACCATTCCAGTGCTAGTGTAGCGTTTTGCCTCCAAAAAGAGCAGAACAACCCAGCGGGCCGCATCAGTGAAAGTGAGAACACTTTCAGTAACCATTTCAACAACTGTAAAATTTGACATGGAAATGCAAACCTAAGAAGAGATCCCGTGGATTTTAAGATTTACAGCTTTGGATAGCATGGCACCTACAGGTTAACGCTTTTAATTCATAACAAACTAACCTCCTAACTGCTCAGGACCTCTCATATTCTTTTGACAGCTTTATCAAGAGTGAGCTCAAGAGATTAGATCAAATCAAAGCAGACATTTGTACGTTCCTCTGACTAACCTGCTTATTAAAAACAAACAAAATGGTGACAATAGAACAAATCTCAGTGACACCACTAGCATACCTGGTGTAATGAAATTGACATGTTGCCTTGTGAACAACACTAAAGTTGTTTTGTTTGCATAATTTGTGAAGATTTAGCTTTCATTTTCGATAGAGGTGTTATAGGAATGAGGTAACTATTTGCTAATAACCTGGGACACCTCCAAAGGAATTATAAGCTTGTGTTATATAAAATCAATCTCTCTCACCAGACTCTCATATCCCAAAGTTTACTCATTTCAAAGTTCATCAGACTGAAAAGACACTTTTTTATACTTAAAAGTAGTCATCGGGTTTTCAGTGGCCTGTCCCACTTATTTTCAGAGTGTGACATCATAGTCAGTATCTTGATGTTATATATATTTCTCTCTCTTTAAATTTAGTACTGTTATATATGCAAAATAGATAATAATATACATGATAGTTAAATAGGACAAATGTTCTTTTGAAAAAAAAAACGCAGAGTGAAAAAAAAATCCTTTCATTTCATCGCCTTCTAGCAGGGAACACTTTGTAAACTGCTTAAGTGAAGGAACATCAGATCACAATGACTAAGCTGGTTGTGCTGCTGATATGGTCTTCCTTAGTTGTTGCTGAGTAAATAAAAAAAGGCATTTTACTGGTGTGATCAATATAAAGATGATTCATTTGTGCCTGTGAAAAAGGTAAATCCTTCAGCAATCGCCTGTAGAAACGGCCTCTCATTCACAGTCTTTACGTGTCAGTGTGCAGCACTAAATAATAACAAACCTCAAAAACATGTGTTTATATCTTTAACAGTGGAAAAGAAGGCAGTTCTTCATAGGCTGTCAAACAGTTCCCAGTTAATCCAAAAGCATGTGGTCAGACTTAAAGGTTTGATCTGTGGGATTAAAGTTTTTTTCCCAGCTTGGCTCCTCCAGTTTCCTTCTCATAATATCCACTTTGTAGAACTGCTCGACTTTCTGATCGGTCTGAATTGACCTTCCCTTTTTGTCTAATGACATTTCCATGTCTTTTTAATAGGTCTCCTTCCAACACAGGGGCACTGTTGTTCATTGCACTTTTGGCTGGTAGAGAGAAAACTGCCTCTAAGAAGTCATATGGAAAGAGCACATGGCTGCACACAGACTATCCACATGCATCAAAACCCATCACACATCAGATGTTATATCACGTTTAAATCCAACACAAAAATGTAATTGTCTAATTAAGAATGGCCAAAAAGAATGCATTTGGATGCATATTTTACTGACAGTGTGTATTGATTAAGTGCGGTAAGGGCAGGTGGTCACAGACGGCCAGTAACAACAGTGATAAAAATCCTGACTTGACTGGCTCACGATGTAAAACAAAGCTTGGCTGTAATACCCTATAAGTAGGAGGGGAAGTGATAAAGAAAGCGCATTGAGTGCAGGGTATGATGGCAACAACACACTTTCCTCCAAATGCTTCCATGAATTATAGACTTCTGTCATTAGGTCATGGCTCATTGTTCACTTTTTCCTTTTTGTCTATGTGCCGAAGAAAAGGACTGAATGCGAAAGGAGAATATGTCTGGTCTTTAATTAATGTGTCGCTGTTAATATAATCAGATCCAACGGGGCAGACACATAAGTTACTAATTGATTGTTTTGGATGGTAATCCTGTGGAGATGTATCTGACATTAGGCTGTGAAAGCTCCTGCAGCTTTCGCTCGTGTCTCTACCTCTGTTGTGGTTTCAGATGCTTACATTCCATGAGTGCTTTTTAAACCAACATTGTTTTTTTTCTTCCTGGAACAGTGATGATAATCATGTTTAATCTTGTTTAAAACGATATTAACAGCTGCCTTGTTGTATTTTATTTATTTTTTTCCAGCCAACATTGCTTATGAGTACAATAGCAGACTAATCAAATGAGAGACAACAATGTGGGCTTAGGCTGGGCTGGAGGTGCCTATAAATAACACTGAAGTCACGCAGACTCCTGGAGGCCCCAAACATGGCCCTCGATGTTCAAGGAAGAGCGCTGCTTTCTTATGTTATGTTTCAAAAAGTAAAGTGTACATACATTTTGGGTGAATGTGTGAAAAGAATTGCAGTCAGAAATATTATGGAAACGCATGTGGATGAGTGGAAATCAGATGAAATCACCTGACTGTGACCTCCATTGTTTCAATTAGAAGCTGAGAAAAGTTCTCAAGGCTTTTCATGTCACCTTAACAATTGCAGTAGTGTGAGTTTCTTTAGGCACTGTGGGAAATAATCAGTGGGATGAAGTGTAAAATTAACCGACAGGGCAGGATTAGCCCTGACAGAAGTTAGGACTATCTGAAAACCATTTTCGGTTCGGTCCCTTAAATTCAATTAAAAACTGGAAAACAATTCAGTCAGTTGGGCTGTTAGAGAAAGTTAAATAATTGTAAAAAAAACCCTTTTTTTATCTTTAGTTCAATTTTGCTGCTAAGTGAAGCATGCTGGAAAATGAACAGTTCATTCCACTGATTTGATATCAGCTTTAGAATCCTTTTTTTCCGGGCGTGACCTCCATCGTGCTGTTTTGATAAACCTGTTAAGAGGATCCACAGGTATCAACTGCAGGAAGGCTGGTTTAAAGGTGTAATTTTGCTTTTCCTCTAATTAATATCAACATAGTGAAAAAATCTATGTGCTGAAGGTGCCACACAGGACAAGCAGTCAGGCATGCGTGGCATCCATATCGACATCTTTTAACCACCGGCCCTCTTTGCTTTGCCTCTCCTTCCAGGGTTCCAGGTTGGTGTTGTGAGAGAGCAAGCTACCTGTGGGGAGGTGGACTGCCTGGGGCATTGTGTTCCCGGCTCTCAAGGTAGGAGGCTGTGATGTATCCATTAACCAGCTGGATAATTAGTCAGACTGCTTTTTGTTTATTTTTTCTAGACAGCTCTGCAGATTATTTGACTGAAACGGATGCTGATCATTACACAAGGCTGGTCAAATAAAGCAAGTGGACTAATGTTTCTGACCGACTAAGGACAATTATTTAGGGAATGCTTCTTAGTAGATCTTCCTATGCAAACAGGGACAGGTATGGGAAAAAAAAAAAATATGGTACCGCTATAAATTGTCCACTATAGAGCAAAATACTTCCTACATATTGACCTCATGTATTAAAAAAACACATTTAAGATGACAGACTCCAACGAGAAAATGTATTATGTAACATCAGTACTTGTATGGTAGCTTTTTTATTACACTTAGGGTAACCCTTACTCTTCACACTTTTCTTGTCTAATCTCCGGATGTTCTTCTAGCTTTGGCTAATCATTCCCTTTGCCATGTATGTTTAACGAACATTATTGCTTTTCATCGTCATTTGTGGCCACATCATCCACAGAAATCCTTTGAAATAATCTATCAGATTCTAAACTCTTGGCTGCTATTTTCAACCCTAATGCTAATTGTGCGGTGTACAATTGGTCATTAAATTCTTGCTAAGTAAGGCCAAATGACCATTAAGCAATTGGTTCTCTCGTATTTCTTTTCTGACATGAAGAAAACCGCAACTTTACTTATCTGAAGCTTGAGTTAACGTGTAACATATTTGTACTGAAGCAGTAAACGGGGTCAATATGGCTAGTTAGAAGCTAGCCTTTTAGACACAAAACTTTAACTTTGGCTGCGGTGTGCTTGTAGTCTGAAATTACAACTTACAACCTTCTTTTTTCTGCACAGGCTCGCCCTCAGTAGACATTTGGAGCCAAGCTCGATGCTTTAAAATCCTTTTTTTGGATCCTGCTTTAGTTGCATTTTTATCTGAGTCACCATTCCAGTTTAGAAATACTGTAGATGCCTCTGTCTGTGATGCCCTGGCGTCGGCATTTCCAGTCCTAGCACAATTTGGGAGGGAATGTTCTGGTTGCACGGTCCCTATTGCCTAGCGCCGGCCAGGGGGGGGGGAAACCGCCATTGTAAAATTCAAGGAAGGGCTTGGTCCTAAGCAAAATATCCCAGAGTATGCCAGAGAAAAGGTTCTCCCGGGTGCAGCTGACTGATAAGATCTTGGTGTGTGTGTGGGGGTAGTGACACAGGATCAGTGGGTGTTGAAGGGGCAGTGAGGAGGGCCAGAACAGGGGTGGCCCTGTGGGCACCGTGCCCTGGCACACCACGTTCACATTTGTCAGCAATATTCGAGGTCATGTTACCATCATTTTTACTCTCTGTTGCTTCATGCGGTGAAAAACTCTCCTGAAAATGTGCAATAGTTGGGTTGTTTGCCAGCGTGCCAAGCTTAATCAAGCAGAGGCTCGCTTTGCTGAGCCTTCTCTGAAACTGAAGTCAGTTTCCCGTGTAAATAAATCTTCCCATTCTTTGTTGCTTTTTGCACCTGAACAGATAGTCTACTCCCATCACTAGTATTTCTAAGGCAGTTTTTTTTAGCCGGGATTAACAGGACAATCAGTTGTCAGCTGACCGTGTTCATCCAAGCATTAACATTAGAACAGTTTTTTTATGGGTCTGTATAAAAAAAAAATCTAGATTTAAATGAGTCATATTTCCATTTCAAGTTCATGTTATTTTCCATTGTTTGTGTCTCCCTCTGCTGCTGTGGTGTAATGGCACCATTTGTTTATCTCAGGCCACTTAGATTTGAATATTCTCCTGAATGCATTTCACTGGGAATCGGCTGACATTCATGTTAACAGAAGCCGAACGCCACAATGTAGTTGTGAGCAAATCCAGAGTAAATTTTATTATTCAGTGGTAAACAGCCAAAGATGTCGTCAGGAAATCTGTAAGCAGGGTTGGTTTGTCCCACTGAAAGGTTCCTCAGTGCCTTGGAAAGCATCTTTTGAATCCCCCTTCTTGATGTCTGACTGTTCACACTAACACTTTGTTCTTTGTGTCCCCAGTAACTTAGGAAGGGGCTTGACAAACTGTTCTGCAACATGGAGAAGGGAGACGTGAAAGTCCTCAACAAGGGGGAAGAGGAGGAGATGGTATGATCCTTCCACTCGGAGCCCTCTAACCCATCATTTTTCTGCCCCATCCCTTCATGGTGCTGTTTCGTCTCCCATTCTTAAGGAGCTGCAAGGCTACCGCCTGTGTCATTGGCGGCTGGCGCTTGTGGGCTTCGGAGTGCTCTGTACAGGGGGCTTCCTCCTCCTGCTGCTCTACTGGATGCCAGAATGGTGCGTCAAGTCCACCTGCACCCGTACCACAGCCCGTGATGCCGAAGTGGTGCTGCTGCGCTCCACGGTAGGTCGAAAAAGGAGCCCGGCTTAATTATTTGTCACAATGAACAGACCACTTGTAGTTAGGTTGAAAACACTGGAGTGCAGCTGTCAATGTCCATGCTGTAATAAAAGATTAAACCAGTCGGAATTAGCTGATATGTGTTTCCCTTCAGAATAAACTTGATTAGTAAAGTCAGCCGTAATGTGGTTTTTGAGGACAGGTTCCTAACTTTGTGCGTGTTGTTGACCAGGATGAGTTCCGGCGCTGGTTCCTGGCCAGGGTGCGAGTGATGCTTGCTCCGGGGAGCAACCCCTTCCACAGCCTGGACACCCAGACCACCTCCCCCTCCGCCTCCCCCTCCTCTCCCTCATGCCCCTTCTCCGCCTCCCCCTCTCTGGCCAACGGACACACTCCCCAGCCCACCGATGGCAGCCCTGCTCAGGATCTCATAGGAAGATTTTCCGACTACCAGCCCACAAAGGTACACTGGGCACGGCACGTTTCCACTCTCAGGATCTCTCGAGACTTGTTATTACTGATTACACAGCTGTGGCTGACTATTTTTTTTCTTCTTTAAATCATGTGCAGTAGTACTAAATATTAGGTAATGCAACATCATATTTGTTAAAAATGTGTTCCGAATATTGTCACGGCACCAAGGCTTCATTCGCATGCACATGCATTTCATGTTTCTGCTCATGTGGGTGGTCTCCATTGTCAGCCTTCATTACATAATAGCTGATCCTGTTTTTGAACACAAAAGACAAGGGACATTTCTTAGGAAGGGAATAGAGTGTTTGTCTTGGTTGACTATTTCCTTTCACATATGTTTTTGGCTTTTAACCTCATAGATACAAATGCAACAATTAAGACATTTGTCATATTTGACTGCAATTCTTTTCCTTTCCCCTCAGATTCGCTATTTTACCTTCCATAGCACAAAGTATTATTGGAACGACGGGATTCAGAACTTTGAGGTTTTAACGTAAGCACTCGTAAAATATTTACAATATATTACATATGCCTCAGGTTAGTATTGAGTCTTAATTATGTTTGAGATTCGGCAGTAAAGCTTTTTTACAATCAGTGTCTATTGTTTGTTTTCTTTTTGTGATTATTTTGTGTTGTTTTACAGCGGCCTGGAAGATTTGCAGATAAGCTGCTCCACCCTCCATGCGGAGCACGGTGCAGGCCTGACCAGGAACCAGCAGGAGTACAGGTACTATCATTTTGCTGTGTGGGGAAGGGCAAAGAACCCTAAATTATGTTTTACAACTCTTAACACACGGTTTGTCCTCTTTTTAGGAGACTGTTCTTCGGAGTGAATGAAATTTCAGTGAAAGTGCCTTCTGTTTTCAAGCTGCTTATCAAAGAGGTAGAGTCCAGTTTCCTTGAACATTCAAGGAATTCTGATCTCACGTTTAGTCCTGTTTAGTGAGTAGATGAAGGTCTTTCCCCAGATCAGACTCCATCAGACATTCATCCCTGTATTTACTGTATTTATACTTCCTCATTGTTTCCTCTTGCAGGTCCTCAACCCTTTTTACATCTTCCAGCTCTTCAGTGTGATCCTGTGGAGTGCCGATGAGTATTATTACTATGCTGTGGCCATTGTTTTCATGTCGGTCATATCCATAGCTACCTCTCTGTACACCATCAAAAAGGTGAGATCCACTATCTTTCCTTTGGAAACACTTGTATGTGATATTTATACACTGAGCAGATTCAGTTATATGTAAGCCAAGTTGGCAATGTACCACCTACAGTCATTTTGCTGACCACTGTCTATTTCTGCTAGCAGTGAGCTTTTTTTTTTATTGATGACCTTATTTCTGCACTCTGATTTGAGGGACAACTTCATTTTCTTGAGAATAGATGCTTGGTCAACATTGGAGAAAAACAAATTCTTAGTGCACAGTCTGCTGCTTCAGCCTCAGCACACACGCTGAGATGAAAACACTCAGCTGTCACTCAGGAGTTCCTAGGAATTAAGAAGTTCCCTTCACTGTTTTTCTACCTCCAGCAATACGTCATGCTTCACGACATGGTGGCAGCTCACAGTATTGTCCGTGTGTCTGTGTGCCGAGCCAACAATGGTAAGCTGCATTAGAAGTGTCAATGGTATTATTTTAGAGCTCAGATTGTCTCCAGGTGCATTCTTCGCATTTTTCGCTCTATTTACTTTGCTGCTTTTCTGAAGATTTAATTCCAGCCAAACCTCACAGCAGACATTTTGTGCCAGTGTACTGGGCCAGACTCGGATATAGTGACCCAAATCTGTCTTTCGGCCATGTGCCTGTTTGGGGAATTAATCCTACACACCCCTCTGTGTATTGTCCAATTATTTTAAAGTATAATTATTGAAATAAACTCCATTGAATGTCAGTCAGTTATTCTCAGTTATTCCATTGCCGGTTGGTACTCCTGGCTTACACATTTCTACAAATTGCATTCAAAGCTCTTATTAAACATTTCCCCACAGTCATTGAGGAGATACTGTCAACTGATCTGGTGCCTGGGGACATGATGGTCATCCCCAGCAATGGGACCATCATGCCATGCGATGCTGTTCTGGTCAGCGGCACCTGCATCGTCAACGAAAGCATGCTCACAGGTTAGAGGGGAAATCTCTAAACTGATATGTAAATTCAGTGAGGCGAATATTTCCCCGTTTAATCCATCTGTAGCCAATCCTGATGACTCTACCCTCCCTTAGGAGAGAGTGTTCCTGTGACAAAGACGAACCTCCCAAACCCAGTCCCAGGGGAGCGGGAGGAGGACGATGGTGCCTACAACACAGAGGAGCACAAGAGACACACGCTCTTCTGTGGCACCAATGTCATCCAAACCCGCTTCTACACAGGGGAACTGGTCAAGGCTGTGGTGGTCAGAACAGGTCAGAAGTGTTTGGGATGCTAAAATGGTACCTTTTTTAGACACTGCATTTAGCTATCTGCGTTCATTTATGTTTTAACAACCGCTATTCAAATCCTAAGTAGAATTCAGCCTCTTTTCCTAGAATCATATTAAATGGCTTCCAGGAAGTAATTATGTGTATTACTAGAACAGGGCAGCACCTCAAAACATTTTTTTTGTATCCGCTCGGCAAGCATTTTATGTGATCTACTATATGTGTAAGAAGTCTTCTGTATGGAAAAGAATGACAAACAACTTCAGAAGTCTTGACCCACCTCTCTTTTTGGCCTAGGTTTCAGCACAGCCAAAGGCCAGCTGGTGCGCTCCATCCTTTATCCCAAACCCACCGACTTTAAGCTGTATCGTGATGCCTACCTCTTCCTGCTCTGTCTGGTGGCTGTGGCTGGGATCGGCTTTATATACTCAATTGTCTTCAGCATCATGAAGGAGGTAATTCAGGAGTGCTGACCAAACATTCGCAGTGTGTTAAGAGCGGGACAGAAATTAAGCCTTAAAGAACACTGATTGATTTAAAAATGTGTGTTTATTTATTTTTATTTTGGTCCAATAAGCTGCATCTCAGCAGATAATTCAGTTCAGAATGAATGCTTGCAACAACAAAAAAAGATAAACAACCTGCTTCACACCTCTAATGGTTAACATTGAGACAGTTTAATCTTGTGACCCTTGACCAGCTCAATATGCCACAGAGTTAAAATTGATTACAAGTTTAAGGAGATTTCCCCTCTGCTTAGTAGAATTAGTCAAACACAAGTGACAAAACCCAAAGTCTTTAATAATGTTGTTTTTTGCCACGTTGGTGCTGTTAATTATTTGTTTGCTGCACATTTTCTGGCATCATTCTTGTTAATTATCACAAAACCGCCAAAAAAAACAATTCCAGAGATTTGAAGCACAGGAAAAAGAAAAGCTCAAAGTTGATCTGGGACGTAAAGTTTTTATATGTGAAAAGCACGAGGCTGACTGCAGCTCTTTTTTTGTTTTTTTTCGAAACTGTCGCAGAATAAAAAAGCAGCCACTTCAAGAAATGTGTGAACATGAGCCAGCAAAGACAAAATTGTTCTAAAACGAGAAGAATAAGATGTGTGTTGCCTTCCAGGTGCCAGCAAAGACCATCATCATCGAGTCCCTGGACATTATCACCATCACTGTGCCACCTGCGCTGCCGGCAGCCATGACAGCTGGAATAGTATACGCCCAGCGCCGTCTCAAACGCATTGGCATTTTCTGCATCAGCCCGCAGAGGATTAATATTTGTGGGCAGATCAATCTGGTCTGCTTTGACAAAGTGAGTCATGAGGTTTCTAGAGAAGGGCAATAGCACTGATGTTTGAACTTTGGTTGGAATAGATAGTATTTCTAGCTAACTTAGACCTTGAGCCATTCTTATTTTTATATATTTTTTTGTGTTATATTTCTCTTTGAAGACCGGGACTCTGACAGAAGATGGATTAGACCTTTCGGGAGTTCAGAGAGTTGAGAATGGCTGGTAAGTTGGTCTGAGTTTTTAAAACATGTAAATATCTTGTTGAGAAATGATTTGGTCTGAATCTCAAATTATTCCATTCTTATTGTGTCTAAGCCCTCATTACTGAGATGGATGTCATTCAGCTTTTTCTGTCATTGCACTTTTTTGGACTTGTGAAGCATTGCTCCTTAATAATCCACCACCCTCTTCTCCTACCACTCCAGTTTTCATCTGTCAGAGGAAAATGCCTACAAGGAGAATCTGGTCAAGTCCCAGTTTGTTGCTTGCATGGCCACCTGCCACTCTCTCACCAAAATAGACGGCCAGCTGTCGGGAGACCCACTGGATCTCAAAATGTTTGAGGCTACAGGCTGGGTGAGTTATCTGTCCATGGGCATGGTGCTGTTTAGGGCAACATGCCACTGTACACCGCTTATAAAGCTGTGTATCTATAACATGGACAGAATCTGTCTGGCACAACGTCAAGTATACTAATCTGTTGATGATTTAAAAGTTTCCACCCCTTGTGGACATGTAGCATTTATCTCTGTTAATGAGCAGACTGCACATGTCTTTCTGGAAGTCACAGCAGCTTTCTAAGTTGCTACATGAAGTTATGATTCAGTGTAACATGAATCAAGTCCTTGTGAATGCAGGCCAGAAAACAGAAGTGCTCTCTTTTTCACATCAGGATGACCTTGGGGCTTACAGGAACCTTAACTAGATTGATCGATTGTTCAAAATTACTTCAGTGTTTAATTTCCTTTTATTTTTATGCTCCAGATCCTGGAGGAGGCCACCGAGGAGGAAACAGCACTCCATAATCGTATCATGCCCACTGTCGTTCGACCTCCAAAGCAGCTGTTGCCAGCAGAGCCCCCTCAATCATTAGAGCAGGACATGGTATGCCCAGCAGTCCAGCTGACTCACCTTTTCAGCTATTTACTATTTAGGAAAGTGCGGAATTGTTTAAATGAATTGAATCCAACATTTTGTCACACATCATTGTATAACGGGTGCGTATATTTTACAATGAACAATTATTTCATGTTTTAATATTTTGTTTTTTGTTTTATTACAGGAACTCTACGAGCTTTCGGTAAGTTGTCAGTGGTATTTTTGAAAATGTCACAAATGTGAACTATGACTAAATAATGAACTGGAGTTTGTCCAGACTTCAGAGGTTTGTGTATAAGGACCAGACATAACAAGAAAACTAGTATTGGTTAATGTTTCTATATGAAGTCTTTCACTTATGGACAGCTTGAATATCTTTTCCTGTGTGTCTGTGTGTGAATGTGCAGACAGCATATGAGATCGGTGTCGTGCGGCAGTTTCCTTTTTCCTCGGGACTTCAGAGAATGAGCGTGGTGGCACGTCTCCTGGGAGAGAAGCGAATGGACGCCTACATGAAGGGAGCACCGGAGGTGGTGGCTAGTCTCTGCAAGAAGGAGACAGGCGAGTTCTGAAAGCAAACACAAACCACTTAGATGTGCATCAGATTAAACTTGAATGTCTGGATAAATGTGTGCAGTTCAATGTTTTCTCTGTACATTTTGAAATGAAGCTATGGGGAAATTAAAAGAAAATGTTCAGAAGACTTGTTTTTATCTAGCCCAGTGTCCTGGAAAAAGTCCACCGCTGGTGTCAAGGGGATAATTTTTCATGTGATATAGCTAACAATTACTGTTGTGTTCTTAATTTGCCGACTGACATCACACATTAAATTTTCAGTGCCGGCAAACTTTGCGGAGGTGTTGGAGGATTACACCAAGCAGGGCTTCAGAGTGATTGCCCTAGCTCATCGACGACTGGAATCCAAACTCACCTGGCACAAAGTCCAGAACGTCAACAGGTAGTTTCATGTACAATATTCAACTCCGCTTTGAAAGTGTTTGTGTAAAAGTTAATCAGAAAACAGCAACTTGGCAAATCATTCAAACCCTTTGATGTAAGAGTGCAAAGGCGACACCTTCAGTCATACATTCTTTTGGACGCTGCTGCCTTTAAATGGGAACGTTATGCTAAGATGCTTCCTGTTAGGAAAGACAGCTTCGGTACATTTAAAATGATGTTTTTCTCTTTGTACCAGGGATCAAATAGAGACAAACATGGAGTTTCTGGGTCTGATCATAATGCAGAACAAGCTTAAGGCAGAAACACCGGGAGTGCTGCAGGACCTCCATCAGGCCAACATCCGCACCGTCATGGTTACAGGTGCAAACCGACCAGTGTTTACCAACCAGTCATTGCATTTAGGCCTTTTCCCATTCATAAGCATTATTTACTGGAGTTTGAGTATTTAATGAACAAATTGTTTGTTTTTAAAGTGAAAAGATAGTAAAACATGGGTTGGGTTTTGTTTATGGTTTCGCCTTCCACTCTCAAGGTGACAACATGCTGACCGCAATCTCAGTGGCTCGGGACTGTGGAATGATCCCTCCTGAAGATACAGTCATCATCGCCGATGCCCTTCCTCCCCATGATGGACACGCTGCTAAGATCACCTGGAGATACGCGGACAAACCCAGCAAAACAACTCGACTTGAGGTGAAGAATGGACTTTTACCGTGACACCGATTTCCCAAATTGTTCTATTCAGGATAGAGTAGAATACCACTGCTGTATGGTGAAACCATCAACAGTGTGTTGAATGTAATCCATACTGCTTCACTTCAGGAAATAAACATAAGCCTTGAAGATGTGTGTCACATAGACGAGCCCAAAACCCAAGAGTTGTACCATTTCGCCATGAACGGAAAATCATTTGCTGTAATCGCCGAGCATTTCCCCGATATGCTCCAGAAGGTATGCCGCCCGGCCACAAACAAGCTAAGAGTCATTCTGAAACGTTTCCCGTAGTTTGAGGAGGACTGTTGAAACTTTGTTTGTCTTCCACGAAGCTCGTGCTGCACGGGACAGTGTTTGCCAGAATGGCACCGGACCAGAAAACCCAGCTGATTGAGGCACTACAGGGAGTGGAGTGAGTAAAACACAAGACACATCTCTTGACAGCATTAACACAAAAAGGCTTTTATACCTCCTATGTGACCTGCAAGACACTGTGAGCCATCTAATCATGAGATGTGGAGTCACCACTCAGCTAAAATGGGAAAGGAGGATGAATATAACCTTATAATATTGTTATCAGGTTTATATTGTATATACTTCATATTTTCTATTCACACTTTCCTATTTTGCACTGTTTTTGGTGGCTCTAATCTCGTTATACCATGTATAATTACAATAAAGGCATTATGATTCTGAATAAGTGGCTTAACAACAGTAATTTTTCATGCCTTTGCAGCTACTTTGTGGGAATGTGTGGAGATGGAGCAAATGACTGTGGGGTATGTAACGTTGTAAAACAGTACCATCATGTGGAGCCCATAGTCTGGATGCCGTATGTTTAAGCTGTTTTTAATGTGCTCCCTCTCCCAGGCTCTGAAGAGGGCACACGGTGGGATCTCTCTGTCGGAGCTTGAAGCCTCAGTAGCCTCTCCCTTCACCTCACGGACCCCCAACATCTCATGTGTCCCTAGCCTCATAAGGTTTTCCTTCCATTCTCTTTTACATGTTTTACTTTGAATCAGTCAATCAACAAACTGGGGTAAAGTCTAAAGGATTTAGATTTTCATCCATGTATTTTAAGCTATATTTAAGCTATTTTCTCTCTGCTGCTGGGTTTGAAAAATACAACTTTGTCAGCTGATTATGGTGCTGCTGCAATGGGTCTACAACAGTCATATGTCCTTATGCACTCCTTTGAAATGATATGTTGGTTAGAGACATGAAAGGGTTCTCTTTACAGGGAGGGACGTGCTGCTCTTATCACCTCCTTCTGTGTGTTCAAGTTTATGGCTCTCTACAGCATCATCCAGTACATAAGCGTCACTCTCCTCTACTCCGTACGTAATGCTGCCTCCTCAGTTTTTAGATCGGCCTAGAAATCAACTGGATTTCCAAACCTTGTCTGTTGTTTTTCTGTCATAGATTCTAAGTAACCTCGGAGACTTCCAGTTCCTCTTCATTGACATTGCTATCATTCTCCTTATCGTCTTCACTAGTAAGTACAGCAAAAAGGACTAAGAAAGGGCAGTGCTTCTGTCCTATGGTGTAACTCTGGTAACGAATGCCACAGATCATCACCCTCTGTGTCCATTTTCCACTCCCCCATAGTGAGTCTGAACCCAGCATGGAACGAGCTGGTGTCCCGTCGTCCCCCTTCTGGACTGATCTCAGGGCCTCTGCTTTTCTCCGTGCTGACACAAATCCTCATCTGCCTGGGCTTCCAGACCTTTACATTCCTTTGGGTTCAACAGCAGCCCTGGCACTCCAAGTGGACACCTCTCACAGAGTGAGCGCCTTCTATCATACTGCGTTCTGTCCAGCAGCCCGAAACAGAGATTTCATAATGCATCTGAGAAAAATAGGAAATGAAAACCACTTTTGGCATCTGACTCAAATTTCATCCTCATTCAGTGTATGCAACCTCACCTCGCATCTGAATCTGTCTGACCTCAACGGGACCGAAGTGGACGACCACAACATCCAAAACTTTGAGAATACCAGCCTCTTCTACGTCTCCTCCTTCCAGTATCTCATTGTTGCCATCGTTTTCTCAAAGGGCAAACCTTTCAGACAACCTAGCTACAAGAATTGTAAGACCTCCTGTCGTAGCTCTGATGTGTGTATGCTAAAGGAGGAACTCTTCTTTATTGTAATGTTTGTGGTTGTGTTGTCTCCTCAGGGCCTTTCATGCTGTCCACTGTAAGCCTGTATATTTTCCTGCTCTTCATCATGTTTCATCCTGTTGAAAGCATTGATGAGTTTTTAGAGGTAGGTAAATTAACTAAATGAGTCTTCATACTAAACTTTCTTAAAATTGATTTAATGCAGTCATGTCTCTGCATTAGTTTAGGTGTATTCATGATTTTTCTTCTTCTCAGCTCAGTCATAAGTGTTTCTTGGTCTCTACAGATTGTATGTGTCCCCTTTGAATGGAGGGTAAAACTTTTCCTGATCATCCTCGTCAATGCGGTTGTGTCTGTTGTGGTGGAGGTAAGACAAAAGCCACATTCAGTAAAAGTATATGTTTTCTTTTGTTTTTTGTTTTTTTGTCATGTTCTGTTTTCTTTTTTCATGCAATGTGCTCATCTTTGTCTCATTCAGCTGGAGCACCTGGTTAAGTCCTGTGTTCTCAGAACAATATGTGTTTTAATATGAAGTCTTTTCTTTTTGAGAAAAGTGGTATTTTCAGTGGTTAACTGCAGAAAATGTATAACCCTTTTCGATGGTGAATTGTACTGTATGCATTTGTGGGGCTTTCTCAGAATGAAGAACTTATATGTAGCGTAACTACCTTATTTTCTTTTTTGACAATAGAAATGCTTTTTAAGAATATAATTTTAGCTGTTTAGCTGCTAGAGTAATGGATAGTTTTCTCTGATCTGCCACGCTCGGTGGCTCAGCATCACCATCTCCTTCCTCTTAGACGGCTGCCCTCGCATACATGCACTGCCTAGCGTACACCTCGTATGTGGCTTTCTCCTGAGTAACCAGTGCAAATTCTACTAATCTTTTTCAGTGAATTCACTAATTCCACTGAACTCATTCTGCGTAATCAAAAATGTTCAGTACTCTAAGACAGTAGCGTCCATGTGCTTTCCTCTTACTAAATTGTTCTCAACCTCACATTTATTGAATAACACTGTTGCACAGAAGAAGAGGTCCCCGTTGATGGTCTCTTACAGTGTAACACAGTTTGGCTCGCAAAATCAGCTGAAAGGCAACAGAAGAAAAGAAAATGGCAGGAGCTATGTGAAATCAAATTAGCCTCTCTTTAATTCTTTCCCCTGCCCACTGCGCTATCCCATAGACCTTCATCCTTGACATCGTCTTATGGAAGCTTGTGTTCAGCAGAGACAAACAGGGCAGCTTTGACGTCACCCCTGCTGGCCCCACACCACAGGTTGGGAAAATCTGACACCTTCTTCACTAGCCCTTTCCTCCTCGTGTGTGGTGTTCTTTCTCTCTGTCCTTACTTGTATTTCTAATGTTCCAGAGCGCACCTTTCTAATGCTACCGCTTATTAAGACATGCATGTGAGACCAAAGTCTCTTCCTTACCTGTACTCTCTCTCCCGTGCACTCGTTTCAGGGGGTTATAAGTAACGGGGACCATTTTCAATCGAGGTCACTGAAACAGAGCAGCTCAGTCGTGTAAAGGTCACTGTGGGGCATTATTCATATCTGCCTTAGAAATTTTGCTCCTTCAGTTGGTTTTCACAGCAGGTGGACAATGAGGCAAGAAGAGGTTCAAGGTGGTGAAACTGTGCAAGTAACGCACAATTTTTTTTCCAAGCCTTCTCCCAAACAAACGACAGGCAACAAGGCAGGAGAAATAAGTAGTTTCTGAGCACAATGGCCTCAACAGCATCCTCAGCTTTCTCTTTGTGAAATGAGCCTCGAAGTTATTGACGTCCAGTCACACACAGTACACCACTCTGGTGAAATATGTCATGTATACCTGCAGTGAAATGCATCTTTAATTATTTCCAAAAGAAGTTGGGATGCAGTGTAAAATGGAAAAACGAACAGAAAACATTATTTGAATATTATCGACTAAATCCAAATTGCAAAGGGATAGATTTTCTGTACAAGACTCACACTTGGGAAAGGTAATGCATAATTGAAATGCTAAGAAATCTCTGAAAAACGAGTAATTTTTCAGTGAGTGTTCTTTTTTTTTTGCCTATTCTCTGCATCCAAACTTCCTTTGTAAACAGTGCTGTCTTACATCATTTTAGCGTTTGAAATGTTTTATTGCTGCCTCTCTTCCTCCTGTCTTTACTGTGCTTCCACTTTGAAAGCTCTGTAGTCTATTTTCTGCGCTTAGCTTTTATTTTCCCTTTTATATCATAGTTATCTGTGACAGTCACAATGATCAGTGTTTCCCATGAAGGACATTATGATTTAAAACTGAGCCTCACTCGAAATGTTTTCTTGAACATAAGAATAGTGATTGAAATCTATGATTTATTTAGTTTTTCTCCTTTTCGTTTTTGGTTTCGTTGTGAATCTGTGAAGATCCTTGTCTTCATGAGCTTGTTTTTAAGGAGTTGGCTCACTCTTTAAGCTGGTGTCTGCCAACTCCATTCTTACTCTGATCACGCAGACTTTTGTTGAGTGACTTGCATGCATGAAACATGCCTGTGTATCTTACAACTGGATCCTCTTCAGTTGTATTGTTTGCATGCAGCAAATGTGGCAGCATGCGACTGTCTGATTTGTCATTGGGTTTAAGAAATCCCGACCAAAGTCTGAATGCACCTCTGTCCCTTGTTCCTTTCCCCCTTCGTTCGCTTTAATGTGTTTATTTCTCACAACGTGGTATTTTCAGGGAGGAATCGACCTGCAAGCGTACAAGTGTGTGTCCCGGCTCTGCTGCCCTGGCAAGATGACCCCCAAAGCCCGCTATATGCATTTGGCCCAGGAGCTCAGAGTGGACCCCGACTGGCCCCCAAAGCCAACTACCACCACAGAGGCCAAGCCCCGCCCCGAAAATGGCTCTGCCAATCGAATCATGGTCAACTCCTAGCACCCCCCCACTCCATAATTATTGTCAAATTTTTTCATTCAGGAGTTGTGACGGGAGGTTTGTCAAGTTGAAGATATTCGACCCGGTGTAATGAAATTCTGTCAACATATTTGCTTGCCACCACTGTTTGTGGATCCCAAAACTGGTAAAGGTTTAAGGTGACCACACAGAGACCAAATGAACGGGCCCACCCCTCACCAAAGCTCTTAGGTCTCATTTGCTTGTGGTTACATTACATTTCAGTGGACAAAGTTAAAAAATGTTGCATTGACTCAGTCCAAATCGGTTAAAAAATCTATTCATTTTTATCTTAAGAGTTAAATGCTCCGTTAGAAATAACAAAGAAGGCCTTGAATGTGAGATTGAATTATTTTTCTATGATTGTCACAAAAGTCATTTGATGTTTTTACCCTATCTTTCAAAATCCAGTTAGTCTTTATGAGAGCACTGTAACACAACAACAGCTTTTCAAAAAGACAACATTCTAACCAGGAAAAAAAAGGTTTGTATTTTTGGCCCCATGTGATGAAAGATGGGCGTAAAGACTAAATGATTCTGAAAGTAATACTGAGGGGGGGGAAAGGTTGCACTTTAAAGCAGAGGGATACTGTTGATAATGGAATAATGGTTAGACGGCTCAAACTGCAGTAATATCGTCAACTCTGTGTTTCTGAGTGACGCCTCCATCTCTTTGCTGGTGTGAAGAACCCAGGTTGTGCTTGCTACTGTGTAGTGATCCCTCACAACAAATAGGCATCGTCATATTAATGGCTGGCCTTAGCCACCTGGTGAGTCCTCAGAGAAGACAGAGAGCTGAACAAAATGCAGTTTTGAATACGATAATGAGGGCTAATGGTAGAAGAAAACACTTTTGAGACCAGCATTCAGTAGGTTGTTGGAAATTTATAGATTTATCATGGTTGTTGTCAGTGTCTTATTGAGTCGTGTTACCAAGGGAGAATTGTGTATTCCCACTTGGAGATGAACACCAAAATAAGCATATCTTATTCTTATCGTCTGTGTAAGGCATGGTAACTAAAAATCAGCGGGTTAGAAATGGCACCATTTTTCTGTGGGAAGTTTTTTTTTTTTTTTTCGTTAGAGCTGCTGAAGCCTGTTGAAAATCCAAACCTAAATGTAAAAGATCTTAACCACCTCATGGGATTGAGTAGTTGTCTTTCATTTAAATCCACAAGCATGCAGAACTTTCGTCTTTGTTATAGGTTTGGGGAATGTAGGTTGTAAAAATGGCATGACTTTATCACCAAATGCTTGATTACATCGCTAATTATCACAGATTAACAACAAAACAACTGAGCTCTGAAACACAATATTTACATATACATAGACTTAAGGTTATGATTTTTAATTTGGAGGTAGACAAATTTACTCTGCACTTTGATCACTTAAGTTTCTTTTTGTTTGTTTTCCTTGGGAGAGGATTAATCAAATGTAAGAAGAAAATGAACAGACTTATTTTCGATAGGCTTTTTCATTACATCCGAGTTGTTGGTCGGTTAGGGGAGACTGCAGAATAGATTGTGTATATCAGTAAATTATCGGACAAACATGTTTTCAACAGGATGAATTCCGATTCTGTAAACTATACACCTAAATATAATGTTGTCACACTGGATACCTCTAAAACGTATGCCTGAATCCTCACTGTCAGTAGTGGCATTAATAGTCATGTAACATGTTCTACTTCCGATGTAAGTTTGTGGGTAGCTTTTTCTCACCAGCTTCTTTTGAAAAATTCCGTCTCGACAAAACGTTCGATTTATCACAAAATATCGTCAAGACATCCACTCGTCTTTAAATTAATTACGTTTTTGCATCCGTGAGCCATAATCTGTCAGCAGAAAACACACATAGACCTGCATGAAGCCACCAGCCAATCTTAAAGTTCTTAAAAACGCTGATGACTGTAATAACAGAAACACTCTCACAAGTTAACATGTTAACTGGCTGCTGATAGTGGACAGTTAGAACCATGTGCATGAAACTATATTAATCATAGCACCATAGATCTTGAAACTCCTCAGTTGGGATCCAGAAAGTAATTGCTTTTTTAATTTCCTTTTTTTTTTTTTTAAAGAAGGATTTCTTCCCGTGGAAGACTTGGTGAAAGGGTAACGCTGTAGTAAGTTAGGACATGGCATTCAGCATCCCTTCAAAATATTTAGGAAAGATGGATACTGAAAGTAAAGTATTTATGTTTTATCCATATCCTATCTGTATAGAGCTACGGGCTTTATTTAAGTAGTGCTGCTCCCTGGCTAAATAAGAGACACTGTCTGTTCTGTCTTTTCTGGAACACTTACCCTTGAGAGACTAACCGAACTCGTAGAACACAAGGAAAGAAAAAACCCGGTGGTGGATTTGTTCAGAAAGGTTTTGCTTTGAGCTGTGCATGGAGCACACTAGAGACACGGTTTCATTTGTACCCTTAGCCACTGAAATAAAGAAAAAGGCCATATTCTGCAGCCGCTTTCAGAGCCGTCGGATTCAGGCGTTATCGGAAGTTAGAATGGACATTTGACCCGTCCCTTTAGAGGAAAACACAACTATTAACGTTTAAGATCCAGTTGAGTTGTAACATTTCCACAGAAGCCTGCCTCTCCGGAGTTTTTATCGTTTTTAGGTTTTCTGCTCAGGTTTTGGTCATACTGTGGCACAAAAAAAAACGCTGACCAATGTGTGATGCTTCACTTTCTCTCAGAAAATTGGCCAAATCATTTCATACTCCATACACTATCATATGTGTTTGTCTAGTCCATTTGGGGGAAAAAAGTCATAATCATTGCAGATTTTTTATATCAGAGTTTATGATTACCTGTTTGTAAAAAGCAAATCATTGTCTCCCTAATTTGATATAGACCAGTTTTCATTTCTACATTGTTTATTCATATTTAGTTTTGTCGGTTATGGATCTGGAGTGGAAATGCTGGTGTGATGCATATTTAATATGTAAAGTTGAATAATCTAGTGAAAATCACTGCGTGATGTGAAGATTTATAGCAGTTTGATTGATACACTGTTGCTGGTGCGCCCAAACGGCCCACGCGTTTTAGTCGTTGGTTCTTTTTTTTCTTTTCCTTAGATACCTAGGCTAAGATTGAATGTTATTCAGAAGAAAATTTAATGCAATGCAATACAATGACTATTGATTTATTTCCCAAAGAGATGTAATTATAGTTAGACCTATTTAAAACATTTTTAAAAATGTAAAAAAAAAAAGGAAAAAAATCAAACAGGCAAAATGTTAGAATATTTTTTGTTTGTTTGTTTTCTTTTCCTGTGCTCATAACTGTCTCAGATTGGACACAGTAGAAAAAGGATATTAAGCGATTGTAAAAAATATTTGAGGTTAGATATGTAAATATGAGATGTACATTTCTAGTGTGCGCATAAAAAAAAAACTAGATTTAGTTTAAAGAAATCTGAGGTCTTTTGTTGTTTTTTTATTTTATTATTATCAAAGGGCTGGCGTGTCTTTTTCTACTGTTTTGGTACTGTGTTAAAATCAGTTTGTCTACTTTTGATTTGTACTGTCTTTTTGATTTATTTGTACTTTTACTTTCACGATGGAGTTGCGTAATCGTGTTTTTTGGACATGAGTTCATTTCGCAGATTAGGTCACCCATTGCAAAGTCTGACATACACGAGTCAAAAGACACAGTCACTGTCTGTTTGGGAGTTGGAATTAAGTTTGATTATGAGCACCCCTCAGTGAGAGATTTTCCTCTTCGTGGTCCAGGTTATGAGCTTTCCTTTTTTTTGTGTATGTGTGTTTTGTTTCTTTGTTGTTTTTTTTCCTTATGCCTCAATGCTGTGCATTCATCAAATAATCTGACAAAAGAAGGGAATTCAGTCATTGTAGGTCAGACACAACCTCCTAGCACAATAGGAATTTGCCTAATCATTCAGTGTATGTTTTTCTGGTCAGGTTTAAAACTCAGCTCGCCTTCAGTCAAAATGTAATTGGCAGGCAAATGTGCATTGCTGTTCAGCATCCGCAGGCTGTACAGTAAACGATTATAATGCTGCTCTGAACAAAACAAGTATGCATCTCCATGCAGAAATAAACCAACCAATAGATGTGCAACATGTAAATATACTATTGCTTTTCTTCAGTACAACAATTCTGCCTTTTATTATGACACAACTTTGTCAAAGCAAAGGATTTGACAGAACTATGCTCTTCAACAGGTACAAGAAAATGTGTATACAGACTGTTCCCGGATAGCATTGACCTCCTCACGTATTTTAAACTGTTGCATGGCATTCAGGCTGAACCCACCTCTGGGCAAATGACTCGTGGATGTTATTTCCTCAGGGAACTGTTCCTCTTTGTAATGAAAAATAAATAAAAGTTTAAACCCCACTGAATGAAAAATATACCATTGACCTATTATTATTATTAATATTATTATTACTATTGTCCACATGCAATTCAGTTATTTGGTGTGCTTATCTTCTGCAGCTCCCACACCTCAACCAGACGCTCATCTGATGTATGTTTTTTTTTTTGTGGCAGAAATGTACTTTTTAAAAATGTTTGTACTTTATAATTTATTTTTTATTTATTTTGATTTATCTTCCCTGGGGATTGTATCAGCTTTTTATTTTTGATTTGTTTTCAATAAATGTTCTTAAAGCAGGGTGTTGCATGCCTTTTTAGTTATTTACTTCCACGCAAGTAAAGCAAAAACTTACAGGAAGCATCTAGTTACCCATATTTTTATTAGTGGTTGACATCTACATGATTATCAGCAGTTGTGGGCATGAGATATAGAATTAAACAAAGCATTTGAAATGTGATCTGACTAATTGCCCCATTCTTATATTGTTAAACTGGTAATATGGCCAATGGAAGGCCATCCTAATGTATTAGTGATCTTTTATTGCGAGTCTTGGGCTGGCAAGATTTAGGAATTGATAAATTGGTAAGGCTCCTTCGAATGTGAAAATGAATAATTATATATCCTCAAAGATATGATAAGAGGTAAAAGACCTGAAAGTGAATGATATATATTACATATAATTATAAAAATTTGACTATCTCAATTTCGTGGCAGATCGCTTATTAAATAACATAATAGCACACATGGAAACATGAAAGAGCTCTCTGAACACTTAGGACACTTTAGTGGGTCAAGAAACGTCTTTATATTTTTTACTGGATTATCAGTAAAAGATACATGTAACGGTAGTCATGGATCATAATGTTAATACTGTTTCTAATGAAAAGGAAATTATTTCAAGGGTCAGGTTCATACTAATGTAGAGTAACTGTCTTCAATAAATATCCTGACATGGTGGAATCATTTTATGGAAGCCTTTTCTATCCGGACTGATTTCGAAGTAGCACTATTGACCGGAAGTGGGTTGTCATCCTGTCTGTGTCCTTGTTAGCTAGCATTCTAGTTAGCTGCCAAAACAGGCAAGCCAATGTGTACCATTTGGAAAGATGAATTAAACTGTGCCTGAAGAGTGAATTTGATAAAGATTGACTTTGACCCCACTGCTAACAGCACCATGTTACGTGTCGGGAGCAAAGCTGCCTGGTGAGTATCTATTTGCTGAATGTAACGGTTGGGAAGCTAATGCTAGGTGCAGTGTAAGGAAGGCATATGTAGCGGGTCCTTATGTCAAATGAGGATAGCTAACTCTGTGATGATATCAGTGGCTGTCGAGCCTTAGGGAAAATACACATATTTGAAATACTTAGATTCAAGCGAATGCTCTATCCGCACACTTTTCACTGACATTTTCGCATTATGTTGATGGTGTCTCCTTGTGTGCTGGTGTGGAGTTTGACGTAACGATTAGCCGGCTAACTGACCTGCCATGTAGCTAATACAGGTTGTATAGTAATTGAAATAATCTGTTATCGTCGTGATTGTTCAGTATTACTTGACACCAAAGAGACTTGTTCACAGGTTTCAGTAACGTCTCGCGCTTAAGGAACGCCATTGTACATGAAGCTAAGCGTTTGTTTGAGTTTAATGGATGTCAACGTCTGTTGTTTACAAGCAGCGTTGTCATAGACTCAAACTATATTCCTTTTTCTCGTTTCCTGTGTGTAGCAGCCACTTTCTTAAAGGGTGACTACCTGCAATATGAAACTGACAGCTTTGTTTGGTGTTCCTTACTGATAGTCAAATATACTGTTGCAAATATAACTGTAACTTTCTGTCTTCGTCAAAATGTTGGTCCTTCAGCCACTAATAAAGTCATAACATTGAATTTAGGAAATATACCATTGGAATACTGTGTCATGTGCAAATAAAATCAAAACACAAAAAAGTGTTTATTTTGAATCTCATAAATATAATTGATTTTTTAAGAAAGTCTGCTCATCATAATAATGATAATGATGATAAGTACGTATTGTATTAAGTCACCTCTTAATTTAAACACATCATTTTGCAAGCTTTCGTGAAGTGAGGAGATCAGTTGTTTATTCCTTTTCTTGATTAGCTGGCCTCTCCTATTGTATTTATTTTGTGATAATTATATTATTTGTAAGTGACAGCTGTATTTCTATTTTCTGATTTCCAATCACCCTATCTTGTCCTTGTTAGTTGCTACTGCTTACACTTTCTTTTTCTTTTTTTTTTATTACATCTTCGTATTTTTTCTTTTTTTTCAGCATGGCATGCAAGAATCTGGTCTCTACCAATATGGGGATTAGATTTCGAGTGCCGCTACAGAAGCTTCATCCTCTGTCCCGTGCTATTCACCATCGCTACTCTGGAAACACCAACCCTCAGCGAAACCCTCATCGTACAGCAGCCCGATACTTCACCTCCATGTCCCGTTTGCCCATGCGGCCTCCAAAGCCTCCCCCGGGTAACGGTGGCCGCAGCTATCAACAGAAACGCAATTTCTGGGTTGCCCGTCTTGCAGCTCGACTATTAAGGCTCAGATACATTCTGCTGGGCTCAGCAGTGGGAGGAGGGTACACAGCGAAGAAGGTCAGTGTGAATGAATATTTTTTGTTATTGCTCATTCTCTTAAATTAAAATGAGCTCCACCCTCATTATTTTTTCTCCATCAGTGGATCAAATATGCTTAAAAATATTGTCATCAAATACCAACATTTTGTATTTTTATCCTCAGACTTATGAAGAGTGGAAGGACATGCTGCCTGATTTTAGTGAATACAACTGGGTTATTCCTGATTTTGTCTGGGAACTGAGTGAACAAATTGATCTCGGTAAGTGTTTGATCGTTCGTTCTTTCTTTTCATTGTTTCAAATGAGGGTGCTCATACCCTGCAATGTCATCATTCAGTTGTGTCATAAGTAAGAACTCACAAATATTACTCGCCTCCATTTAACCACGTTCAATTTTTTTCACAGACAAACTGGCCAAAGCTCTACCAGAGCTGGAAGAAATTGCCAAACTACTCCCTGATTTTGACAAAATTGGAGAGAACTTCACGTTCCTAAAAAGCCTCCTTTCACCTGGTGAGTGAGCAAATTATGGATATCTGCGCGTGAAAGCTTATAAAAGATGGCAGATAACATTATTAACCTCAATTCATTGGTCCTCATACATGTACTATATATTTTAGTCTTTTAGTCACTTCATGAGAAAAAAAATTTATTCACTAAGATCTGCAGTGCAGTAGACAAAAGTAACCTGCTTTATTTTTGCTTCGGCTTTACCGCGTCCTCTTGCTGGTTGTGGTTATTATCTGCAAAACTTCAGCTTTTCAGTTTGTGTGGACTGACATGGTGTCATATAGATTTATTTAACATGGGTTCAAAGTAATGAACCCAACGCTCTGGCACAGTGGCAGCTCTGTATTAATCCACATCACTGAGATCCATTCCTGCTTTGACCACCATCCCTCTGGCTCTGTCTTTTATGATTTTATCTTGTGTTATTCCTCCTATCTCCCCCTTCCCCCTCCTGTCCTCCTCCACGTTCTTCACAGGTGTGAGTTTGGGTAGTGAAGTCAAAGGAGCCTCTGGTCTGCATCTGTTGTTAGGTGTGTAAACCCTGCATTTAGTAGCGTTGGCCAATCCCCTCTTTTCTTTCTGTCTCTTCCCCTCCTGACGTCGGTAGGTTTGATATGATTAGCCTCTGAAGGTGGTGTTTGTTCTTCAGCACCGGTTGCGGACAAACACTGCTGACAACAGTGGCCTTATTTGTTGTTTACACAGATTCTGTACTCAATTGTATGTTGGGAAAGGTCATATTGTCTCATATTGAGCTTTTTTTTAAAGTATGCTTATTTATAACTTGTCCACAAACTTCACTTTTTACAAATTCTTCAAATTCCCTCCAGATTTTTATATGTAAAGATTACGGCGAAATAGTTTACAGAGGGAGTTTTTTTAAATGGAGAAATCCATTGTGTGTCTGTAGTATGCTCCCCTTTCCTTTTCTACTATTTTTAACCCACCTGTCTTTGACTCTTTATATTTTCCTATCTGTGTGGTTTTTGCCTCCTTTGACTTCCTCCCTTTCTCTCACCTGGCCTGAATGGGGTTTTCCTTTTGCTAAATACAGTCTAATATCTAACCTTTTTTCTGTCCTTAATTGTTGATTCTCAAATGTTTGGAAAATGTGCTTAAGATAAAGCTGGAAACACTTAACTGCTTGCTTTCTTAGATGGGACCAGCCTAAGACCACAACCAAGGACACGCTCATATTCCCAGTTCTTTGCTTTCACTCCTAACTTTCTGTTTACCTCTGTAAGGCTTCAGACAAGTAATTTCCCAGTACAGAATATTGTTTTTAAAAAAAATACATATAATATTTTACATAGATAACCTTCCTAATTTACAGCTGAGCAGACTTCTGTTCTGATAGCAAGAACAGCATGTTAACTGATCAGAATATAAGTTGCTCCTTTTGATTGTACGACCATTTTCAGGATGTGTGTGTCATTTGAGGGTCAGTGTGTGTTTATGTTGACATTGACAGCAACATTTATACTAAGACATGTTACATTTGAAAAATGTAGATCCAGAAGTGCCACAGACAGTATATCTATTTATTTATATTTTTCCATATAAAACCTGTAAATAATCATTTATTTTGTGCATTTAAAGCTGCCAACACCAGCTGCATTTGTTACACTTTTGAAAATTTTGTCAGTGCTTTATTGATCATAGAATAATTTAACATCATGTCTGGGCTACTTTATTCCCGCCCCAGGAGATTAAAAAAGATATTTACATTTAGTCTGAAACATGTCTTTCAAGAGTTAGTTATGCACATTTATAAGTACAAACATTTTCCAAACATTTGAATTCAATCACAATGGTGTTTATTTTTCCTATCGTAGGCATGCTTTATTGAAGAATCATGCAACATCTCCCAGCTACATGTGTTATAATCTCCTGACCTTATTTGATTTGATGTTGAACATACTCTTACTATGGTAACATTGTGTTTTGGGGTTGTCATGTCTCCACTGACAGACACTTCAAGTGATCCTGCACTGAAAGCTTCCGATTCTTCCACTTCAGCCTCACACGATGCCAGTGACAAGCAGTACAAAAAGGCAAGTTTGTTTAAGGACTGAACGCTTCTCAGCTTTTTTTTTTTTGCTCTGAACGCCACAGAAACATAGTCTCATTCAGCTCCTGCCGGCACTTTGGCTTCCTTTCACCTCAGGAGCAGCAGACAGTTGAATCAAAATGTCCTCAGAGATACTTTCCAAACATCCCCAGGAACTAAACTTTGTTAAAAAAAAAAAAAAGTCACAATTTTCACCATTGGTAAAAGTTCTATAAAGCTTGTGACTAATATTGGCATTTTATATATAAAAGGAAATGTATGGTATTTTGGGGCAAATTTTGATTCAGCCAGTTCTTCTGAATGTAAAATGTTTGATAGGCATAAAGGCAATTATACAGATGACGCTAATGAAGACTGTGTTATAGTCTTATAACTGTGTTAAAGTGGGAAATGTTTTATATATATAGTTTATTTTTGGTATTAAATCAAAACTTTCAGTCCCTACATTTCTCAGGCAGACAGTTCACACACAGCACCATCACCTTTCCTGATCATACCTCTGAATGTTTTCCAATGTGTCCATTTCAGACAAAATACTTGTTCATTTTTTTTGTCCCTTTTCTGCCGTATTAATTTTGTCTTTTATCCTGAACAGTTTGTTTCTCCACCCTCCAGTTTTTCATGTCTTTCTAAATGTTGTATCACTGCACAGTTTAAACAGAGGGAATGTTAAAGGGCTCATATTGAAAATCAAGAAAAGGTGCTTTTAAAATAAACAGCCTTCCCTTCCTGTTCCCTGCTTTTTAGCCTGAAATCGCGGTCTCCAACATGAACCGGACATTTTTCTGAGTTCTCTCTCAACAGTTTACCTTCACTGTTACTGTTCAATTCCATAGAGTAAAAAAAAAAAGCCAAAATAAAGCAGATGACATGTCATGTTGGGGACCTCTGAGCTAAGGCAAACTTCACCTGCTCCACGCTTCGCCTTCATAGATCAGTACTCCAGTGCTTGCTTCGCTTATTGAATCTTCATCTTCAGCATCATCAGGCCAGCTGTTTAGAGCCGTCTAACCTTGTGTTGCAAAACATCAAAGACTGTGCCCAGAACTGCAGCTGTATTAAACATGAATTTCATCTTTGGTCTGTATATTAAATGTATTGTCAGGCGACCTGCGCGTCATGGTGGTGAGCGTAGAGCGGTTACGTTGCCCAGGCTGGTGATCTAAGGCCCGTTGCCACTTGCTAAGAGTCTCTGGTTGTCGCCTCTTCTGCCCTTAGTCTGGCAAAGTTTGTGTTTCAGAGATACTGACTTTGTTGGGTTGCACTGATGATGATGGCAAGATTACCAAAAGCAAGAAAGATTCTGGGTCTTTCCAACCCGAGTCTCCGCAGAATGACCTCTCTGGACAGCACCAGTGTCGGCTTCCTGTGTTGGGTTGCAGCACTGGCCTGCATGGCTGACCAGCCCAGTGGCCCGCTGTTGTTTCTGTTGCTCCTCCTTCCTCTCTCTCACTATAACGTACCCCAGCAGGGTCTGCTCGGCGAGCTCATTCTTATTCAGCAGCAGATCCAGCGGCACGAGGAGGAGGTCCGGCGGGCCGCTGCTGCCAATAGTGCGCCTCCCCCACCGCCAGAGCCTGCTCCCAGTCCGCCTCCGAACCCCAGCCCCCCTCAACAGAAGCGCAAGGTGAAGGTCCCACCCCACTTAGACCTGCCCCATCCCACCAGCGACTCCCAGAACTTGGCAGCCAAAGCGTAGAGCAACATGTCATGTTGTAGGGCCGTGCAGACTTCAGTTTTGTTCGGAAACAAAACAACTTACAGTTTCAATTTTTCTGTAGAGCTACTTCATAATTTGATCAAATGTGAGACACATGCTTTATTGGATGCTCTTTGTTTACTGTTAAGAGTAAACAAGTATCATACATTTGATCGATGTACAAGAATAACGGAGCAACAACAAACATCTTAAGAATGACCCAAACAGTATCTCCAGTGCCTCGACTCTGAGCTAAATGCAGCCAGCTTTGCACCTAAACTGATTTATTCCAACCACAGAAGAAGAATCACTTGATCTAAAACTAGAAATGAACACACACTTTTAAACTAACCTACTGAACTGCACATTTATTTAGAAGGGGCCCTAATTCCTGCCCACAAATATAAAGATATTGTGTGGCTTTTGGATATATTTCAACCTCGTGGCCGGTCAGTTTCTTATAGTCACTTCCCCGCTGTACCCCACAACGGCCTCCATGTGTTAGCTGTTTCTCTGGCTGTGTTAAGATGGACCAGTGGTCTGTAAAGGGGCATGCTAGGACCTCCGTAGCCTAGTTTCAGAAAAACAGCAACCAACTGGGCTTCACTCAATCATATAAGTCTCGGGATGACCGTCAGCAGTTCTCAGCTAACGTATGGAAGCACAGCATGGAGTTGAGTTCCAGCCCGCTGCATGATGTGAGCTGTGCTCTTTGAAACTAACATGAATGAACCTAACGTAGCTGTAGGATTAAGGTAGAAGCTATAAAGTCTTTGAGAGCTGTTTTGTGTTGCCTTTCTTTGTACTTGAATCATGGAACTTTGAAAATGTTAATTTTACTTTGGCTAGAACTAAATCAAAAAGAGAATTCTAGTCTCATTTTTAGAAATAGTTGTGGTGAAGCGTTTTTTTTTGTCTGTCTGTCGAATTCCTTTGTAGGCTGTCCGTCCCATTTGTTCTAGTACGCTGTCTCCTGCTTTCTATCCTGTCCTTTCATCCTGACATGGTGTAATTGTGTGAAATATATAGATAATCACATGGGTTCGACCAGTCATTCAAAAGCACCTTGTAATGGCTGGATCATTCTGTGATTTGTTTCAGTTGAATGTACAGGAAACAACCTGTGATTTGTGCCTGTTTGTGAATCACTGAGATCGAAGATGAGTGATACCAGAATGAATACTTTCTGCTTGAAATGTTTTGTTTCTCTCTTTATGCTTTAACTTGATTTTCTACTCTGGTTCTCTCTATAATACAGTTTGCATGTATTGAACCTTTGTGGTGCTGGTGGGAGTTTTTTTAAGCTGCACTGCGAGATTAACTGGAAAGCCATTATTCAAAAGTCGGACAGGAGAATTAACAGTATGTGCTACTGTTCTCCTTCTTTGTTTCTGCTTTGACTTTTAGTCTACAGACAAAGAAAAGATAGACCAGCTTCAAGAGGAGTTGCTCCGTACTCAGGTATTGTCACTTACTTTTTAAAGATAAGCTCTAGATTTCCAATCTCTTTTTAGATTTTCGGTACAAATAATATACACATAGAATGTTCCTCAAAAAGTTTTAGATAATCCTAAAATTGGCCCCTCTAGATAAACCACAGGTACTTGGCTTAAACCTTGTTTTAAAATGTGTTAGTGGTGCTGCTAGAACCCTGATGTTTATGCCCCCAGCTAAAGTATCAGCGCATGCTAGAGAGACTGGAGAAGGAAAACAAAGAGCTGAGGAAGGTGGTGCTGCAAAAAGATGACAAAGGGATTCATCAAAGAAAAGTGAAGGTGAGTTACACATGAGGATGGACAGCTCATTTAAATCTGACACCTGTAAACATCAATGTTCATTTGAATGGTGCCTTTTTGTGCAGAAATCCCTTATCGACTTGTATTCTGAAGTCCTCGACATCTTGTCTGACTATGATGCCAACTATAACACCCAGGATCACTTGCCAAGGGTAAGGAGTCAATTCTAAGCTTTTATCTTCACAGCGACTGTTCTTCCCAAAACCAAATCTTTCGTAGAACGTGCAGCTTTTTGTGGCACGGTACCAGCACTGTTGCTATGTAGAGGGTTGCCCAGGGAGATAAACATCACCTTCGCTTAGGGTCGTCAAGGCTTTGAACACTTAAACTCTCTCTTTGTAATGTTCAACAAGCTTAAACATGCAGGGAGAAGGATGCTTACTTTTGCTGTTTTATTGCAAGCTGTATGACCACGCTTCATTCGCTGTTCCTTTACTCACTAATCACAGCCCTCTAGCATGCATGCCAGGTCTTTCTCTGACTTTCACAGAGAGAGGAGCCATCAAACAACACATAGAAGCTACTGATGTGATAAGAATGTAACTGTGATAACACGCTGCCTCTTGCTCCGTTCTACTCGGACCTTTTGTCTTGGATTGCTGCAGTGTCCTCATCACTCTGCTGTCCTTCTGTCCTCATCTTTTGATCAATCTGTTTGCATTCAGCTTCCCCCTGGCTCACCCGTTTGTGCCTTTTGGCTTTCAGGTGGTTGTGGTGGGCGATCAGAGCGCCGGAAAGACCAGCGTGCTCGAGATGATTGCCCAGGCCAGGATCTTCCCCAGGGGCTCCGGAGAAATGATGACACGCTCTCCTGTTAAGGTGAGTGCTGGCTGAGTGGCGAATGTTTCAGAAATGTTATGTTTAAAAGCACAGACAAAAGAAGTCTCTTAAATAGATTTACCCAACAGGTATTTTCAAGTTTAGATGTGGTCACAAAAGAGCTGAAAAAATATTTAGCTCAATCAGTGTGTCTATCAGTTTATCCTTAAACATATTGGCTTTGAATCCTCTCACAGGTGACACTAAGCGAAGGCCCCCACCACGTGGCCATGTTCAAAGACAGTGGCCGAGAGTTTGACCTCACTAAAGAAGAAGACGTAAGCCACTCTGACGCATCCATCGGATTTTAACTACACTGTTAGGCACTTTGCTTCTCTACATGGGTTTTGTGGTCTTTCCTCCCATGTTTCCCACAGCTGGCTGCCCTGAGGCACGAGATAGAGCTGAGGATGAGGAAGAGTGTGAGGGAAGGTCAGACAGTCAGCTCTGAGGTTAGTCGCAGTTTTAGACAGATCTCTAATCAACCTTTACTTCCTGATTTACTTCTTGGATATTTGATGAATATTTGTTTCTGTTTTGCTTTTTAGACCATATCTTTGAGTGTTAAAGGCCCAGGTATCCAGAGGATGGTGCTGGTTGACTTACCTGGTGTCATCAGTGTGAGTAAATATTGTTGAATCATAAAGATTGAAATATTTCTTTAAATATTCAACAATGTGATTTTTTATTTGACTCGTTCCATTGCAATCTTTCAGTAACTATGTGTTGTTTGTATATGGTGAAGACTTACTATATCTCCTTTGCAGACGGTAACGGCAGGCATGGCCTCAGATACGAAGGAAACGATCTTCAGCATTAGCAAGGCCTACATGCAAAACCCCAATGCCATCATTCTCTGCATTCAGGGTGAGTCCTCACCACATAACACCATTCGACTACTTTCATTGGAGCCGACAGCAGGAAAGGTGACAAGATGGGAGATGATCTGTAAGAATATGTCATTGTTTTCACATTCACCCTCACCGTGTTTTTATTTTATTTAGACGGTAGCGTCGACGCAGAGAGGAGCATCGTAACAGACTTGGTTAGCCAGATGGACCCCCAGGGGAAAAGAACCATCTTTGTTCTGACCAAAGTGGACTTGGCTGAGAAGAATCTGGCCAGCCCGAGCAGAGTAAGTGGAGCTGGGCCGTCCCAGCAAATCATCCAGTAGTTTTACTTTATAGGGACAAAAAAAAAAAAAACGCACTGACTTAGATAGAAAAGGCATCTGTTGGTGTGTATCATTTTGCTTTATACTGGGATAAAAACCCAGATCTGTCTATAGATTTTCCTTCAGCTTTCCATCAGAAGCGTCACTTTTAAGCCAGTCATGATCTTTGGAATTTCTTATTGATTTAAAAATGCTTTGATAGAAATATTTGTGAAGTTGACCCTTTATTCTGACAGTGTTTAGGCTACTAAAGCTTTTTTCAGCTGCACCACATGAGGGAGCTCAGTCCCTCTCAGTTAACCTTTAGTTTCTTCTGTAATGGCTTCAGAGTTTTTCACTTTCACTCCTTAAAGAGAGTTTGAGTCCTTTCTTTAATATTTTCTTTTTCAGATCCAGCAAATAGTGGAAGGAAAGCTGTTTCCCATGAAAGCTCTGGGCTACTTTGCTGTAGTTACTGGAAAAGGTAACACCTATTCCTTAGTTACACAGCATGCAATATTTACTTTCATACCGTTTAACATTGACTTTTGCATTTTAATTGTAAAGGCAGCACCGGTGAAGGCATTGACTCCATCAAAGATTATGAAGAGGACTTTTTCCAGAACTCCAGATTACTGAGGTAAATTATAGCATCTGTGACACAATCTGTGATGTTTTCAGTCATATCTAGATATGGTCATAGAAAAGAATAATGTGTCACTAGGGATGGCATGCTGAAAGCTCATCAGGTGACCACGAAGAACTTAAGTCTGGCTGTCTCTGACTGTTTCTGGAAGATGGTCAGAGAGTCTGTGGAGCAGCAAGCTGACGTCTTTAAAGGTATGACCTCACCCTCAGGAAAACATTTATCCTACGGAAGGCTGATTGATTCGCGTGTTTTACTATTTATAACTGTTTTGTAGATGCCCATGTCCTGACCTGCTTACACTGCTATGTGTCTTAATGATGTCTGTCTGCAAATTATATTTTTTTAAAGTAAATTGAGCTGGCACTGAGTCCCTTCTAGTGACTTTTCAGTCTTCCTCAGACCACCCTGCCACACTTCCACCCCCTCCATCCTGCTTTTCCAACTACAATTAGTCTAGACAGTCACAAGCCATTGCCAACAGCAGAGGAGATTTATGGCTATGAGACTGCAGTTCCCATAGGTCCATTGTGTTGAGTATTGATCCATATCCCATCAAATCACACACAGCCGGCTTCTATCCTCTGTTCTTGGCGCCAACTCAAGCTCCACAAACCAGCAATTAGACTAATCTCCACTGTGGATAGGGAGTTTAGCAAAGAGGCTGCAACCTCGGTGTGCTTCTGGGCATTATATCTGTCTCTGTGTGCATATGTGAGAGATAAAACTCTTGACTTTTGATAAAGAATGTGTTATTGGACCCACTGCTTCACCTCACAAGGGACCAGTTAAAAGAGTAAGTGTGCTGAGTGTCCACAGCCTCTGTTATTAAATGATGGATACCATTAGCTTATCTGAGAGCAGCCTTTCTATCACCAGCTGAAAAGAAAGCCGGTCCTGTCTGCATATGGTCGTTGCCTGTTAATGGGAAAGACTTTTTCATGGACCATAACATAAATGATGTAAAAGCATTGATTTACATTTGAGATCAGTCTCATCCAGTAATGACACTTTAAAGTAGCTACAGTTTTTTTACATTAATTTTCAATTTTACGTACTGATTTAAGATTGAAGAATGCTCACAATGGGTTAGAAGCCATTCATTTAAATCAAATACACTTCTTGACTCCTTTCTCCACAGCTTCACGGTTCAATCTGGAGACAGAGTGGAAGAACAACTACCCGCGTCTGAGAGAGCTGGACAGGGTAAGAACACAGAGCCAAGACATAAAGATTGTCAAGACCTGAGAGTAGAGATGGGGAAAAAAGGTCTATTATTAAAATATAATTTATGAAAGACCTGAGCTGTTGCATGTTGTCTGTTCACAGAATGAACTTTTTGAAAAGGCCAAAAATGAAATTTTGGATGAAGTCATTAGTTTGAGTCAAGTGACCCCACAACACTGGTAAGTTTATGAGAAAAGAATATTTGCAGATTTGCTGCTTTTGTTTTCCGTCACAGCAGTTTTAAGGTTGTTGCTGTTTCCATTATTGATCATTCTTCTTAATGAGGTACCTCCTTAAGGGGACTGCACACTGCACAAAGTTATATGTGTGTTTGGGCTTTACCTGCTGGCAGTTACAACGGTCCACCTTGCATGAAAATAAAGTTGTGTGTCAGACATACTACTCATCTCTCTTATTGTGCATTAATATGGATGAGAATGTATAGTTATTCCTTTACCCACACTGAGAAAAAAATAGTTAAATGAGACGCACGCACAGTTTTGTGGCCTTCCCCTGTGTGCTTTCTTTCAACTTCCCTAGATCAATAGTCTGATGAATGACCCATAGACAGGAGCAGGGGTGGCCCTTTTAGCCAGCCAGCCAGCCGACACTATTGGAGAAAGTGTTTATTGACAGTGAGAAGAGCTAGTGAGAACAAAAGGGGGCCTAATGAAATATGAGCGTGTGTTCATGATAAATGAGAGAGGTGCAGCATGGCTGTGGTATGAGACGGACTTGAGGCTCGTGGGGACTCTGGGTTTTGTTCTGAAGTCCCATTGCGAGCAGTGACTCTATTACCTGCTAACATTATTATAGAGGCACCATTTTGGTATTTACTACCAGGTTCAGTAGCAGTACTCCTGATGGCAAAAGCATGTCAGCTAGCAGCAATCCCTTCCACAGGCATTATTGTTCTGTCCCAGCAAAATGTCTCACAGAGCTCAGCTGGACATCTTTTTTTTAAAGACGGTCCTGTTTGTTGTGCTGGATCCATCTGGCAAACGGAATGACATATCTTGGAGATCTTTTTAAGGTGTTGCCTTATTACAGTTAGCTTGTTGAAAGCTGAGATTTGAGTGGCTGATTATATTGTAGCACTGTAAGCATTGTAAGTCAACATGCAGCTTGTTGTTGGGAATTTTGAACTTTTTTTCCCCCTCCTCATAGGGAGTCTATTCTCCAGAGGAAGCTGTGGGAGCGTGTTTCCACCCATGTAATTGAAAACATCTACCTCCCCGCTGCCCAAACAATGGACTCTGGTACCTTTAACACCACTGTAGACATCAAGCTCAAGCAGTGGACAGACAAGCAGCTTCCACACAAGGCGCTCGAGGTGAAAAAGAGAGAACCGTTTGTTCAACTACTCATATTCTTATTGGATTTATTAGATAAGAAGCTTTTAATTACAGGAAATAGTTTTTATTTTATCTAGGTGTTTCTTTTTTAACTTGAACTAATTACGAATTACCGCAACAATTTATGAATTGACCAGCTCCTTCAAAGAAGACATCAGTGATAATTATTGTCAGTAATTAGATTCAGCCTTCCCCTCCATTCTGGTTTCTTGGTAATAATTTGCCCCATTCAGGTTGCCTGGGAGACACTCCAGGAGGAGTTTGCACGCTTCATGGCTGAGTACAAAGGCAAAGACCAAGATGACATTTTTGACAAGCTGAAGGAGGCCGTGAAGGACGAGAGCATCAAGAGGCACAAGTGGAACGAGAGAGCCATGGACAGCCTGGTAAACATGGAAAACTCATTCATGCTGGGGGCAAAGATACAGACAGTTCATACTATTGGACATCATTTCTTAAAGCAGACACAATTTTGTGCTCCACATGTAAAGAAATTACTCATGCAACCTCAATACAAAACTATTCGATTCAAACAAGTGGTACCCAGAGAACATTTTCGTTGACCTGCATTTGCAAAGCAGCTTAACTGTTGTACCATTTTTAGAGGGTGATCCAGCACAATGCCCTAGAAGACCGTTCCATCACAGACAAACCTCAGTGGGATGCAGCAATCCAGTTCATGGAGGAAACCTTGCAGTCACGCCTGAAAGACAGTACGTTACCTCTGAGTGTTTCTCATCTGTGATTTCATTTGGTTGTTTCTTTACGATCCATCTCGCTTCAAAAATGTTCAAATCAGTCAATATTTTTTGGGTCCTACGACATGTAGCATTTTTCTGTCAATGGAAACAAACATTGCATGATCCAGAAACATGATTTCTGTAGACTTAAAGATCCCACAACTAACCACTTTCCACTGGTTAAATGCTAATGAAAGTTGATTGACAAATGTATTCACTAAAAGGCTGCATATCAAGAGGTTATATTGTGTGAAGTGGGAGATGTTAGGGTGAGAGAATAAGAAACAAATAACTGCTGTGTGCCGTCCTTTTTTTTTTCAATTCTCCTTCTTCCCGGGCGCTGCCTCTCCTTAAGCTGAATCAGTAATCAGAGACATGGTCGGCCCGGACTGGAAGCAGAGGTGGCTGAACTGGAAGAACCGTACGCCTGAACAGGTCAGAGTCACAGTGTTTCCTCTGAGGTCATTACCATGATGGTCGTTATGTGGGTCCACAAGCAAACTGTAAAGGTCAAAGGTCATTCTAATGGTGTAATACCAGTTTCTGTAGATGGTCTCAGAGACACACAACACACTGAATAATCCAACATATCTAAATATGCTATTGCTGTCACAAAGATGGTCAACTCTTGATCCTCTCTGACCCTGCAGCACATTCGGAATGAAACAAAAAATGAGCTGGAGCGCTTGCTGAAGCTGCACGAAGACCACACTGCTTACTTGGCCAACGATGAGGTCACCACAGTCAGGAAGAACCTGGAGGGACGATCGGTAGAAGTTGATCCAGTACTGGTGAGATAACCTTTAACAAGCTTCTGGTCCAATTTTTCAACATTGTTCAAATGACTGAATATTTATTTCCCATTTTATTAATGTGCTGTTAAATTCACTCTAAACCCTAACAGCAAATTATTTTCAGTCTCTGAATTGAATAACTGCTGAATTGCTTCATCCCTGCACAGATTAAGGACACATGGCATCAGCTGTATCGCCGGCACTTCTTACAGAAAGCACTATCCCACTGCAACCTCTGCAAGAGGGGTTTCTATTACTACCAGAGGCACTTTGTTGATTCTGAGGTATGTCGCGAGTATTAATATTTGAAAACCTTCCTTCTTTTTCCGCGGTTTTCGACCGGCATTTAGTTCATCTTTGTTTGTTGCAGCTGGAATGCAACGACGTGGTTCTGTTTTGGAGGATCCAGAGGATGCTGGTCATCACAGCCAACACTCTCCGCCAGCAGCTAACCAACACTGAGGGTAAGAACGGAGATTTGCTTGTTGTTGGTTTTCAGACCTCTAAGTCTTTCTCTGATGGAGGATATAGTTCCAATAGGGCCGCTTTATTTTACTTCTGGAAGTTTTCATTGCTTGGTAATATATCCAGTCATCATTAAAATGATGCTTGAGATAAAACTGACTCAGGATCCGTAACAAGTTGGCCAGATCATTAATATGCATTTACTGGAAAAATTGACCGTAAAGCTCATGTGCACAAACATGCCCATTGTTACAAAAGACTATTTTAACGATTGCAGAAAGTATCCAAGGAATAAAAAAAGCTCTACAAACTTCCACCGAAATAGTTGATTTTTCATCTTTTTATATGTGGTTTGTTCATTCCTGTTAGTACGCCGGTTGGAGAAAAACGTGAAAGAGGTCTTGGACGACTTTGGGGAAGACATGGAGAAAAAGACACAGCTGATCACCGGCCGCAGAGTCCAGCTAGCTGAGGATCTCAGTAAGACGCATACGCTCATTTTACTGTTTTATTTTTGTTTTTTACTGCACAGCAACATTAACACTAGCGATTTTAAAGTACATCTGTTAAGGAAGCAGATAAATCTTATTTAAACATTTTTACTTCCTGGCATTGATCCAAAATTATTAAAAAGGTATTCTTTCTAATATGCCCCCTCAGCTCTATATTCAGCATGAAATGCTTCTCATAGTCTGGAAAACTCTCAATAGGTGGCAGCAGTGCTTCAGGAATCCTCAAGCTGATAGGATGGACAGGCAGTAAGAAGCAATGATGACCAGCCATCAGTATTTTCTGTGTAGAAAGAGGAGTTCACTTTGCAGTTCTCTTTAAACTCTTGGCAATTTTTTCTAATAAGCCCAAGTAAATGTTGTTAAAAGGGTAAACGAGTAGCACTTTTGATGGGCTCAATTGTTTCCATATAGGCTTTGATTGCATGGCTGTGATTAGGTGATTTTTATGGATTTAAAACTCAAAACTTTATACTTGTAGACTTTAAATGGCACATGCAATAACAGGCAGTCGAGCATGTGTGTCTTTTCAGCATTAGGTCCCGCCATCATTTAACAAAAAAAGAAAAAAACACAATATCCACAGGGTTTCCCTGTTGACGAAAACTTAACTAGACTGTCTGTTTCTTTGAACCTCGTGTGACTCACATACTAATATGAGAAAGCAGGGACTCCATTTGATTATGTGACGGTGCTTGTTTTGTAATGACGTCACACTCATTCAACTATAGGGCATTTCTTAATTATCCTGAGTCTCTTCACTTTGAAAACACTATTTAAAAGAACCTCTGGTATAGTTTGGACACACTTTTGAAACAGGATTGCTGACCATTGGTGTAAGATATGAAATAAGCTATGTTACTTTAGCACTAAAAGGTTAAAAATAAAAAGTGCAGTCTTCCTTTTTAAGCAGTCGTATAAGTTAATCATGGCTTTAATGAATCTCTCTGTTTGCAAAGGTCAAACACCAGACCCAAACATATATTTCATAAAAATGCTGCATTTGTCGTGTGGTTAGGATGTGGCTTGTGTGAGTCAGAGCATCAGTCATGCTCTGGTCTCAGTTTGAGCCCAGTGTTAATGGTTACCAGAGATGGTTGTTGAAGCTTCTCATCATTCCTCATGCAGACAAACTCACACACAACTATCCATTCCTCTAGTTTTAGAGCTTTATTTGTGGACGGGGCTCGTCCAAGTGGATATTATCTTGTGTTTCCATGGGTATCTAATTCACACCAGACTGCTGCTCAAAAACTCCAGGCAGCAGGTGTTAGGGATGTTCACCAGAATGCCTGAATTTGAAACTTTTTTAATTTTAAACTCTCTCTTTTCTTTTAATTTCTTTACGCTTGGAGCAAAATGTGTGCTACTTTCATAAAAACATTTGAATCAGCACAGGGTTTTTTTTATTTATTTACTTTGGACATAAACAAACGAACGTGGAGCCATTGGCTGCTTTTGTCCAGTTTTAAACCAACATTTGATGGAAGGTTGTCAAATGTATTTTCCAGTTTTCACATCTCTGCTCACTTAGTTGAGCCTAAGTCTTAGTTGCTACAGTAAAGTGTTGCTTTTGTTGTGTTCAGCAGTACTTCTTCATTTGTTATGGTGAACTCAATGTCTCTGTAACACCGGCTCAGGGCAGATTAGTTCAAATGCACACACACACACACACAAAGCAGACACACACCGTCTGTCTCCTTTACACACACTGTCTGAAAATCTCTAAACCTGCCTAGCTTTGCAAATTCTATGAGGCAAGTCATTCCCAAAGTTTTCCATACAAGCGTGACATTCCCACTTCCCGACACCAAAGCCTCCCTTCACTCGTGGATGTGGTTTGAATCCGTCACGGGATCTTATAGGGCGGAACCACACCTGTGCACACACACTGTAACCTCTTGCAGGCTTATGAGTATCATGGGAATTTCTCTGGCTGGTAAATCTCGTCAATCGAACCCACAAAGTAGTTTTCTAAAGAGGTGATAAAGTCAGTTCTTTTTTTTTCCAGACTGTTTTTGTTCTCATCAGTTCCTCTATTTGTGTCACAGAAAAGGTGATGTGTTCAATTACCAGCCGGTCAATAAAATTGGCCCTAGTGCAATCATAACCTCATTGATTTTGTTTGAACTCGTTGTTACAAAATAGCATTGCTCTGGAAATAACACCCGTCCGCAGTCATTGGTTACTTTGCCCTGATTTTCTGGTCGTGTCAGAAACTTCTCTTCTGCCTACTGAGACAAATGGATTTTCCAGACTTTTGGCTTTGCTGGTCAGTCATGTTGAGCTTGTGGGTGAGTGCGGGGCCTGGGTCATTAGCTGTCTGAGTGCTCTGTGTAGTGCAGCCAGGACCCCGTTGTGTGGGCGTGGGCATGTGGGTTCATCAGTCTAGACTGACCTGTATGGCTGATGTCAATCCTAAAGTCATAAAGTGGAGTAGGTTAGATACCAACTTCTGGTACTTGTCAAGTATTCTGTCTGATCTTGTCACAACCCCTTTTGCCTTGAAATTGGCATCTGAAAGTGCATGTTCTCTTCTGTGAGGTCTTTACGGGGTTAGATGTGGAGCTTTTTGCAGTGTTTGGAAAGACAATGCAGCTGTTGGCAGATGCTAAACCCGCCATCAGAGGCATCTGTTTACTCTACACAGTTGTTTTCAGTGTGGTTATTCTAATCTGGGGTTAAGAACACTTGACAGGAGTTAAACACACCTCTTTCTTGTGGATCTGTGCTCTACAGGAATAGGGATTTTGTCAATCTGTCTGTGAAGCAACCTTATTCCTGTTATTATGAAATCATTTCTCTCCTCAGAGATGTTAATCCCTCTTCTTTGGCAGGTGGTCACATTGCCTCAGGCACAAACTTTAACCTAACCCCACGGGTCAGCCACACACTACTCTATATGTCTCTTTTTTTACTTGTTTTGTTTAACCTCACAGTCTCCCTGAATTTTTCTTACATTGTTTCACTGCCTCCATCAAATTCTGTCCAGCAATCCCTGTCCGTGTTTCCTCGACAGAGGAAAAGAGTGAAACTAGGATGTCAGACAGCGGACCTTTACCTGACATACCCTCCCATTAGAAAAGGAAGGAGGAGAGGAGGGGAAAAAAGGGAGAGATAAGAGACAGGGAAAGGATAAACACACTTAACAAAGGCAGAAATGTGCTCCCAGGGGCAGTCTGCTGTTAAGCTCCATTTGCCCCTACTTGCAGACAGGCTCAACATTGCTCAGGTTACAAATAGAGGTCAGGTGCGTGTGTCAGCTAGTGAGAGTGTGAAAGCACCTTTAATGGCACAGTGTTTCGTAAAAAATGTGTGTTTCTGTGTGTGTGTTTGTGTGTCAGCGTGTGCCAGAGCAGCTGGATGGCACAGCGCCATCTCTGGAGCAAAGTCTGGGTCTAATGCGCGAGCAATGGCCCTCACAGAACCACAATGTGTGACACTGGAATAAGCAGCCGCCCTCTCATTTGAGAAAGTGCAGAACGCTGCATTGTTTCCACAATCATGGCATTTAAGGGTTGTATGTAACATTATGAGCTCCTAAACACTCAAACAGTGTGTCAATAAATAATTTCATACATAACAGAAGTTTTAGAAATCAAAATGGAGCTACCCTTTTAATTTCATTATTTAATGGTTATTTTTACATCAAGTTGACTGCTTTCTGGGCATCTGGTTTTACTTTTGACTCAGGTCTGACCTGCCTTTGACTTTGCTTACAGGTTTTAATTGTTGTGAAATCAATTTTAAAAAATTATTAAATAATTCTAGTTATTCTTTTACATATTAAATAGACAAAATATGTGGTTCTTTAACATTTTGGTTTATTTGAACATCATATTCAGCAGAAATTCTGCTGGCTCTCTGATATTAAGAATTATTCATAACTTTGTTGATGTATAGTAGTATAGTAGAACACATTGCTTGGAATAATCAATTTTTTATTTTGTTGCCACAGTGAATTGATTCGCAGGAACACCTGGCTGCTTCGCAAACTCTTAAAATAACTCCATAATCTTCATGGGAGGTTTCCTGCTGGTGAATGCGGCAATGTGTGGAAAATTTCTAGATTTCAGCCTTTGTGTTGTGAGGTTACCTGAGGGCTGAGGAATAAGAGGTGTCAACAGAAGGTGCTCAGAAAACTGTGAGAACGTGTTAATTGTTTGCGTGTCTGGACTCGCAGTCACTTTCTCCTTTTTCTTGTGGAATCAGAGTACAATGAAGCTCAGGTTGTCCAGGCTTGCTCACGGGAATGCCCTCTCAGCCTCACGCTCACTTTGTTTCCTTTCATCTCATTAACTCCCTCTCATTCTCTCTCATTCACTATCTCACTGCTTCTCCCACTGGCTTTTTTTCATTTACTCAATGTAAATCATTCTCTGAATTAAAACTGCACAACTAGCAGTGTAGTTCCGTAAACTAAGAGGCTTAGTTCTATTAAAATAAAAGTGTTTCCCACAGAGGAGTAAACCTCGGGCTACTGCCAAATGATCCATTTTCTCCTTGGGTGAATCTAATACGCAAACGGTAGATCCTGGGTTGTCATAACACTGGCAGAGATTTGGCAGACCGTCTGCATGCCTCTATTTTTTTTATTCTGCAAGAAAAAGACTGATGCTTTTCTATTATGCCTATGCATATCAGCAAATGCCTTCTTATAACAACACTCTGCACGTCATGCTGTGTTGACACATTTTTAATCATATATTTTGCTATGCTAGATTTATCTCCCTTATCTGTTTTTCTTTTAGCATTTTCTGATTTTCCTGCGTAATTTTAGGAAGGTTAAGCTTACTTTTATTTCGTTCACAGTGTGGACTCCTAACATATATCTCCAAAGTCTTTTTTAACGTACATGATATCTTGAACAACTCCTCAGTGATGGAGCCACTCTTCGACCTTTTTCTCCTTCTGTGTCTCTCACTCTCCGTCTCGTCATCAAAGCTCCAACCAGCCAGCTGCCAGCATTTACCAAAGTCATGACCTGCTCCTCTCTCCACTTTCCCATCATCTGTCTTTCCCCCTTTATTCCCGCACGGCTTCTCACTTCCTCCCTGGAATCCACTCCATCCATCCATCTCTTTTTGTCAAGAACTAGGAACATCTTTCTTTTGTACAGATGTGTAGTCCATACACACACAAACACACAAAGTCAGCTGTCCAGCACCTGATTGGCAAGCTCTGGCCCTGGCGAAAAATTTTCAACGCTTCATTGTCGGCAGGGGAGGGGAAGTAAAATAGTTCAACTGTAGGTTTACCATGTTCTGAAAGTGGCCTCATTATTCAGTTAAAACATGAAATCTGAAAAACACGTCCAGTGGATGCACGCAGCAAATGTTTAAGCTATTAAAAGGTGATGATGGAAGCGGTAAAGAAAGAAATAAAACTAAACCAGAGAAGGTGAAGCCTTCTCTCATCCTGCTGAGGGAAAAACAGAGGACGCAAGTGTGGGAAAACAGGACAAAGAGAAATGCGCGATGATCTGAGGGACAGTTCAGCAAGGCTTCTGTTCACATGTTCCCAGGCCAGCCGGAGCACCAGGGACCCATTTCCACCCATCATCCTGTCACCCATGCACACGTGCACGCAAATATTTGACATCAGGTAGTCACCATGACAAATGCACCATGTTTTTTTTAAAGTACTTAAAGTCTTCTTTAAATACTCAATGTCTCTATTGTGAGAAATACTCAGCAGTTTCATTGTGAATTAGGCCAATAGAACTGCTGCAGACCCTTGAATCTAAAATGGCTGCCCTTTTGGACGCTCTCCTGCTACCCCGAAACACCTGCAGCCCTGAAAGTACAGCTTATGGGCCTGAACAGGCCTCTTCTAGTTGCTCAAAGGCTTTCCAGGTGTGTTTGTCATCTACTATTTATGGTTGTGAAGGTGTTTGGAGTCCCAGCAGCTGGGAACACCCGGGGGCAAAGTGAGGATGAGGGCAGCTGACCTGTGGTGTCTCTCTCTAGCCATTTTCAAACATACTGAGATCCATCCGACTTTACATGTGCAGCTATGTGCTTGTACTTAAGCTGAGGTTCATGCTTGAGAAAAAGACCATTTTTGTGCATATCCGAACCTTAATTTTTTTAAGGCAGAGACATTGGCAGAGAGAGAAACACGTTTGGGCCAAGAACCGTTTCTTTCTTCTTTTTTGAAGAAATAAAGGACTTGATTACATAGCTCCGACCAAATTAGTGGAAACCATTTAGCCTCAGTACAAGTCTACTGAGTGTGAAATGTCACTCTTACGAACTTCACTGTCCTGAATTGATTCCAACAATAGACAGATGAAATTTTTTATATCTTTTTCTGAATGGAAAGTAGATAAAGAAAGGGACTTTGACTGTCTGATTAATACATTTTGATCTGTCTGAATTCATTTGATCCATCATTTGCCGGGCTGTGGCTATCGTCTGGATCGTCTCTGTGAGGGATCGGACCTGTATGCTGGCCTGCTTTCTCTGGGTGCCAAAGCAGTAAAAGAAACGCAATGATCCCACCAAGCTTCACACAGGGCATCAGCGAAACATCCTATCTGTGAAGTCTGGAGCTGAACAGACACTTTTCTAAATGTTAGCGCCACTGTCTTTATCTTTACAACCTCCTGCCCTAAAATTTGAATGTCTGTCCCTTCAAAGGCACAACAGCAGCCTTCACCTGGCTCTTTTCAAAGCTTTTATTAAGCTCGTGCTTCTTCTTTTTTTTTTTTATGTCTCTCTCTTTTTGTTTAGTCTGCCCTCTGGCTGACCCTGAGGTTTTGACCCGTTCAGGCCCACGTACGCCTCTCTCCAGGTTGTGCTGTTTTCTCCACCCGGCATCTGTTTTCTAGATAAAACCCCGACTGCTCGCACTGATTCATTATTCTGCCACTGACATGCCGTTTGGGCCGTCGACATGCTCCCTCCCTCCCCGCGACCACGTCTCCCCCGGCTCAGATTTTTACAGCACGCTGATCCCGATTTAGTGACAAATCAAACGGCTCGCTGAGGGGAAAAAAGGCTCCTCTGTTTGTTACATTAAGCGATCGGCTTTCAAAGGCGGAAGGAGAGGAGGATTTCAACATACGCCGTCCCCACCTACACTGCACCCTCGGCAGCCATGAGATATAAAGAGCGCCTGTGTGAAGGATGACAGCTCTGGACAGGGCCTGCAAACCACTCACCCCACACACTCAGGACCCCGCTGGGAACGGCTGCTGTTTTGTTTCTCCAGCCTTGTGGAGCAGCATGCTAAGGCTTCAGCACTGGCACCCATCTTCACACACTGAGGGGCTCTCTGTTGCCATTCTTCCACATCAGCCACCCATTCTTTCTGGTTCCTCCCTTCCCTATCCTCCAAGGACGAGAGCCGATCTCTAAAGTAAGAACTAAATTAGTTTGCGGGCCTCCTTGCCCTCTCCCTCCCATCTTTTTCTGATCTCTGTTCTCCCTCTCGCTGTGCGGGTTACTTGTCCAGCAGGGCCACGGAGTCTAATTACAGATCAATTAAAAGCTCTGCGGCTCAGGCCTCCCTCTGCCAACGCTCTGGCCATAGCGGGCTTTGGGGACTCTGCGGAGTGCCAGTGAATGAGATATCATTTCATGTGGAGATCAGCCCAAAGAAGGGCTTGAAAGGGAGGATTTGGAGGGGGGGGGGTTCCCTCTCTTTCTCTCAGTCTGCCAGAGTCCCTCCACCCTCAGCAACTCACGCAGCACCAAGCATCTTAAAGAAGGGGCCTCTGGGATTGAGGCCTAGAGGATTATGGGAATATTCATGACCAGATAAAGGGGTGAGCGGTTGAATGACTGTGTTTTGGGGGCTCATCTCTTAGGTAAACAGGAGTCTAAATGGAGTTTTAAGTCGCTACTCCCTCTGCACAGTGAAGAACAGCCAGCGGTGGCTCTGTCCACTGTTGTTTTGTTGCATTTCCACAAGATGACGACAAGAAAGCCTTGCCATGGCCTTTTCTTGATGGCGCTCTGGTCTTTTGACAGCAAACAGATGGCGCAGGGGGAAATAAATATCTGTTTCTCACCGTTTTTATCCCAGAGTGTTGCCTGCCCTGAAAGAGGCCATTCACACACGCCCGTGGCCTCCGGGGCTCACGCAAGCTGCCCAGGGCCGCATTTTAAAGTCATTTAGCATCTCTACAGGACACAGTAGACGTGTTTTCTGTTCATCAATGGCTGCAGAGCATCATAGCAGAGGTCCACGACTCAGAGCTTCTGAGCAGGTTCCCGTGGTGTGTTCACCGTCTTTAAAACCGAACGCCAAAATATTGGCATCCCGTCAGAGCGCCATGCTCTGCAGTTCCACTTTCTTTATATGAAAACAGCTGAACAGCCAGCGCTCAGTGTTTCCCAGGACCACCATCTGCTATCACAGAAATGCCCCTCCCAAATTACACTCTCGATTCAAGCCCATTGGAGCAGGGTTCTGAATCTCTGCCCACAGGTGGCAGGTGTTGTACCTTTTTTTTTTCTTTCTTTTTCTTTTTTTTTCTTAAGCGCGTCTATCAGAAACCCTGTGAGAAGCGCGCGTGTCATCAGCTACATCTGAACCCGGTGACAAACTTTTGAAGCCCGAGCCGGGGGTTTTCCCGTGTTTTTCTTTTGAGGCTCCCACAGCCCACCCCCCGCCCACCCCGTACCTCATCTCCCTTTTCTTCAGGTCAGACAGATGTTGATAATCCCGCTCCGATTGGCTCGGATTGGGGGCGGGGGGGGCGGGTAGCCTGACCTGCCTGCTGCTGCTGAGCCGTGCCCTGCGGTGGGCCGCGTGTTGCAGTGGCCCACCGCAGGGTCGTGTTTCATTCAGCCCCACACCTGCTGCAGTGACTTGTCAGCGTTTCCCCTCCGCAGGCCCCTTCATAATGCCGCCATTAGGTGTAGTAATCTCCCCCTTACACCCTGCCATTTTGTCTGAGTGTGTTAACAGAGTATCAAAGGCCGGGGATTTTTTTTCTTCTCTCTCTCTCTCTCTCCCGCCACCTGCCAGAGGTGGAATAGGCATGACTGTGCAGCTCTCGTCGGATTTCAATATAGCAGGATCAATGCGTCTCTGTATCCGTCGCAGCCAGGCTTTCTGGCTCTGCCTCAGTTTTTTTTCCCCATCTCTCCACACTTTTGGTGTTCGGGTTTTCTCTCGTGTCGTCCAGCCGCCCTCAGCTTCGCTTGGTGGAGATGCGGGTGGGGCCAAACCTTTCCCCACAAACAGTTTGCTTTCCATCCGTCAAGAAAAGGATACCCCAACAGCAATGCTCCCATCAAAGGGGGGTTTCACACAAGCCCCCCGAGTACAATATTAGGTTTCAGTCCAGAGCACGCACAGTTATCACCTTTGTGCTGATGTGAAATGGACACTTAGGAGACTGCTGATACGTGGTCCAAACCACAGTGATTTATGTTCCTGAAAAAAGTCTTTGAAAAGCGGCGTTTTTTAGTTGGCCCTCCTCGTAGGGAAAACGGCCATCAATAGTCCTCCCGGGGATCTCGTGTTGCTGATTGAGCAAGATAGAGCGGCGCTAGTTTGTTCTTCAGAGCCGGTGTTTGAGTTTGTGCTTGGGGGAGATCCAGACAGATTAGCCGGGGTGACGCGGAAGCTGAAGAGCCGGCCAGGCCCCGAGGTGCAGCTGGCACCGCAAGCCGCGGCTTCTCATTCTCCGTCTTGGCCCACAGACTTGCTTCAGCCACTGTTTAATCAGCGCTTAAGACTGCTTTAGAGGGGCTCGTTCATCTCGTGTGACGGTACACGTCGAGGGGAAGGATTGCTCATCTCACGCGGTCTCCGGACAATGGAAGTTTAATCATGAAAACGAGTGAGTGGCTGTTTTTCCAGTGCATTCCTTCCCCTTTCATGTGAACCGTTGGGATGGTGTCTCCTTCTGTCCATTAACAATGTGCCCAGGAGGTATATACTTAAAAAAAAAAAAAAAAAAAAGAAAGGGAAGGGTGAGAGCTTTGATGTGGGTACAAAAGCCTTCATCATCGTATGTGTGAAGGAGGTCTGCCTTGAGGTTTGGCTATCACTGTAAGAGGGGACCATCTGGTGTTTTGGTTAAAAAAAAAAAGAAAAAAAGGGATGTGAAGTGTCGTGGAATTTCTACCTGCAGAAAGGGTTGACAACTGGGTTAGCGTTAGAAATATTTACGATAGAACTATGGATTTGCAAATTAAATAGTCTTTGTTCGAGAGCTGGTTTCTAAGCAGCCACTCTCCCTGGATTTGTTCATTTTTCTCCCCCACCGACTCGTTTCGGTTCGAAAGCTTTGGATATAAGGACACAAAAACTAAAAGAGAACTTCAAAAGTAGACTCAGAAAGACTTTATAGCCCTTCCTGGGTTGACGGGCAGAACCAGTTCCGTCCATCAGGTCTTTGCTGATGTCTTTCCTCCTTGGCAGAGTGACACACACACCTGAACGCTCCAGATGAGCCTCAGCCAACAAACCGTAACTTCTGCTTTTAAAGAGCTGCTCACACCTGCTGATTATCACTTCCTGTCATGTGGTAAGCAGCATCTGGCTGCTGAGTTCATCACACACTACTCCTGCCTCCGTGCATATGTTGTGGGTTGTCATTAGCTGGACCCTTGTTTGTTTGGTATCACCAGGTCCAGATAAGTTAAAAACCTGAACCTCTGATTGTACTTTCTACTGAAATATCTGCAAAAACTCACAAATCCCATATACTCACATTCAGCCTTTTTTGTAATAATAATAATAATGATAATAACTATGTTGCGGCTATTAGGATTGGAAATTCTAGTTTCCTATTTGGAGGTTAATTTGATTTATTTGCAGTGTTGTTTTGCATGAAAACCGGTCAATACATGTATCAAACTATTCCTATTTGGCTTTCATTTCTTCCACAGGAGAGGACTTATTTTTGAATGGCTAATGACACTAACCCACTTCCTGTCTTGTTTGCAGAGAAAGTCCGTGAGATCCAGGAGAAACTTGAAGCTTTTATAGAAGCTCTTCACAAGGAGAAATAACAGACCCAGGTATTTGTCTGTGTGATTTCCATGTCATTAGTTCCCCCAGTGGAAAGCCCCTCAGCTAAAGGTTAAGAAATGACAGCAGAACAAATGGTAGCTGTGCAGCCTGTTTGTTTTTTTTCTTCTTGGTCTTTCCCTTTAATTACGCTATTGATGAAACATTTTTGGATCCCAGCTGAGGAATGCACTGAACAAAGACGGCTCATCTGTAAATGACCGCCAGCGCCCCATGGCCCCCCCCCCCAGTCAACACTCATCAGATTTTTACCATCCGCTGCTCTGCTTCCCATCTGTTCTCGGACTCCGAAGAAGTGGTTGACCTAAACGGAAGCTTAAGATGGAAGAACCACTTCCAGGCTTTCTCTCTGGCGTCTGTTTGCTCCTCTCTCTGGGACTGGAGGGGAACCTCTGCACAGACCCACGGTCGGATGCTCGACCACTTGTTTTCAATAAATGAAGGTTGTGTACATGTTTTATCTCCAGCTTTCTTGATTTTGTTTGGCTTTCTTTAGTTTTTTTTTTTCTTTGTGTATAATTGACTGTACACATTTGTGTTTACCGATGTGTGTACAGAGGCACCACTGGTCCTCATGGGACACATAGCCCGAATTTCATGATTTCACCTATTGCTATCAAAATATGCCAGTTTACTTGGCTGCTACACACAGTACCATACAGTCGACTCTTTAGATTGATATAGTTGCACTTGGGGTCATTAGCACTTCGGTTACCCCTTCAAGATTTAAGTGTGATGTCAGTTTGCTCTTTATGGACTACAAGCAGAGCAAAAGACTTCTCAGCTCTACACCCATAAAAAAACCTCCACTGGATCACCCAAAAATGCTCATTAGCTAAATTAAAATAATAAGATCAGCTGTCGTACTGTTGGAAGTAATATTGTCCATTGATTGAAGGCATATTTATTGGGTTTATTTGAAAAATATTCCATTTATGTATCTGCCAAATTTACAGAATGTCTTTATCATTTGTGCTGTTCTGTCTTTTTCTGAGTTAAGTCTGTCTGCTCGGACTCTGTATCAACATGTCATTCTTCTGCTGAAAAGTTATAATATACACTATAGATTCCAAATGAATTCAACATACACTGAAAATGTTTGAGAATCTCTGAAATACAAAGTTCAGCTCACAAATGGTGAAATGTCATTTTAATAAATAACAGTAAAAATGTTCGGTTTTAAGATTTTTTCGCTCAGTTTGCAGGTATGTTCTCGATTCTATGACATGGTCACAAAAAAAGGTTTTTCCTCTTTGGACCAGGTTATTAGTGCTGGCCCGGTTTTCAGTTCAGTTCTTCCTCATGCTATTTCCAAATCTTACCAACTTTAGCGACATATTTCACTAATATTTCATCTGTTGTGTGTACGCTCAGACACAGCTGCACTTGTGTTCACCCTTCCTTCGGCAAAGCAAAGAAAACGAGGGGAAAAAACTTTATCCAGAGACGTTTCCTTCATGCAAGGGAAGAAACATTTGTCAGCTCCCCGGTTTCTCCTTCCTCTTTCTCTACACAACCTGAGGTTCCCACTCCCCCCGACGAAATGTATCCCCTTTAACATTCTCATCGCAAAGCCTTTCATGTCTGCACCTTATTTATTCGGACCATTCTGACCCCCCCCCCCCCCACCCCCCCCCCCTCTCTGTCACCCAGCCCACAGAAACTCACTCTTCTAATCCTGAAATGATTAGATATGTTTAACAAAAAGGGGTGAGACTGCCTCGCCCCTGGGCGTTCATTCATATGTGTATATGGGTAAATATATAAAACGTGATGTGCGTTCTGCACTGATAACGTTTTTATGGGGGGTCCTGGAGCTACTATCATGTACAGCACGCGTTCGTGGGAGCAGAAGTGGGTCGGTTTGCTCAGAAATCATGTTATGTTGTTGGAAGTAGTGTGTGCATGGTGTACCCCATCAGATGTTCTTTATTTATTTAATTTGTGTTTGCAAAGCAATTGAAAATAAAGTTGACGAATAAAAATGGGATTTTCTTTTCGTCTCGGCTGTTGTCGGTTTATCCCGTAACATTCATCTTAACGGTGATGCTGGAAGCTGCCTCTCTGGTGCAACGTTTGTCTGTGGGACTGTGTGTTACCGTCCAGGACAGCAGTGTGTGTGTGTTGGTTGCTCTCCTGCCGTCGGAGACTGAAAAAAAGCAACAACTGGTCAATAATAATCTGGTGAAGCATCTACAAAACCCGAGAAAAAGAATGTGGATTCACAAACCCTGAAGAATGTTTATTACCCGTTTTTGTTATGAAAAGCAAAAATATACCTAAATGACTAAAAATAGTCATTTGGTATAGATAATTTTAGATTTTTGATATAATTCAGAAACTGTAAAACAACATTTAGTTGTTTGTTTTTTTATCTAGACATATCTGAATAATGATGAACTGATTAATAATTCTTTAGTAATAAGGATGTTGAAATTTAGAGTGCATTTTATTACACTGTTTTTAATGATACAAAACGGGGTTTTAGTCTCTTTCTTTTTTTATTTACTTAACTAGGACCTTATCTAAGAGTCTCGGTCCTGGTAATGACAGCTGTGTGTCCACTGAATGATTCTCTTTCTCACCACATAAACATTTTGGGTACCTTACCTCCACAAAGGGGCCTTTTTGTGTTTTTTTTTTATGGGTGTACACATCTCACCCTAGATGAGGAGAACTTAATTTATGAGCATCTTCTAGGTCCTTCCCTGAGACCCTCTGAAATTGGAAGGAAAAAACAATCACTTCAGAGAACATCTCCTTACATATACTGTCAATCCGCTCATACGTTCTGCGTTGAACTCTGTGCGTCCACAGTTTACCCCCTCCCACAGCTGGTGTCTGCTGGATGCAGTGACCTTTGCGCTGATGAGCTGAGGCCTCCGCTCCAGGTCCAGGAAGACCCTCTGAGTATTTAACTCTGCGGGCTGTTATCTCGTCCCGGGAGCTGGCTGGAGGCCGGCAGCTGAGGGTCTGACTGATTAATAAGTCTGAGTCCAGAGGTCCTCCACTCGCGGGCATCGTCTCTCGTTACACAAGAGCCTGCCTGTTATCGCATCTCCGCGCAACTCAGGGGGGGGGGCGCCCCCCCCCCCCATCACCTGAGGCCTTACGCATGAAGCTATCTGCTTTTTTTTTAACAAATTGTTGCTATCTACGCTGGTATTGTATTCTTGTTTTCTGTTCAAATGGGCTGAAGAAAAAGCCTAATGACTTTGTAGCGGCCTTTAAAAGAAAGGGGGAAAAGTCAACCTCCCGCAGAAGGCCTTTGTGCCATCAGATAGCCACGCTCTGAGAGGAGGGGGGCCGGCCCGGACACACTATAAGCTATTAGCATCTGCAAAGGCCGTCACGTTGACTAATAGCCAGCCCCACAACAGCACAGTGGCTCAGTTTGTGTTTTCCCTCAATCCCCTTTTCTTCTGGTGACACAAAGGCGGTCGGGCCGAACCTGTCAAATGTGCCACGGCAGCGGACGCGCACAAAGCATCATTTCTAGTCTTTCTGAAGAAAAAGAAAGCGCCGATCTTGCCGCTTCATTTTTGTCTAAAACAATCCCCCTCTTAAATATACAGACACATTCATGGTCTTTGGGAGGGGGTGTGGTGGGTCAGTGGATGATGGAAACCTTGAATGCGTCTTAGAAACGGGCAGTAAGTTGTGGGGATGGGTCTCTTCTGGCAGGGAACGCAGTGTCAGCGTTTGTTCGCCTTCTTGTCGGTGCCACTGGCTTTGTGCTCCGGTATCACTCCCCTCAGCTAAAGAGTTTATCGCGGGAGAGGCAGACTGATGTACGTCGCCGCGGCCTGATTAAATTCTGACTGACGTCAGACGGCCGTTTGGAGCAAACAGTGATGGATAGAGCTGAGGAAGTAATGATTAAGATGGCTAAATTGATTTCTGGTAATTGCTTTAGGGAAGAAGTTAAGTTAATAGAGATCACTTAAATTAGATTCGGTGTGACAGCAGGTTAAACATTTAAAACAGCATTGAAAGCATCTGATTGGCATCTCAGGTCAAGTTATGTTTTCCTCAATCAACTTTTAGCACTGAGAAAATGGCTTGGCAAATGTATGCCAAAGTTTAGATGGTTTCAGTTACTTCATTAGATTTGCTTATGTCTTTATAAACTGTAATTTGAAAGACTTCAGAAATATTTTGGGGGCTTTTTATAGCTTGTCTTTAATTAGTAAGAAGAAAAGAAACAGGAATGATGCATGGCGTGGCGGCTTCATTATTTTTGTTCAGTTATTTTAATTGAAGCAACGTTTTAATCATAACGTAATTACGGAGAGAAGAGAATATTTCACCATTATCCAATGAAAGACTTAATAATGGCATTGATGTCGTTTCCTTGTTGGGTGAAATTTCAGAGTCCGTCTCGGCCTGACAGACACCACAATCCCCGCGGTAAAAGGCACTAATTTGGTCTAATGAGCTTCACTTATCAGCACTTCAGTCCACACGTGCAGATAAATACGGTGGATGTAACTCTAACACTCGGTGCCCCGGGGACAGAGTTCCACGGCCCGGGTCGCCGCTGGTGAATCTTATCAGGGGCTTGTTGAAGCAACAGGCCTCCTTCTCCGTTTCAGTCGACAAACCTTCTACTGTCCTCGGGGCCCGCCGCTTTCTGCCCCGCAGAGAATAGGGCTTCACAATTGGCCTTTGTGCTCATTATGTCGGAGCCATCTTCCCATTGCGCTGTGGGGTCCATTCCAATGGTGAACTAGGCCCATGGGGATTTTGGCCAAGTCACAGAGGTCAGCGACCTTTCCTGTCATAGCCATGAGCACACACACACACACAGACACAGAACCCTGTTCTTACTCTATGAGAGCTATAAATTATCGCTGCGCTTAAGTTTTAGGAACTTAAGGAGGCTAAAGCGTGTGAATCCTGCAGGGGTCCTGTATCCCCCCTTGCGTGTGTGTGTGTGTGTGTGTGTGTGTGTGGCATGCGAGAGGATCACCGCTTGTTCTCACTCTCATTCAAGTCTGACATTCACCCTGAAAGCATCCATAAAGTGACCTCATCGTCCGACAACACAGGACGTCATCAGTGAATCAGGCCATTGTGGAGGAGAGCTGCCTCCACTGGTAAATCCTGGATGGCTGGTCCGTGTTTTCTTACATCGCCCAGAAACGAGATCGAAGAACCCCGCATCACTGCCCTTAACAAGTCGAACGGAGGCTCTCTTCTATAGCCTGGAGAACGTTGCATCCAGGAAATCCAAGAATGATTTACAATTTTTTCCCACTGGCTTCAAACAAGTGAGCTCGGGCTCAAAGAAGTGGGTTTCTTTCTCGTGGGAGATTTACTATAGACTTGAAATGACATATAGTCATTTTAAACCCAAACATCACTAATAAACCTGTCGCACTGGTCTTGAACAGCATGTGGAAACAAAAATTGGAATAAAAGTTACTAAAGTACACTGAAACAAAGCCAGAATTCTTACTTAGAAAGTTGTCTATATATATTTAAAAAATCTATTCAGACTTCTTTTTTTTAATGTCAACCCTATAAATAGTTTTTTTTCTTAATCCTATTTGGTGCATGTGAATATATTTGTCTGCACAATAGCAGTGTGCTGTCGGTAAGTCGTTACATCGGGAGGCAGGAAGGCTGCCGAAGGTAATGAAACTAAAGCAAGTAATAACGGAGGGGTGGAAACTTTTGTCTGCAGAATAGAGATGTATGCAGAGTTGCCATGGAAAAAGTGATCTTCGTAAAAAGAACTGTTTGTGAATCGAGCCGGGGCCCTGGCATGAGGGAGGGATGGGGAGCCTTTAGCACAAGAAACAGCTCTGGGCTTGCATGGACTTAGTGGGATTATGTGAGCTCTCATGGCAACCAGCGAGGCCAGCAGGTGAGGACTTGGTTCAGCTGCCTTCAGCCTTTAGGTAAACAGAGGGAAGGGTTGCCAGATCCTGGCTGTGTTGCCAGGATGAAATTGTATCTGTCCACACTACTTACGTCAGTAAGGCTGATCTGGTGCCTTTTGCAGAGGGACGGTGATGGATGGCGAGGGGGCGCACTTGTTGCTGGATGGTGGGGGGGGGGTGGACACTAAGGACCGGCTTTCATCGTCTAAGTGCCGCAGTGAGGCCGGACGAAAAACGGTCGGGTGACATTACTTGACTGGCCATCAATAGTATGTTAGCAGGCGCTAAAACCAAAAGCAAACACGCAGGCGGGCCGAGAGGGGATGTTTGAGGCGAGGCTAAAGCAGAAACGACAACACATTCGGCCAAACCATCAGGCTTCCCAGCTTTTGTCTCTTTTCGGGGGAAAGCCCTGATCTTATTTCCCCGAGCTTATCGTTTTAATTAGATTTGCATTTTCAAACGGGCCTGTTTTACATGTGTTCTGGGAGCCGAACAGTGGAGCGAGCTTACGTTACATGAATGGCTCAGTGTGTTTTCCCAGAGCACTTGGACTTCAACCTGCCTGACATCGCACCAGATTAAGACGAGAAAATTGCCACGTTACACACTCGGAGCTGTCAGGAATTCTTGCACTTTTGTTTCATGCAAACAAAAAAAAAAGCTCTTTAGGCTGTTTTTTCACATGACCTTTAGTCAGATGAGAGAGAAATTGGATTTTAGAGGACTGAGTGAGTGATGAACACCATGCAGTATGAGGGATGTTTGAGCATCGTCGGCACATCTTTTACATGATCTCATTTTGTCCTGTCACTGTCAACCTACATCTCGAATGAGATTTTGGGATTTTTGATTGGACGTTTTGGTTATCAACGTCTGAAACGTATTGGTAACTGGTCTTATTTCGTAGCATGGACTCAGAGCTGTGATGGGGTTCTTTGTTCACCTGAAGATTTGATCAAAACTAAACAATTTGACTGACACCGCCCCCCCCCCCCCCGCAGGGTCGCGCCGCACCCTCCGCCCCGGTCGCCTTGTTTGTTCACCTGCTGGTCAGCGGTGTCCAAACTGAAAGGGCACGGCTGTGCTCCAGTGACCTCCTGACCCCCTGCAGCCTCCACACGCCTTCTCTCTGGTCCAGCAAATATTGAACCAGTCAGTTAGGGCTCCTCGTCTGCCCACTGAGTGCCTGACTGTTGCAGAAACAGCTTTACTTCCACCGGACATCGAATGTCTGGGTACATCCCTAAATGGGTTACGGCACCCACTAAATGCATTTCAATTACGTTGTAAACTCCCATTTTGAGCCAAGTTTTAAAAGAAAAAAAATGTTCTTGCTTCTTTAGGTTTCAGATTATTTAAAAAATTTCACCTCAGCTTGTTTTTTCTAAACTTTTTACACACAGATGTTGTTAAACAGTTTCAAGTAAGGTAACGTTTTCTTTTACATAAAATGCACTGAGTAGTAGTGAGCTATGCTCAAATTTGATGTTACATATCAACTTAAGCAAATTCCCAGAACCTGGGAAGTTGTCTTTTTTTTTTTCAAAGTACCTAATTAAGCTCTAAAATGTCTGAAGATAAAGTAGAATACAATTTCTCCCCTCATGTTCTTGTGCTGTTGACTTTTGCTGTGAAATGCCCCATAATGCAAGTCACACCGTAAATAGAAGTGCGACTCCTGTGGGCCCTTTGAACACAAGCAAAGATAAAATAATGCCCCCTTGTGACCTTTAACTCCAAAGAATGAAACTGAAACACAGCTATGTTCGATGTTAACATGCAGAATGCTCAGGTATGGGTTTGGCTGCGTGGGTTTTGTCCGTTGATGATTTTTTCCTGGCGACAGCCGGGCTTTTTGTGCGAGCCCCCTCTTTGCAGTGTGTGTTTGCAAGTGTGCGAGCGTGTGATCCTGGGTGCTCAGGAATGTTTGCTCTGCCAACAGTTGCTGACTGTAGTCGTCGTCGTCTCTCTTGCCTTGAGAGAAACAGACACTCTGAACCTTTTCATCAGCCAGACACAGCCCGTCCTCCTAAGAGGAGGAAGGTAAATAAGGACCTTAATAGGTGGATAATGCGGTTGCAGGGCACAAGACTGACTGTCCCTGAGCAAACAGGGAAATAGCTGCGCACACAGACACACTTACACACACACAGGAAGGACCAAACACTTCCAGAAAACAGAAGATAGGAAGAGCGTTAAAAAAAAACTTTAAAAAACAAATTTAGCCTTTTATCTCAAGAAATTAAGACCTTTGTGTATGGACTCAATCTAACACATATTCACTCTATCAGAAACAAAACCATTCATAGGAGGTTCATCTCTGTTTTTCTTTCCAGGGTTTGATGAACCAGTGAGATTTTTTAGATCCAGTATTTTAGCATGGGATTTCATTGCTATATCCAGTTAGCTTTGTATGTAGATTTGAAACACGCTTGGTTGCGTATTGAACGTGGAACACAAACACCGTGCTTTTCCCTCTACCTTTTTCTCATACAACAAAAGATGTTTACATTTTGATCTCTTTCGGGGGCTGGAGCGAACACTGTCCTCATCCCATCTGTAAAGATACAACAGGTTTATCTCCTGATACACACACACACACAGTTGTTTAGACACCAACAATGCACACACGCTTCCTGAAGTCTCCAGAGGCCAATTAAGATAGTCTATCTACCTTTAGGCATGTGCACCATCCACCCCCCCCCCCCAAAACCCCCCTCCCCTCCGGTCACCACCGTCCACTACCCCTTCACTTCCCCCCACAGACCCTTTGACCCCTGACACACGACCCCTGTGCTGAATGAGTACACACAGGGGCGTCAGAGTGAGACCCCCAGCGATTATTACTCCGGCATGACGCACAAATACATGCACAAAAACCCCTCCGGGTGTGTGCTCTGAATTGAACAGTAAAAGGGAAAAAAATGGACCACTGGTCACACACAAGGCGTCCTCGCTACACTGCCTTCTTACTACAAGCACACACACACACACACACAAACACACACAGCTGGAAGGTGAGAGGTTGGTTGTGGGTCGCAGGTTAATACAGTCAAAAATGGAGAGACCAGCTGCAAGCCGAAGGGGGCGCTGTGGAGATGTTTGTAGCCTGGATATTTTCCAGTGAATGACGTTCTAAAAAGAGAATAATTCCCTTAATAAAAACTTAACATAAAGCATTTTTGAAAAAGTCAGGGAAAACAAAAAAAAATGGATGGATGACAAGTGGGAAGATTGATTTTGTGAAGGGTGCAAGTAAAGAAAACAAGTTAATAATTAAAATCACGGAGAACAATCTCTGTAGTAGTTAGGGATGCAGAGAGTTTTGTTTCACGCTTTGTTTTTCGTCCGGTCTGCGATTCAAAGCAATGTCAAAATAAAATTTGATTTGTAGAATTGCACATTACACAAGGGGTTAAAAAGGCCTTTTCTAAACTTGATCTTAAATATATATAAACACATCCCAGAAACTGCTGTTACTGCATCAGTTCTGTATATGAAATGTTCTATGAGTGATTTTTAATTTTTCATGAAGCAACAGTTATCTTTTGTTTTCAGCTGACTCTAGATATAAATGAATTTCCAGAGTTGTTTTTTTTTTATCTGCGAACGAGTCTCCCACCCACATTGTTTTTCATCTGCAACATAAAAGAATTCTTCATATTGTAACAGCAGCTGTTATAGCCTCTGTGTTCCACGTCACCTTTTCATCAAATCAAACACAATGATCTCAAAAATTTTTTGGAGAGGAGAATGTGAATTGTCGCGATCTGGTGGTCAGTGTATGAGGACATCAAAGGGAATCGGCTCAGTGGTGGCAACACTGGGAGGAGGATGACCAGACCCAGCCAACAAAACTAAGCCCGACCTGAAAGGCAGGCCGGCCCGGTAATACGGGATCATCCCTGGTGTAATTCCTCCCTCCTGGCCCCGGACAAAGAGACCACGGACAAGAGCTGCACAAATGGAGAGGGGGGGGGTGTTTTAACGAAAGTCCGGTGGTCCGACGGCCACTGACCAGGTCGCCATGCCAACAACTTAGATGGACATACACACACCCACGAACTACTGCCTGCAACAGTCCAGAGCCCCATTGCTCTTTTTCATCCCCACATATTCTAATCAGGCTTTGTGCTCGGACGTGTCCAAACATGGCGGGAGATCAGAGGTCAGCCTGGCCGCTGACCTTGGCCCCTCGGAGGGATGTTGTTGGATGTGGGTGGTGTCGGGCCACGGCTGTGCCCCGCTGCTGCGGGTCCAGTTCCTAATCGGCTCAGATGTTTTTTTCAGAGACCGGACGCCGGTCGGTATTGTCCGGCTTCTTCTGAAAGCGTTGGTACTGAAAGGGCCGGGGCAGGGCAGGGTCAGACTGGCCACAGCGCTCTGCTGCCTTCCAATGCCACCGATACCCTCCTTCACACTGATCAGCTCTCCATGGCGAGCACCCAGTCATGGCCAAATACGCACAAGATAGTCAACGAGGATGACACAACTCAGGATGAAAGCACAATCTAATTAATAAGAGGATAAAATATATATGAGGCTTTGAGTGTTATTTTTTTTTTACCTTCAGTTTTCTTTTCCTGACCCAGATTTCGATATGCTGTAGTGGACCCACAGTCTCGGATGCAATCAGTAGCCTGTTTTTTTGTTCGATTTGATGTACTTTTTCATGTCCGATCAGAGTGCAAGAGAAGAAAAAAGCTGAGTCACAGGTTTCTCCAGCTTGACCTTTTTGTTGGTAAAATTGTTTACTTTGTGGTGATGGCAAAAATGTGCCTGACATTCTGTTAGGGGTAGGGTATAATAATCCAACGCTATCCATGTCTACCATATTTCACACACTCCCTGCTGCTCCACTTGTTGACCCGGGTCTGAATTAACAGCTGATTAAAAAGATATGTCCAGACTCCTGCCTCACTTCAGCTGGCCCAGCCGCTGATGTCTGCAGCCTTAAGAGACTGACCTGCAGGAGTTAACTCTATCAGAGTTGTCTGCCAGACTAATTTCATCAACCGTCTCTGGCTAACTTCAGCACTCAGCAAAACAAATACTGATCAATGAGGTTAGCGGGGGGACTAAGTGGCACGGACACTTAAGGGTCCCTCGTGACTGAGGAGGGACCAACAACAATGCAGGTATTTACATTTTGTGATAAATGTTCCATCCTCGGTATGGGACAAATTATTCAGACATTTCAGAGGACAACGGCATTCCCAGATATGTTTGCTACCTTCCATAGTTCAAATATAAGACGGGAACTCAGAAAAAAATAAATAAATGTATATTTATAACTGAACATTTTAATTGATAACAGAGTTCTTTCTGTTTTATTTACTTTATCCATTAGGGTTGCCAATGTGGCAGTTTGTTTAATACTTGCTATCTTATCAGTTGTATTTCTTGCTTGGTTGAATTCCCTTTTCTCAGCAGTTGGCTCTGTTCTCTGCACATCCAGCGTTGGAGATGGTGGCCAATTAACTGCGTAAAGCAGACCAAAGTTACATAAAACTTTTTTTCCACTCTGAAAAGCAGCCTTCTTGGTCTGTCCCCACTCCTTGTAGGTTGTCAGGTCTTTGAGACAAGACAGTGACATCGAGGATAGTCTGGAGAAAGTCCAGTTGCCCTAAATGAGCGTATTTTAATGAAGTGGACTCAGGCCTATAAAACGTCTTCAAACACACACTCGGAGGAAGCGCGACATCCAAGGCTCCTCGGCTCTCGTTCCCTCAAAGGCTAATAGGGCCTGCCAATGAAATTGTCTCCTTTTCCTTTCACAGCCATGAAAAGAGAGCAATTAATTCCAATTGGAGCCTGTAGTAATGCCGGGGCCGGGGCCCCTGGGGGCCCTGGCAGTCCGGATGTTTAATCATCATCCAACCTGGTTGTGGTTTCTGATAAATGGGTCTGGGGAGGGAAAGCACTGGCTGGTCATTAATCTACAGTCAGATGGGGACATGCACACACGGTCGTTGCCAAGTTAATTGGCCACTTATTTTAGCACGAGCTGGAGCCTAAGGCGAGAAGGAGATGGATGTTCCTCAGTTGATCCATAATTCGCTCCTATGGGGTACTAATATGAGCACAACAAACAGAGTAGGATAGGTAAAGTGGATAAGAGGAGTGGAGTGAGGTAAGGTAATGGCGGGACAGATCTTCGTGGGTCATGAAATACATATTTAAGCGCAGCCTAATAAAGGCCAGTTTGACTTGACGTCCAAATTTGAGTGGGCTTCCTGGTTAAACGTGACAGCTGTGAGACGTCATTGGTTAGTTTTTAAGTGCGGCCTGTTAAAGATTCCCTCAGAAAAAAGCATGACTTCCTAATACTTGCCAAGACTCGTGATTAAAAAAAACGCTGAGTTCAAAGAATGTGCTCGGGCTTCTTATCCACCTTATCGCTTCCACTCCTGTGTGTCTTCCCTCTGTCTGGCTGTCCAATCAGTTTGCGGCGGGGCTGAGCAGTCGTTCAGGTGGCTGCCTGCCTGACGGGTGGCAGGAACGGCGGGGGGGGGGGGCTGCCGCGGTCATGATAAGGACTCTATCTTGACAGGGGCTTCCTCTCCGAGCCAGAGCTCGGTCGCACGGTGTTGACAGGGGGAGAGACGGATGTGTGTGCGAGGATGGATGGATGGATGAGGGGGAGACAGACAAGTGGATGTCTCATGGAACAAGACACAACCTGTCTGTTTGTCTTATCAGCTCACCCTCTGACCCCTGCACTTTTATGGCCTTTTGTCTCAAGTCTCCCTGAAAAGCAGAGATGGGCTGGAGAGATTTTGGCAGGTTTGAGCTGTATCGATGTCTGGGTGTGGTTAGTCACACTGGCAACATGGTCGCGGTGTAGCATCCAACTTACTGATGTTATATTTCCTGTCATTGTGGAAATGTTCGAAAATGTACATTAGCAAACCACATTCGCTCTGTATTATACCATTATGGGTCAGTAGTAATAAAGGTGTGGGCGTTGAAGTGGCTTGCCTGATGTCGAGAGCTGTCACAGGCCGAAACAAATTGCACATTATGAAACTAAATTATGCCAGAAGGGGCCCCAGACTGCCGAGCAACTGAAATCTTACAGAGAAAGAATGGCGAAGCATTTTGGCTTCATAACAACAACAGCTGGTCTCACTTTCAGAACACATTTTGCATGTTATTGAAAGAAAAGTTGGTGAAGCACAAGGGTGAATGCTGACTTTTTCTAGTATGTACCACCGAGTATGTTTCACAAATTTTAGATTTGTAATTCTATGTCATATTTCTACTCTACTTTCCGCTCCGTATGTTTTTTTTATACAAGTGTGCGCATCATTGTATTGAATTTGCTAAAATTGCACACAGCTTTACAATCTTTTTCCTTTTCAGCGATGTCATCTCTGTCCACTTCTGTCCATTCCTCTAAATGTTGGTGTGGTCAAAATACCCAGATAGTAAAGAAGACCATGTACAGTTTGTCAAACACTCACATAAGGTTTCATAAATCCCCTGAATAAATTATCCAACCGTGCATGGTGTTTTAAATGCACACTCATTAGTCTCTTTCATGTTGTTATGTAATAATAGAGACTGTCAACATTTGGTTCTTTTGGTATTTTTGCTGGTCCTCATCGAGATGCTTTGGTGAGCATGAGGAATTGGGCTTAACTCGGGGCTCTGATCAATACGATCAATTAGGCATCGCTGCACCGCGTAAGCTAATTCCAGCTAATTGGGACTTTTCACACATATCTCCTGAGCAGAATACCTTCCCTAATGAGCGCGGGCTCATTCACTCTCTGGTTTGTGGCCAGCAGCAGGAGGCTGCTTTGGGCTGTCCGGCACGGTGCCGGGTGGCCGGCGCTGAACGGGATGCAGCCTCGGGTTCAGGCGCGCTGAATAGTTGCTCATCCCCCAGCTCTCTGCAGGAGACCTCGATCCTTTAAGCACCAGCTCTGACCCCAAAGAATAAGAGTTTGCCAGGTCAGGTACCAGAGTCAACAGCCCCGGACTGACCTCCACACCACTGGCGTGCCCTCCGGCCGCCGGCCTCAGCGGGTGTGACCCTGCTCGGGGCTGGCGAGGCTCCCCGCGGAGAGTCAGGGGGTCAGGCTCCCAGTGGCTCATTGTGGCCGCTGCTGACCATTGATAAAAGGACTTGTGGTCAAGCCACGGGGTTCTTGGTGGTTTGAAAGCAACAGTATAGCTGAACCCCTGCCTGTGCGCTCTAATTTCGCAGGTTTGCTGGTGTGTAAGCCGCAGATGCCTGATCAACAATGGCCCTGCACTGGTAAACAATAATGTTTGTGCAAGGTCCCTTTCTTGGGGCCAATCTAGTTCTCACAAAGCCCATCTGGCATCAATAAGATGTCCTGAGATGCTATTCAGCACATCAGTCTTCATTTTGTGGGGCTTCTCCACAATGGTGCTCTGGATGCTCAGCGGTCAGCAGGCTAACACATAAAGTGACAGATGCTATATATCTGAAGTTCTGGAGAGGTCATGAACATACCTTACATTTAAAACACGTGAAAAGCTTCTTGTTGAGAATGAATCATTCTGACTTTACTTGTTATACGAACATGTATACATGTTGCAGCTGCAGTTGCGATAATAAAATTCACTTGTCACTATGATTGATAAGATTTTAAAAACTGAAATGCAATATTGCGTTTTAAAGAAGTGTCACACATACAAAAAAGGTTGTTAAATTCTCAACATATAGAAAGTTTTTTTCTCTAGATTTTCATACTAATTGATATTTAGTGGCCATTGAAATTAAGATAAAACTCTTCTCAAATATGAGTTGAGACACTTTCTGACATTTAACTGCCTTTCCAAGACACCCTATAGTAGTATAGTAGCATGTTTCTTTTAAAAGGGTAATAATTTTCTCTAGCAAGTATTCCTCCATGCTCAATTGTTTGATAATAACAGAGAGGGTGTGAGCTATGGCCTTCAGTTACTGCATATCCGCACCGTGAGGCAACCATATGGAAAAATTGGGTTGTCCCTCTAGCAGAGTTCCAGGAATATGCAGAGTCAGAGTTTAGGTGCAATGAGGTGCTGTGGCAGGCTGTGGTGGTACATCCCCACTTAAGAGTTCAAAGCATTTAGAACTGAGGGGAGCAGTCGCTTCCTGTTTACTTTGAATGTGCAATTCATTAACAGTGGAATAGAAAAAAGCACAAATTCCCAAGTCCCCGAAAATAAAGCCTAAAGAGTACATCTTATGGTACATCTTCTGATCCTGTACTCAGGTGTTAACACGCCATCTTGCCAAAAGAAACTGTTCTAAAAATGTCCTCAGGATGCAGATAAAGTTCCTCTCAAACAGGCCTCCCCATTCATGAACTTTTCAGGCCGATGTGACTCATGTCTTCAGACTGAGGAGTGTGGGAGGAAGTTTGGAACAAGATGGGGAATGAGTATTTTGTTCCCAGCGCTGGGGCTGGGCTGTGCTGGCTGGGCCGGCTGGGTCGGGGTGAATAGTCAGGAGGCTAATGAATGAGAGCGAGACACAGAGAGAGCGTGAGAGTGGAGGAAGTGAGCACAGCAAGTGGCTGAAAGAAGCCAGGACTCTCCCTCTCCGCTTCTCCCCGCGTCTCCCGCCTGATCTGGGACAGGAAGTGGGATTGTTTGCGATCAGCACGTGTGATCCATAACCCAGCATGCTCAGCTCTCCTGAGGGTGGTCAGGCAGGATGTGGCCAGGCGTGGGCTGTGACCTTTGGGTAATGAGTGAAAACCCTCAGGGGGGAACTGCTGCCTGCCGCCACGTTCTCCTGCACTTACATCCAGACACACACACACACACACACACTCAAACACACAAACACTGCAACACATTCAGCTCAGTGTGTGTGGAGAGTGGACTCTGATAAGCCGCCGCTTAATAGTTTTTCTTAGAAGTAAGTAAATGAAGTTGACGATGATTGTGGGAATGAATGAATGATTGTTTGATTTCAAAGTTGGTCATGGCATCGGGCTTGTTTTGCACGTTATCTGGGATTCAACAGCCCTTTGAACATTATCTGAAGCAGTCTATTGAGCAAAAATGTATTTCCTCATTGCAATGCTTTCTGAGTCAGTTAGCCTGGACGTTGTCTATGGCACTGTGAGTGGAGAATCGAAGTTTAACGGAGCACACTGTCAGTTCCGATTTGTTTTCAGGATGCAAATTCATTGTGGTCAACACCTATTTGCAGGATGGCGGGTAATGTTCCCAATAGATTTGACATGTTATGTTTTTTTTGTAATGATAAACTTCTTATTACAAAATACATACACAACAACAATGAAAAAGAGTTAGACATATTACTGTGAATAATGTACTGTGACAGTACGTTCAGACTCTCAGCATCACATTATGAGGTGTTGCGAAACCAATGAGCCTGCCGTTAGTCTTGATTGTCAGCTTATTTTGTACCAGTCGTATGTGTGTGTATGTTTGCGTGTGGGTCTGTTCTTGTGCGGTAGAACATTCACTTTGGCAAATTGTTCTCTTCCCATGCCTCTCGGCCTTTATCCGGCAAACTGCTTGTCAAGCTCTGCCATTGTCAGTACTGTGGGTCTGCATGTCGGCCTGTCAGGGTGTTGTGCGCTTATATGCCTGTTTTTTATGTCATTGTCTTTATGTAAAGTGTGTGCGTGTCAGTTAGTGGCCGCCTGGACGTCAGACAGTTGGCTGACAGGGCCTAATTCAGCAGTCCATCTCTTAGAGGTGGTGGGGGGTGGCGGTTGGGGTGGGGGGTGGGGGGGGGCCTGACAGCGGGGCAACCAGCCAGGTTCCCAGGACACCCTCTGCAGACCACTTGAGACGAAGTGAAAGCAAAGAGAGGGAGCGGGGAAAGAGAAGAGAGGGAAGAAGGGAGAGACGTTCCCAAAGCGAGACAAAAAAAAAAAAGCGAGGCCACAAGTCAGCCAGGGAGGCACTCAGATCCCACGCAGGTAGCTGGGCCAGAGAGAAGCCAAATTGTCCTTTGTGACACAAGAGCCATTCAGTGGGAACAGGATGCTGTCTGCGGGATGTCCCAGACCACTCGGCGCTGTATTGTAGTGTGTTTTTCAGTGCCTGTACGTGCATGTCTGGCCCTGTGTTGACTTTTGGGAAAGATTGACGAGGGGGACTTGGCTCTCTTCGCTGACAGTGAATGAACGCTTCATAGACAAACTCAATTAGCCAGCATAAAGGTTTGAAGGAGGTGTCTCGTGCAGCTATAGGGCCCCTAGTTTGACATATGGCCAAGGTGAATGTATGGCAAACATATCTATTTGATGGTTTCAAAACAGTGGCAGCAGTGGCAGACAGATTGATGACAGTCTGAGTCTGAGACAGACACATTTAGTAGGCAGAGGGGAAGAAAAGTGATAATAGAAAGACGCAAGTGTATAATTCTGGTTAGGGGGCTTATAGGGTTTTCGGTATTTGTGGATAATTTAAAAATCACTTCACCCAAATGAATTAACAGACAGAGAGAAGCTAATGTTATATCTGACAATAAACAGACAAAAATCCTAAAAGTTAAATCATCAAGAAATGCAAGATAAAATAAATAACATTTTAAATGAAAGTGACACTGAACAAAAAATATCTAGAGACATAAAAGAATAAACAAATACAAGGGAAAAACACATCTTCTAAGATCAAATTTAAAGAATATTGAATGAACCCACGAGCATACCAGTGTGGAAAATGTTCTTGCTCTCTCTCTTCAATTATGCTGATGTTTAAATTCAATTGCTTTCTCTTAGCAAAGAGGTGAAAACTGACAGAAAACTTTTTTATATCACCAACTCACCAAAACTTCCACTTTTTCAGAGCAGCCATGATAAAACTAGAAGTTGTGTTAAAATATTTCTACAGAGGCCAGGAGCTTAAATATTCTGCTTCATTATACTTCAGTTATTGGACTTCCTCAGCAAATTGATTTTAGAAAATAAGAATAAGTAAAGAAGAAAAAAAAGCTCAGCTTAAAGATTTTATTTTGTCAGCCAAGTTACTGATTTCCCATCAGTGTATTAACTATTCAAAATGCTTAGAGAGGGCTTTAGATATTAATGAGAATAATTTAACAGTAAACTTCACCAAAACAAATTTGGCTTGACTTTTGTGTTTTTATACAGCATACATTTTTCTTTTAATAAAAAAAGTTCAGAATGAATACATCTACATATCTACAATTTCTTTATGCTGGAATCATCATTATCTACAGACAGATATCATTGCATTGGTAGAGTTTACCCACTAATATCTATGTAAGGCCTGTTTTATCATATGAACAAAAAGTCCAAATTTTTGGAAATTATTAATAAAAAAATGCTACAAATATTTCTCTATTCTGACAATGGAAACAAACTATTCGAAAGCATAAGAATGCAAGAAGTTCTCTAGTTGTCTGCCTGTTGAATTACGAGAGCTAAGAGAAAATAGCAGAGGAAAGTGGAGAAAAGTAGAGAAAAGTGGAGCTTCATCACTTGTGTCACATTGGCATAGATCTTTATGTCCGATCCAGATGCTCTTTACTCAGATCAGGCAGTGACTTACTGGATTTACTCTAATGCTTTACCTTCCCAATTTATATCAACTAAATCTTTCCCTAAATCTTGAGGTTATGAGGACCATCAAGATTCCGGCTCATACTGTTTGCGCCACATGTTCCCGTGTACACTTCACAGATAATTCACACTGTATGTGTTCTTAGACACGGTGATTTCCCGAGGTCATATTTTACTGTAGACTGCAGTCGGCCCTGTTTCTCATCTGTTCTCCATGACTCCTTTGAAAGCCCTGATGAATTGTTCCGGCAGTTTGCGGTGGCGCAGCCTGAGTTGTACTTAAGCCCTTCCTCTTATCCTCAGCCCCACGCCATCATAAAGCATATTTCACCCCCCACCTCCCTCCTATGACGGAAAGTTTCCTGGTTCATATTTTCAGGCTCAGGTGCTGAAAGCAGCGACATGGCGTAAGACAAGGAGGCATGTTCGGCACAAAGGGATGAATTTATGTCAGTTGAATTCACTGTGAGGAGGAGGCGGTTATTTGTGTGTACGTGTGTGTCCATTCCCATGACAACGGGGGCGAAAACACGAACTTCCTTGCATGGTGAGCCCATATAAGGGAGCTGCTGGGCCGAGCCCCGGCTAACAATACCTTTAATGTCATAGCTCAGTGACTGCTCTTTGTGAGCGGGGCAGCGCGCTGCGACCCAAACAAAAACTCAAAGGCAAAATGGATTAGAATATGAGTGAAAAGATGACTGAATCAAATTCAGTGGATTGGAGGAGATTAGCTGAAGGGATTATTGGAGAAATGACACACTAATTACTTTCTGTTGGGGTGTGGGATACATTTAGGTTTAAAGGTTTTTTCTTTAAGGGAGGTGAGCGCATGCTGGACAGTCTGTGAATTACTTTTTGACACAATTTCTTCCCTTCATTTGGGTTTCTTTAGTCCGAACAGATTAAACGCATCGTAGAGTGCAGGACCTTCTCATGAATATACCAACTTATTTCTTAGGAGGAAGAAAACTGATATAAAGATGAGGATCCCATAGATCGAGGTTAACTGGGAGGATTTTAATTAGAATATTTCTGAACATCTATGGATAAAAGCAATCTACATAGGTGCTTTTTAACTGTTTGGATCATTTAAGGACAAAAAAGTAACAATCAAATGCCCATTATCTTAAGAAGAGACACTATAATTATATTAATATTGTCGTTTTAGTTTAGAAAGACTTTTTTCTGACTTGAATATGCGCCAACACTGTTTTTTAAAAGAAAATCTGTTCCGTTTTGCTCCGAAAAAAACTAAAATCTAAAACACACAAACTTTGCCTCCATAAATTTACCCAACTACAGACAATAAAGTTGCCGCATTTAATTCAATTCTTTCTCTTAGAAAAATGTCAAACTCTTTGAGTGTGTTTCATGTGCTAAGTTTCTGGTTGGGGTCTGTTTGAGTACTCTGGTGCTTCCTGCTGTATTTGTTAGGAATTCAAAGTCAAACAGCCAGAATAAACAACAAAGAGCCACTCAGGCCCCGCAATCTGACTTGGTGACTTCCAGCCATGTAGACCGAATACTTGTCTCTCACTGTTAATTATTTGACCAAACTGCTGTCGAGGAGCTCAGGAGGCATCTTTCCTGAGTTTGCTCTGCTCTCCAGGTCTCCAATTAGCCTAAAAGTACCCCGGCAAGGAAAGCAGAGACAAAAGAGAAGAAGAAGGAGGTTAAAGGAAAAACAATACACAACAATCAACAAGACCTCCTGGCATCCTTGTGAGGGAGGACACACTCACACACACACTCTCACACACACACACACACACCTCCTCCCATCCCTCACAAAACTCTGTTGTTTCCAGAGCTCGGGCCGTCACTCTGGAAACCCGGAGCTTCTTTCGTTCATTTCATGCGTTTACTTCCCTTCCTCCCTCCCCGCGTTTTCTTCTCAACACACGCACACACACACACAAACACTGACACCCCCCCCCCCGGTCCCCTCCTTCTCCCGCCCTCCTATTCACGCCCTCCCTTTTTCCTGGCCTAAAACAAAGCCCGAGTCTGAAAGGGCTCTGAGGTAGGTAAATGTATTCAGTGACACCGGCCGGATGATTCCATTCGGTGCCAGGCCTGTAACATTTGTTTCAGGCCTTGTCTGAGGGCAGGGACAGCGTGTTGGGCCTTTTGTCCCGTGTGCCCTCCGCACAGCCCCGCAGTTAATGGTGGCCTTGTCCCAGTCTGCTGGACCAGAAACCTGCGGCCCCGTGGGACGGGCAGACATGGTGGCACGGGAAGAAACAGGGATAGATGAGAAGGATGAGGGAGTCGGTGGGACATAAGATCACGCTTCCCTTTCTTTTGCTTTCATTTTCTCTCTCTTTCCTCCTTTTACGTCCTTTCCTCTCCTTTTCTCTCCTCTCCTGTCCTTTCCTTTCATTTCCATCCCTATCCTTTCTTCTCCTGCCCCTTCTTTTCCTTTATTCTCCAGACCTTTTCGTCGATTTCCTCTCCCTTCCTTTCAGCCCTTAAATATAAGCTTTCTCTTCTGTTCCTTCGCCGTAAGTGACAGGCTGTCCAGCCAAGGGCCCAGATGCTGGCGAGGAGGGTGAACTCGATAACTGAGGGGGTTGGGAACCCCTGCTGATGACTGTCTGAAGAGGGCCCCCCAGCATTTAGCAAAGAGGGTCTCCTCTCTTTCACTGGCAGCTGCTTAAGAGAGCATCTTCACTGTTCTGTGGGTTTCACTCGCTGGGAGACGAGTGGACTTCAGGCCTGAGAACTTCACCACACTTGACTCTGGTAATCTGCTGGAGCCTGAAAGGCCCCAGTCCTCTGCTGAGGGGCGGTCGTAACCACTTTGAAATTGTTTTTAAATTGTTTTTGCATCGAATTGTTTGGTGCATTATTATTTGCAAAAAAGAGGAATTCAAGAAAACCGATGTCAATAGAAAATACTTTGGGTACATGTTGGAATTCATCATTACAGTCTTTGAAGCTCACTCTACAATGAAAATTTCAAACCTAAATGACAAATATATGACTTGTCTCACAGTACATCTCAAAGTGGTCCATATCTTATAGGCCAAGCTCAGACCCTGAACTAAGATGAAAAGCACTGACTTCCTTTAATTTACATAAACTCCGGGATATAAATGCAAGTCTGCTTTCACATCAGATATCCCAAATTCTCAGCCGAGTATTTATCTCTTTGTGTGAGCGTGGGTGTGTATATTCATAAGAGCCCCAGACCCAAATCGAACCCCCCATCTCTCTCAGTGTTCAGCAACAAAATCAGCTCTTGTATTGGGGGCCACCACTACAAACAGTGTATGAGGGGATTAGTGGCTCCTTGACCACTGCTTCAAACACATACCCAGCATGGCCGCCTCGATTATGACCATTAGATACCCTGAAAATGAGACTGAGATGAAAGGGAGGAAAAGCGAGGGCTTTTCCCATGGACGGCTTCGACCACACGTCCAGCAAAAATGAATCTATAATCTGAAACCCAACAAAAGCCGGAGTGGCGGTCGTCCTGGAGTGTTGTGCTAGCTTGCTGGGAGAGGGTTTATGTTTCTATTGCTTTCATTGTGCATGGGAGTGCCATAATAATGATTTGAGACTTTAAAGGCTAGATTAAAGTGAGGACAAGAGCAGCTTAGCGTGTGAAGTAATTTTAGGGCAGTTGAGCAGGTTCCTTAATGAGAAAATTCCTCTGAATGAGGCGGAAGGACGCTCGACTCAAGGCGGCTTTGCCCCTCAGTTCAAACTGGAGCTTTGGGTGAGAATATGAAGTTATGTACATGAATTTTAAACACGCGCACGCACCACCTCCCGGTGCACGGACACAGCCCGTGTTGTCAGGGGGCGGGTCACAGGCGGGAGGGCCGAGTGTTCAGTGGGGCTGCAGGCGGTGGAAGGTGATCCCGCTCTATCCAGGTCGCCTTTATTCAGCAGGTGAAAGTGCTGGGAGGCAGAGGGGCTTAATGCGGCTGCTGTCTACTCACCAGAAAGGGAGGTGCGGGGCACGGGGAGAAGTTAAAACACAGAGATCTCTAATGGCAGAAACATGCTAAAGAGCGCTTAGAGAGCAAGTCTACAGCAGCCTCTGTCTATTGGGCAGTGTTCACCTGAATGTTTTTTTACAGGCTGTCATATATTGGTACAATTTGGGATGTTTTTTTTCTGAATTCTTTTGGATTAGCTTATCCAAAGCTGTTGAAATGTCACACCAGGTTGTGAACCTGTCACAATCAGATTACTGCTAAACAAACAGCCTGTTTTTTCTGCTTTAAACTAAGGATAAAAATGGCTAAACACTTCTCATCCAATTACGAAACGCAGGGTGAAAGAAATCATACTTCAATTTTCACTTTCGTGCTAAATATATTTATCAATAAATAAATGAAAACTGAAAATTCCACAAAAATATAACCTTCACTTTTGATGTATTTTACGGCCGAGCCTTTTTCCTCCCCTCCCATGGCCGAGGATTCCCCTCAAATATCCGCCAACTCCCAATTGGAGCCGATAACAAAGCCGTGTGGGATGCCAGCAAAGCCCCAGGAGATCCTGAAATATCCCGCTACCAGCTCCTTCTCCCCTCCAGGCAGCATGAACCCCTTTTTCCTGCCAGAATTCCTTGTCTGTTCATCTCAGGCCAGACAATATGTGTTTTTGAGAGAATGAAACTCCATGCAGATGTGCCCTTGGGGACTCGGGCTCAGCGCACTGGTTTGGGATAAAGGGATATCTGCCGTGGGGGAAGGTAATTCAAGCATGGAGAAAGCCATCCAGAGGCTGTCTCTTAAGGAAAATAAGACCTGGGCTCAGTTCCCTCCGCACGTGGCTTCCACACCTCCTGGCTCGGCTGTGTGTGTGTGTGTTTGTGTGTGTGTGTGTGCGTCCCCTTCGGGAATATTTACAGGATCTGGGATCGGTTGGCTGAGTTTGGCTTTCCACATCTCATCTTTTGGTTAATCTTCAAACCCATCAGGGATTAGAAATGATTCTAATGGTGGATCTAAAGCTTTTTGATTAGTCATATAAATCAGGATAGTCCATTAAAACTGAATTGTTCAATTATAGATTATATTTATGAAAACGTCATTAAGGTAACAATGCGGCCGCATCCATCCAAATGTATTCTCTTACTATAAGGGGTTACTGGAAGTTAACCTCAGTACATTTAAAGGTTCATTTGTTGAACTTATTCCATTTTTCTTATCAAAATGTCACCAAATATGAACACTATATCCCACAAATAGAAAATAAGTGGTGAAACAATTCTTGTTCCATCAAGTTTACATGTAAAACTACAGTTGTGCTTTTCATAACAGAATATCAATCAAGCAAATGTGTGTGTGTGTGTGTGTGTGTGTGTGTGTGTGTGTGCGTTTTACCTCCTTTTGGAAGTCTCTTTTCACTCGGCCCAGGCGTTCACCACTAGAGGGAAGTGTTGGTTCTGCGTGCTCGCTGCGGACGGGAGCGCTCATCGACGGCAGGAATGATGTTGAGACGGCTGACGGCAGCGTGGAGCCGTCACCGGATGAAAAGTGTGTGTGCACGAGCAGATCACAACACGGCAGACACAGAAAAACCCTTCATATCATCCTGTCGCGGTAATTACTGTAACTGCGCACACCTGCTGAGCCGGAGTGCTCAATGGTGCATTTCCCCTGCAGACGTTTTTTTAAATTATTTTTTTGATGTTCTAAATTAATTGTTGGCTCGTATTAGGCAGAAAGAGAAAGTTTTTATTTATTTTTTTAAAGGGGTTCCAGCTGACTAGAGCCGCGGTAGTCAGACGCAGTTGTCGTTTTTTTATGTGTTTGCAGACGTCTGTTCGTAAATCCTTTTGACTGTTTGCTTAGATCTGCACGCACGCCTCTTTGGAGAGTTTCTCGTTTTTGGCTCAGGTCTGTTTTGTGTGTTCCACGTATGATTGGGGTTTTGGTTGTTTGCGTACGCGCGCGCCTTTGGAGCCTGAAACCTGCTCGCGTTTTTCCTGTCAGAGGTGCGCCCCTGGCATGCGCCTCCCCAGCGGGGCAGACTGGGCCATCCA
>JABUIW010000023.1:2914469-2952099 GCA_013363375.1 Menidia beryllina
TTTTTTTTTTTCTTCTGCAGCGTCTGTCCTAATGGGGAGTGTGTTGACTCAGATGGGACGAGTAAACAGAACCGGGGTGAGGCCATGTGGGAGCTTCATTCTCATGGAAGCCAGGACCAGTGGATTAGGATAATACCGGGCCCTGAGGGGTGGGGGTGGGGGGGCTGGGGAGGGTGGAGGGGGGTGTTGCAGCAGCACACAACCCTTCCTTGACAGGAGGTGATGGATTAGGACTTTGTCAGGGCCCATGTCGGCTCGACAGACCCGGTGATGAAGGAAGGAGAGAGGCAGAGGGGAGATCAGGGCGGCCCGATCCCAGGATCAGCAACATGTCGACAAGGGATTATCCCCACCGGTGTGTTGCTACAGGAGCTGAGGTCTCCTGCCAGGGGGTGAGGCAGCCAGCGTGTAGGTACCGAGTAGTGACCAGAGGTGTCCAGCCAGAGACCTTTAACCTGTGTCCCACGAGGGGGAAGTGGCCTGGATGATTGTAGTTATAAGGCAAACTGTATTTTGCCGGACAAAATGAAACTTCCTGTGCCAGCCTGCGCGGGCCGCTCCAAGAACAGAAATATCAGAAACACGTGGGGGTTTGTTTTTTTGTGTTTTTTTGACTGCTAGAAATGAAAAACCATCATCATTCTCACTTTAGTGGCACCGAATTGCAAACTGCTGATTTAACAGCGGCCATAAATCGCCACGCTTGAGCGGAGATCAAGTTGCTGGAAGAGCTGGCGATAGCGGCGCTCCTTGGAAACGGCGGCGTGATACCCCAGCCACGTTTTTGGCCTCCTCTCGTCGAAATGTGGAAACCAGATTGTTTCTTTTTTTTTTTTTTTTTTTTTTTACGGGTTCTCTTTGAAATCCGGCACACTTGACCCTCCCTCAGCTAGGATTTTTACAGCATGCTCTGGTTTATTTCTGGAAGCCCTCCTACACTCCTCAGCTTGTTTAAGTCGCCTGCCCGAGTGTGCCTTTTTGTTTATTTTCCCAGATGGGACAAACAATAAAGTGAGGTGATTAAGCATTTGCATGGAGTCCTGTGCAACCTAAGTAGGGGAACATTTGGGGAAAAGAATGTCAGTGCACAGTTGGAGCGAGTGTCAAGTAGAGAGGGGTCTTGGGGAGAATGAATTACCAGTACTTGGCACTATCAACCACTGGCCCCGTCTCCACATCTGGCTCTTGTCTAATGCTATTTAATCTGAAAAATGAGTTCTGCTCATGATGTTACGGTAAATGATACAGAATGACAGTTTGTGCTACAAGAGCTCTCTATCATCTAGATTAGAAACATAAAATGATACTCTGAGGAGGTCAAATATTTCTCATTTAACTCCGCACTCTGTTGCAGCAAACGCAGTGATTTGTCTTGTATATCGGCGCGATGGTAAGGGGAGGGGAGGAAGCATAGGAGAGAGCAGGGGGGGGGAGTGTGGGTGAGGACCGAGACGTGACTGACATGTGGCAAGGAGGCACCGATCCGTCTCTTGACGGAGCTGTCGCCTCACCACGCTCCATGTGTCGGGGCCTGGCACTGTCCCCGTGTCAGGCGTGGGTGGCCTCCTGACACGCGCTTGAATGTGTGTGTCACGTCCGTCTGGGGTGAAACCGCTCCTGAACACGCGCCCACGTAATGACACTGACACAGCGCCATCGGGCCCGCCACCGAGCCCAGACGGAGTCTCTGGCAAGTTCCAGGGCTCATCTCCTCCCCTCGGATTTCTCCCAACCTCTCACCCTTCCTGTTGCTCGCTCCTCTCCCCCCCCCGAGTCTATCGCGCCGGTTGAGTTCAGCCACAACCATTAACTCGCTATTTGGGCCCGAATGATTATATTTATTGTAATTATGACCATGAGGAAGAGAGATTGAACCTTGGGCGCGGGGCCCAGCTCTTGGGTTGGTTTTCCCCCGTGCAGGAAATCCTGCGGCCTGCCAGCCCATGCTAGCGGACCCCACTCTGTAATTGCTCGCTATCTGGAGCTGCCGTGTAATTTTTCGACGTGGCTCCGTGGCCGTGGCCGCGGCCGCGACGACAAGGAAAAGAGACCGGAAATTTGACGGCCCCGAGCCTCCCGCTCTCACTCCGTCTGGTTTTTTCCGAAACCGTGCAAAAACCCGAGCTGCCCGGGGCCCTAAGCGATCCGGGTTCGTTCCATTGTAAATCTGGATCTGGGCCTGGCAGGTATCCGACACGCAAGCTGTTGTTTTTTTTTTTCTGCTGCAAAAAGCGCCACGAAGATGCCATTAATTCAGTGGGAAATTTAAAGCAGCGTAATTCGTATTCACCGAGGAAGGCTGTGTTGTGTGCCTTCACGTAACAGATGTCGGTCCACTTGCCGCATACCCATTCCAGAGCACTCCTGCAGGTGTGTCTGCAGCCTCCAACCTCCCCGCCACGCACCCAATCTGCATGAGTAAATGGAAGCGGGGGTTAGGCAGAGCCGGAGGAGGGGAGTGTTTAGTGACAATAGCCCTCCTCCGGTTGCTCTCCGCGGGGTGTGGGCCGGGGGCATTTAGAGGCTATTCAGCCCGTGGCCGGACCCCCCTCAGACGCCCCCGCATTCTAGGGATGACTACCTGCCCAGGAGCTCTCTCTGCCCATCTGTCCCATCCAGCGGCCGCGGGGAAGTCCCCTCCTCTTCCCTCCCTCGCTCAGAGTGCTCCCACACACACACAGGCGCGTGAGCGGCGAGTCGGCGATTGCCGACTCAGCTCGGCGGCGGGCTGACAGTGCAAACGGAGCCAAGCAGGGGGTGGACAGAGTGCCAGCATCAGTGGGTGTCCGTAGGAGGGTCGCCTGTTGTGTATGTTGTGGGATGAATGAGTGCGTGTCGTGTGTGTGTGCGTGTGTGTGGGCGGGGGGGATGTTCTTGGTGGGTGATTGAGCATTTTCAGCATTCATTAATGTTGATGGATGCGTGTGTGTGGGTGTCTGTGTGAGGCCGGGCGCACGTGTGGGAGGTTGAGGGTGTGTGTGGGTATGCAGGAAGAATTCGGTGGGCGGCTGTGGGGGCCTTTGTGTGTGGGTGGTGTGTGTGTGTATATATAGGTAGTAGATATTTTAAGTCTAGCGCTTTTTTAAAAAAATTCTAGCAATGGAAATAAAATATCCTAATTAGTTATGAGGATGCCAAATGGAACTGGTTCACATAACCACTGACCTCAGGTTAACCGTTCACTTTGTCTAGAGTTTGTGTGTGGTTCTGCTTTGAATTTATAGTCCGCATGTCAAATGCAACTCCACCAAATTAAGATCACTCGAGTGAGCTTGCTGTTGCACATGTCTGTCAAACACTGCCACACCTGGCTGAACCTCGGCGGACAGCATCCGGCTGGTCCTCACTTCATTAATGACTTTTCACCCGTGCAATCAAACTTCTTGCACGTGTTTTACAGATCGTTGCCTCCGGTTGGTTTGCTGTTCCCTTTCCCTGCGGAGCTGCTCCGACTTTGTGTCACTTTGTTCAAAGAACGACGTACCAGAACTGGTCTGATTTAAGATGCTTACGTTTGAAGTTAATCTCTTCTTTCTGCTGATGAATAGTTTGAACCTCACAGTGAAATTTGAGTGCTGCTCCTCCGTTTTATTGCAGACTTGGCTGATAAGATGCATGTCTCCTGGACAGTGCTCTTTTCTTGGCTGGCTGCTGAAGGATATTTCTTTACCCTGGATAAGATCCTGGGATCCTCCAATACTGTTTTACTCCATGGACATTCGGGCTCTTCCATGCTGGTGAGGGCATCAGGGTGGTCTTTCCTCAAAAAACAACAAATTGTTGATTTAGCCCCTCCTAATGTTCCTTCTATTTCTCTAAATTATCTTTTTTTGTTAGCATTTAACTTGCATAGAGAATTCCTTTAACTATACTTAATTATTTCATTTTTTGAAAAGATTTTTGTTAGTTTAGCAACCCATCACCCTAACCCTAGTCTGCAAATTTAGGCTTTTCATTTGAATTCACTTCTGGAACCGGTTGAGTTATAAGTTTATGCTCACAAGAACAGAGAGGAGGGGGGGGGGGTTTCTGAGCGGCGTGCCTTTCGGTGTGTCTCTCTCAATAGGGGCCGCTTTGCAGCATTAGCGGGGCGGTAGGAACCTCCGCCGCGCGACCCTCATTCCAGTCCCAGTCTGCTCAGCCCATTAGTCCAATTTATTCAGCTGTCAAACTCCAAATCCACACTTTCATCCACTCTAAGAGACGCAGGTTAACAGAAGAAAGGCCCTTCGGCATTCCTTCTGCCCTCTCTTCGTTGTAAACTATCCGGCTTTTGCACACAAACGGGCTGAATTAGATTTCATCTCTTTGCAGCAGTGAGAAATCAAACCTCATCCCCCTCTGTCGGTGGGAGGATGATTGTAGATGAGTTAGATAAACACTTTTCTAGTAAGTGGGCACGCAGCCGGCTGCAGGCGTGGGAAAGACCCAACTCTGATAATAAGCAGCATTTGGCCCCTCTAACCTCTGCAAGCTTTGGCTTGGACGAGTTGTCTCTTTCCTCCCCGCTTGTTTTCTCTCTGCGAGCGGAGGACTCACAGGAGGGGAGGTCAGCCAGGGAGAGGCCCACAGCTGTGGCCGCGAGATCCCCACGTGTTTATTTGGGCAAGCCCAACCATAATAAGCCCCAGCCAGGCTTTGCTCCTGAGGACAGGGGCCACCACCGCTGCCGCGGCATTTTTCATCCCTAACAATGAGGCGAGCGCTTTGAACGGGGAGGGAGCCGCGCGGCAGAGTTTAGCGTCCAGCAGCTGCCCCGGCCGCGGGGGGAGGAAGTGCACTACAGATGTGCGCCGGACGGAGGGGTCAGGTTCCCACACCTACTCCCCTCGTCCAGTCGTTCGCCCCGTGCTCGGCGGTCAGAGAATGAGTTCCTTTGTTTACAATGCCTGCTGAGTGGAAACGCCTCTGGGGGGGAAAATGGAGAACGAGACGGGTTTAATATCTGCTCGCACACGGAGTGTTAACAGGAATTATTTGCATACAGTGTCAAAGGTGAATTTGTAAAACGGTGATATCAATATTGAATACTAATTTATGTGTAATAGGCTGAGTTGTTCATAGTCACATAATGATAATGGTAGTTGGTTAAAAAATTATTCAACTTTTGGCAACAAAATTTAAAAATAAGCGTATGAAATAAGCCTTTGCACTGCCCCGCTATCACTCAGGTGACGTGTCCTGGGAATGATCTGGGCTTTTTTATATGCAGAAAACAACATCTCCGTCTCGCAGTCTTGCATCCCGCTTTTGTATCCTGAGCACCCCCCCGCCTCCTCCCCATTAAAAGGATCACTCAACCTGATGCAAACACGCACAGGTGTTCCCGAGGTTTCGCATGGCTGGATGACTGACAGATGCCCATCCACCATTCCCACTGGCCACCAACCAGTCCTGTGGCTTGACAGACTCCTCTGGGCTTTGCTCGTCTGTTACAGGGGTGTTAAGTTGACAGGTGATGTCCTGCTTACCTTGTTTGCACCGCCCCGTCCCACCCCCTCTGTCCCTACCGCTGAAGTCACCATGTAGCTGGCGCCTCGTGTTGTGCTGTAACCATAAAAAGATGCTTTACTTGGATTTGTCGTCACGTGGAAAAGAAAAAAGGGAAACCCTGCTACCTCTTTTTTTTTTAGTTTCCAGCGTTTTAATGATCAAAGCCAGAGCATCTGGCCCTTATTAGGTCTTGAAGTCGGCTAAATTCAATGTCAGATTAATAAAAACACATGAAATATTACACTGCCGTTTATCCAACAATTGTTGTTGTTGAACTACCTTCAGTTGCAGTTTTGGCCAATGCTTCCTTAATGGCCTTTGTAAAGGACTTTTATTTTCTAGTTTTTGAGATTTGTGTTAATAAAAAGGTCTTAAGATCCAACAGCATTTCAGTCAGGTTGTTATATGAACTCTGAGATGTATTTTTTACACTTTGGAATACTTCAGTTTGCGGCTTGATGCCCAGGTCCTCTGAGAGCAAAATAAGCCCAAATAATCACCTTCCACCTCTGTGCTTTAAATGAGTTTTGTCGTATTTATGCAGGAATCTTTTAAAAGGGTTTTCTTTTTGTAATGTCTGGATCTTTTATTTTTGGCTTTTCAAACCTCTAATATTTTCTTGCCCCATCATTAAGAATCGGTAATTCATCGCCCCAAATTAGAGCTCTTCCTATATGAGCCTGCTGACTCCGTATCTGCTCTGACTGTTGAGGAACCACATGGGGTCGCATGGAGAAACATGTGCCACCAGAGCAGGCAGATGACGCCGGTGTTGTGACCGGGGCTGGAGATGGGAGGGCTGTCCATCAGGCTTACTGCACCCAGACCCAGTCGACACCACACAAAGGAACTGGATCAGGAACTAATTGACTGACAGGTCTGCCACGTTGATTTTAGAATGACTGTATCTGCACAGATGCAGTATAAAAACAATACATGTATGCAGAGTTAAGTCAAATCCATTGTGTCGTATTACTTGTTAGTATGATCATTGCCAATAAACCAAATTTTCACGCAGATCTATCACAAAATAAGCTGTTGATAATGTAGTATACCACACATCTGCCAGCTCTCATCCCCCCCCCCGGTTTGTACTACCTGCAGAATCCCATCTTCAGGGGGCCCCGATTCTTAACCATTACCCCCCACCTCCTCCGAAATTCAAATGCAGAAATGCAGACAGCCCTATGAGATTCCTCCACATAATTTGTCGCCCTCCCCCGCCCAAAACCCCAGCTCCCCCAAAACATCACTCTGACCATTGACAGCTAGTGGGTGACTTCTGACAGGTCACATTGATCTGCTGGCTGGGAAAGAGATTGGCTTGACAATGGAGAACATGTGTCCGTTTTGGGACAAGCCTTAACTTGTCTGACCCCCTCATTTGGGATTCGCCCACAGAGGAGTCATCCCCTGGGTAAAGAAAACCATTTCATCTGCTAAGTCAGGAATTTGCTGTGGCAGATTTTCCTGCTCTGACTTGTGTGAGGGAAAGAAGACAGTTTTGTTTTCATCTAAATAATAAATAGAAACATTTGTCTCTGATTTTCCGATCTGCAATGTTATCCTCTTTGCGTTTGATGGATCCTCTCGGTGGGTTACTCTCGGGGCTTTTTTTGGGGGTTCCTTTAATGCAGCAGCAGAGGAAAATGTGTTATTGTCTGTGTGTGATTAGGAAGTTCTGTTCCATTGCAGTTTCTGTCATGTGAACACTAAATAAGAGCCAGTCCCCATCTGAAATGTCTTTGATAGACGATATGAATAGCTAAAGTCTTTAAGGCAACTTTGAAATGGCTCAGTCTGGTCTCATTAATAACAGGGACCATAACGGGGGACGTGGCAACGCAGGATGACGGTTTATTTCACGTTTGGCCGTGGCGGCGACATGGATTGTTGCTGCACGGCATGTCACAATGTCTGAGAGCAAGTCGGTTTCGCACTGGTGTACACTTCCAGCAGAGCTGTGCGGGCCTGGGACAGGACTGGCGTCGGTGTGCGCTGCATTTGGCTCTTTTCGGTCCTGGGCCTGCATGTGCAATCACTCTTGGTAAAAGAAAAAGGCAGGATCTGTTAGGCAGTGTATGGGAGGCCAAAGTAGAGGACTTGATTTAGTTTAGAGAAACGTGTCTGGATTTAATAGTGAAAGAAGACCTGTCCCCATTGCTTGAGTGATTATGGAAGCCCCTTGATATTGGTTCTATTTTAATATAACCAATATCAAGGTTCTGATATTTTGATTTTTAGCAAGTTAGACCTCCTAAGCCATCCTAACCAATTGGTCCTGGTGACTCCAAAGGCATTTACAAGACAGAAGGGCTGTTATAGATCTTTGAGCCACGTCCTTTTGATTCCTCTCCATGAGAGGACACAGTGGGTAGCACTCTTGTAACAGCATAGTTACTCCCAGATGTTAGTTTTTCTCACTGTGTCCTTAAGAGTGGCAACAGTTACCCTGAAATAAAGCATCCACATAGTTTTGCACTCCGTGAAGTGCTGGAATATGAAGATGAGTTTGGTGCTAAACTGGAACAATTTCTCAAATATAATTAGCTGTTTATAATTATGTGCTTGGCATGAATGTCATTGAAAAGAAGAATTTACATACTTCTGTGTTGAGTGGATGTCTGAAGGAAAAATTTGGCCATTGATTATCCCTCAGCTGTGACTGGCACGTGATCTTGTCAGCAGGTCAGGTCTACTCATCAGCATTGACGTCCACAGAGTACTTGAGGAAATAGCCACTCACTGCTGCACGCTGAAAGGTGACAAAGTCATGATAAGACAGTCAGCGCCAGACTGTTTGTGCCCACAAACCCCGGCAAAAGGTGTGAACGTGTCACCTGTTCACAATAACGCCCTTATCTTCAAATTGGGGCATCTGTTTTTTTAACATCCGAATGAATTATTCTGACCGGATTAACGACGTGTGCTGAGTCCAATTAAAAACGAATTATAAATCAAAGCCAGAGGACAGTTTTAATGTCGAGCCTTTCAAGTATCCATCTCTAAATTAAAGGCTTGTGACCAGCGAGTCAGAGGCTTAAGTTAAAAGTGGACTTCCTCCTAAACAAGAAAAGGAACGGCATAATTTCAGTGGGAACATCTGCGCTCTGTGGATTGTTTGGTAACACGCTATGTAGTCCTTGCTAAGTGGGTCAGTTGATTTGAAATACAGAGAAACTGAAAAGTCTAACAGGATTTTCAAAAAAAAAATGATGAACTGACAATCCTCTGAAACAGTAGAAAGAAATAGAAATCAGATACTGACGGTCCATACAGTTTTCTGGCTGCATTCGCTTCTAAACCTTTGATACTTACCAGATAGTGCTGCAATAATACTTTTAAGGGAATGCATCTTTCATTGATAAAATGTACAGGTCATTTGTAATGAATTTCCTATTATTTAGTTTCAGTATTTTGTGTCAGTTACTTACCGTTCAATCAATGTTCTATGACTAGGCTCAACCCCAATTCCACACCGAAAAAAAGGGGGCTCTTTATTATTCTGGAAAAAATTATGTTGAAAGTGAGACATTTAACTATTTTTAAAGAAATATTGGCTCATTTCACTTAGATTGAACAGGCCACTTTCCATCTGCTTTGACCTGGAGGAGACGGCAGTGTTTTTGGACCATGTTCTTGTCTTTTGCTTTAGAGGATAGATTTTTACCTAGCTCTTGGAACTGTGTTGAAATCCAATATTTTCTGAAAGTGTTTTGGCAACCCACACATACTCTTGATTTTTGGAGATGAAAACAAGTAAATGTACGTCGTGATTTTCTTGACTTTGAACTAGAAATGTCTCCTTGCAATATAGGGGAGTGACTATGCCTTGTCTGCAGATGTGCAGTTTTACTCTCATTTGTCATGATTTCCGCGCTTCCCCACAGTTGCCATTTCTTATTTCAATCAGTGGACATGTCGAGCTGGAATCTCTTTGATATCTGTTAAAAAGCCTGTTTGTACGCGTTGGTTCAATTTCTCTTTGTTTCGTTGTTGGGTGATACCAAGAGTTCAGTGGAGAGAATTAATCTGCTTTTAGTTGTGATGAGCTGACAGTAATGATTACTATTGACGCTTGAGCTCTGAAGCTTTAGTTAAAATTGAAAGAAATTCAGCAATTTATGCACAAAATGGAACTTCACCCTCATTAAATAAAAGCTGTGAGGCTTTAAAGATTGAAAAAATACCCATGGATGGGCTGGTATGCTCCAAGAACGTGCTCCTTATACAACTAGTGTATGTATATATAAATTTTGTTTTTTTATGTATTTATTTATTTATGGTTGCTTGTAAATCTAACTCGTTCAGAGCACATATTTGATTAAATTAGTAGCACATGTTTAGTTCCTGTCCTGTTGCAGCTGCAGTTATTTAGGAATTCCCATGGTGATAATGGATATCAACTTCCATCTTATTTGTGCCCTTATAATTAGAGGCTCACACATGTCATTTGCAGCCTTGGGTTTTGTGTTGTTCCCAACATCTCTGGATCTCAGATGGAAGTATCTGTTTTGACACTGCTCTTTTTGTGCAAATATGCCAGAAAACAATATTTGGAGTCATGTCCTCATTTCTGAGGCTAACAGCTAATTGACGACATCCCTCTGCGTCACTCATGGCACCACACGCTGAAGTGTGGGGAGTGTGTGTGTGTGAAAACACTGGAAAGTCTTCTAGTGAGAGGTGGGAGGAAATCGACAGTCCCTTTCATCCTTATGTGAAATGTGTGTGTTCTGCTGGATGCATCTCAGCTGGTTTAGTAGCGTATTTGTGAAGGTTTCAATCTGAACGGAGGCTATTTATTACCAGAAACATTATTCATGTCTACACAGTTCATGTTTTTCTGAGGTTAAGTTGCTTTTTAGTGAATCTCACCTCGTGTCTGCCTTCTTTAGGGTGCCTCCTCCACTATCACCCCTCATCACACGCGTGACCTCTGATAAGAAGTCACCGTCTGATGTTCGGCTCCCTTCAGAACCAGAGGTCATACGGAAATCAATACCGTGGTCATGGTCTCCACGAGCCGGCTCCTATCTCCACGCACACACGCTTCTAATTAGTTTGGGACTAAGTGCATTGTGCCGTGATGCAGGTTTCATGACTCATCTCCTGAGTGAGGAAATATTTATAGATCTTTCAGGGCTTATGCGGTGATAATGGAAGTCTCTGTGTGCTTTGGTTGCACACGTTGCCAACTGTTTACAATTATAGTCATATACGACAACTTGTGATATAAGGATTTGGGGAAAATGTGAGGAGACAATACCCTCTTTCATCCTTTCGAGCTAGTACTAATATGCCTTTGTGCTCGTCGTGTCATGTGTGAAAGAGAGACGGTGGCATGAAAAGTCAGCACAGCAGAATTGACCATTTTAACCCAAGATTTTGTAACTCAGGCTTGAGGTGTCCAAAGACGCGGTCAAGCTCCGTGTGGCATGTTTAAACTGCGGGGAGGGACGGCAGCAGACCACCGATTTTTGTGCTCCTCAGGTGTGACCAAAGTGAGAGAGAAACTACAAAACTAAAGCTCAAACACAGAGATAGGCTTGCTGTGTGATGACTGCTGGGCTCTTGGAAAAGCAAATAAATGTATGGAACATTTGCAAGCTAATCCAATTTAACCAATCTGCAGCCAAACGGTCGTGTTTACATAAAGAATAGCTCTGATTCCAGGTACAGTAGGATTCTCTTTCTTTTCACAGACTTCCTGATGTGGACAGATGGTAAGGATCCTACTCCTACCTCCTGTGGTGAGAGGGTAATAAGCCTGTGAGGGTATTAAGCTCCTTCCTACCATAGATTAAAAACAGAGTTTGTATACTTTTGTACGTTAACCCCTTGCATCACTTGGGGTGAATCACAAAGTGTTGGGAGTTTTTAGTTAGACCAGGCCTGAGACGTGGTGCCTGCGCTGTTGGTTCGTGTGAAAGCGGTCCAGCCTGTAACCGGGGCTGTGGGATGGTGGAGGGACGTGTGAAATATTAGCCTGAGAGGTCTGGCGGCCGGGCAGCAGCCCAGACAGACAGGGAGTGGACCCGCTGTATATCTGATATCACCTATGGGTCTGGAAAAGTCTGCATAATATGATACACATGTGCTACATCCTGTCTGTACCACTGCCTGTCATTGTGGCACTGCGCTGTTAAAAACCGTGCTTCCAGATGTGACGCCATGGGCCATTTGTCCATGATGGACAAAACAACCTATAGTTATACAAATGAAGAAATTGCAATTTGTGTGGTCAAGAAAGCCACACAAATTGTCTGTGAATTCTAAAAAAAAAAAAAAAATGGAAACATTCTATGTAATTTTGATTTCATGGATGCCAAATTAAATTTAGTCCCTACGCAAGATCATTTTTCAACCTTAAAAAGCACATTTTGGTTTTGGACCAAGTGATTAATGATGACTTTGAGATGATTAGCCATTGTTTTGGAAAATGACAAAGTGGCTTTAATAACAGGTTGTCGTGGTTTAAAGAAAATGTGACCCCAAAGTGGAAAAATAGTTATGGTATAAAGCAAAGTTTGGGGTTTTTGCAAAGCGACACCATCCAAATTCCCACCCTTCCTCCTGTGTTGAAAAGAACACGAGTTTTACTTCTGTTCTGCCCCTCATTGGAGGTTGTTATGGATCAGATTTTAAGTAACTGAAACCAAGGAGTTCTCTTGCACTGAGGACAAATCAGTGGTGAGAAACCGTGGTTTCACTTGGTGCAGTTTCTTTTAATAATTGTGGGACGCAGTGTAACAAAGAAATGGCTGGATTACTGAAACTTCAAGATTAGACGTTTTATCTTTCAAATGTTTTTTTTACCTGTCAGCAAACAGATTTTTTTCCGTGTGTATTTGAATGCGTGGGTGAATGGAGGCTTTTCTATTAGCATACACTTTATCTTTAATTATCTCTCTCGTGGTTACCGATTGACCCTGTTACACCTGAGTGGATATGCCAGAGCTTTTAGCCGCATCACTGAGGGAGAACGGGTCTTTTGATATAAATCCACCCTGAGTCTCCAACTTAACCACCGGGTAAAAAGAGTTCATAATGCAACCCATGCTGACACCAGTAAGCACAGATTATTCCAAAAGTGGAGCGATGTGGAGAGCACATCAGTCTATCGTTAGCTTCTTACTTGATAACACCAGCCTGACTACCTGGGATTCAATCCATATCCCTCCCTCGGCAACCCAAAACAGCAATGCTTTGATGGCTTAAAATTAATTACTAATTTACAGACTCTATAACTTTATCTTTAGCTCCAGCTTAAGCTGTGTGCTGATATCTGCTGCCAACTTAGGGTGATCATCAAGCAGTTTTACAGTTAATTGGGAAAAAGTGTCTGGCCAATTAGAACAATAAGGTGTTGGAGAGAAGGGTCAGCTTGGAAGATAAATCCACATAACGGGAAACTTTCACATCCACACATCAGCGCTTCTAATTAGCGAGTTCTCTTTTGTCTGAAGTCTTCTGCTCATACAGTGTGTCCATGCATAATTTATCAAAAGGACTGTGATTCCTTGCCTGGTTAGCGAACTGCACCATTGTGCTCCGGAGACTGATTTACTGAAGGCCCGCCGAGGGTTTTGGGAGCCACATGCCTGGCTTGTTCAAACCTCTGGTCTCCTGAGGAGAGGTTAAGGAGAGGAGTCAGCGCCTCCCCGGGAGCTGCATGCTTGCTCTCTGCCACCATGTCATCCATCCCGGAGCCTAATCGAGTTATCATATCAACAAATCTCCCATCGGGGGCCTCGCGGCTGACACTCTAAGAAAGACACCCACAGGGAGACAACAAATTTCGAGCAGCAGGTCGTTGCCAGGAGAAGAGAGAAGGCACCTGTAGAAGGCTTCCCTCCTGCCCACGGAGGGGGCACTCCCGCTGGGCATCACGCTGCTCTCTGGCCCCCGGTCAGCCGCGGAGCGCGAGAGGCGGCGAGGGAGCCCCAGTTAATGTTGCTACACAATGGCGCGCGGACACAATGGAAGCAGTATATCACCGGGACTGTCGATAAATCTAAAAGCAACCCACAAACAATTAGCTGAAAGGGCAGCGAGGGTTTTCGTGGCCGTAGGCTTCTGCCTTTTCAGGGCCGGCGCGGACAAACTGTCCTCCCACGTTCAAGCAGCAGCTGCTAACTCTGCACAGAGAATACCCCCAAAAAATAAACCACACGCTGAGCCGTCCCACTGGTCACGGTACTGTTTCGAACTTCTCGAATGTGGAATGGTGCTTTTTAAAATATATTTCATGGGCATATAGAATTTCGTAGTTTGTTCATTTTGTTTATTTATTATAAATTGGCACGTCAGCTGTTCCCTTGATGTTGCATGATGTCAGAGTCAAGTGTTTACTTTATGTGGTGATACAAATCATCTGTTTGGCTTTTTTCCCCCTCAAGTGATCTTCTCTCATTTTTCACGTTGGTTTTCATTTAAAAAAAAACTCCTCGATTGTGCCGTCTTGGTTTAGCTAAATGAGACTAAAGTGAGCCCAAACTACATAATCTCCTCCTTGATTTGATTCGTGTGAGCTATTTTTTAAAGGATTTGTTTTCATTGTCTCTGCGGCCTTTAAATCAGTCAACATAGAAAAAAAAAACACTTTTTTTTTTAAAAAGCCATTTTTGATTGGGGTGTGTTGGGTATGAGGTCCATCTGTTCACAATACCCTAACAAGAACAAAACACCCTTCAGGGCAATCAAAGCCCGCTTCTCTTTCGTGACCAGAAAACTTCTCGACTTATTTCTAAATTTCCTAGTTTGATGGAATCATTTCAATATGTTTCCAGGCTATTAACAATTTGCGACAAGTTGACAGATCGAGCTTTTGTTTCACTTTTGGCAACACGTAGTCCTAAAACCACATTTCTGAAGATGTGAGCTTTTCCCCAGGTTTTGTTCATTAGCTAAAGGTTTTAGGGGAGACATGCAAAGGAAAAATAAAAGATGACTCAGTGACATCAGATTTTTTAGACTGAATGTATAAAGAGTGTTTTTAAGAAGCTGGGAGTTCATGTCCAGCCCCTTGTGGTATGAGATGAGTAAAACAATAGGTTTTTTGAAAACTAAGTGAGAAGATTTAGGTGTAGCCTCTTAGCATTCTCTTCTTCCAGCGCCTCTATAAATCATTTGTCTGACTACCGCTGCTCCCCACTGCTGACCAGCTCGACCCATTGGCCAGGAGCCGAGCCCGTGTCCGGACAAGGCCCTGACCCGTGAACCTTGGCCGGAGCCCTTGGACCAATGGGGTAGGGCTGTTAAAGCTACGACCCCAGCAGTCAGGGCTACCTGCTGCTCGGGCATAATGCAATTGGACACAGCCATCAGAATGATGAAGCACGCTGAATTCTCCACGCTGACCACTCCAATTGCCGCCGCTGACCAAAGCAGCCAAGGCCAGAATGCGGGAAAAAGGTCCTTTTGATATCGAGCCACAGATGCCTTTTTTGTGTTTTCTATTTTTTTTCTTATCTTTTGAAGTTTCTGCATCTCTGGTGTTCTGGTCTATGGTCAAGAAAGACTCTTATCTGAAAATCCTTATTAAACTTAAGGTCGGTCAAGCTGCCAGAATGCTTATTTACACCTTAAAATGCCAGCCTGTCATTAACTGCTTTTTAAACACTTTGTTTTAGCCTCCTTTATATTAATTAATTACATTGTTAGGTCTGCTGCCAGGTAGTTCCGAGTCCAGGCTCCTGCTGACATTTCCTGTGTCTGTCTCCACCTCTGTTTTGTTAATGGCACGAGGTTCACACTGGCACCATAATTACTAACCTAAGACCAGTCCAAGAAAAACTCTGCGGGATGCTAACCCCATGAAGCCTCGACTGCTGCTCGGCAATCAGGAGAAGAAGGAGGGCGGGCGATTCCCCGCTTTGCTCTGCCTAAAAGCGCAGGCAACGCAAGTGTATTCTTTCAGGTGCCCCCGACCCCAAACAAACACACCTGAGGAACCCCCTCCAAGTCAAGACAATTAGCATCCCACGTGCCCTGTGGAGTTAAACTCTCAGCGCACACAAATGCGTCCTACTGACAGGCAGCTTAGGCAAATGAATTGTTTGGGGAGCGGGCCGAGAGTCTGTGGGTCTTACGCAGGGCTGAGTGCATTTCAGCTGGAAGCGTTTGCATTACAGAACCACGTGAGAAAGAAAAAGCGCCTGGGTATAGCCCACCTGAATTCCCACTGGGCGAATTGTTGAGAGGGGATTTAGAATTTCCTACATCACAGGTTTTACACCCCAGCTGGGATGGCAGAGTGCATATAAAAAGATATGATTTTAGGGGACGAGTGTAGTGTTGTTTTCCCGTTAAACAGCTTTTCCTTCATTTCTGTTTCTGAGTAAATGTTTGATTTGCTGTTTGGTTTCCAGTGAGTCTTTTGTCAGTTGCTATTTTTCCAATGAATTAATCTATATGTTTAGGGGGTGAGTTTCTTCAGTTAGAAACAAAAAGCCCAACGTTTGCCATCACTATGAAATTGGCCATTGTGTTTTCTTTCAAAAAACATGGGATTGTCCTCAAAGCACGTTTTTTATCTGAGCCAGTGAATCTCATTACTCATCTGTGGACATGTCATTTCAAGGCCCTGTCACTTTGACAGGGGGAAGTTTGTTCTAATGTCCTCTATCTTTTGCAATGGGCCAGGGTGTCCAAGCTGCACAGAGATGAAGAGAGTAGGAGGTGGGGTGTTGTATTATGGCCAAAAAGCCCAATCTGGACAGACAAACCAATTCCAGCATCTGCCTGCTTTGTCAGAGGAAGAGGATTTAATGGAAGAACTGACCGCCAAACGTCCAACAGGACCAGTCCATGACTGAGATGGATGGGCGAGAGGTCATAGGCTCCCTCTGGCCAATGGGTCCAGCTTCTTATCTTTAACCCTCACTGGCAAATCGATTGGTTGTGGGGCATCAGTCATCAACTAAACCCAGGTCACTGCTTTCTTCTCCACCCTTCGCCCACAGGCAAAATGTTGTCAGCTTTCATGTATGTGCCACTTTATAGAGATGGATGAATGTATAACATATATGAGATTAAGTTACTCTGATTTGGAACAGCATTAATGTTTGAATGTTACGGGATGTTAAGATCACGTCCAAGTTAGATGTTTAGATTGACAAGACTGATGATTTTCTTCTTTTATGGAGGCAGTTGCTGATGGAGAAGCTGCATTTGGGATAGAAATGTGAAAAAAAATGCCGTAATTACTGATTGCACGCTGAATTTTTGTTCTTTTGTTGGTTTGAGGTAGAAGTTAGCATCGGTGCAGATGTTGAATCATTTTTTATTTGAGAGAAAGGAATAGGAAAGCTTTTGTGACCCACTTTTAGGGCCCGAATTCCAAAAGTTAGGCATGTCTTTAAATAGAAAACAATTTCTTAAAAAGACTGCATGTTTTTTACTTGTTTTCTTTGTTTCTGTTTAAAGTCAATTTGGTTAAAACAACCCATTGAATATCTGTTAAGCTACTCAGTTATTTTAATTGGCTACATAGACCATAGAGTGTTTTTCACTGTTAAAGTGAGCTATCCACGCTCATTGTTAGACAGCTGTGAGCTAGTAATTGTGGGATGAAAACTTATTTATTGATTTATTGTTATTGTGAACCACTCTAACATTTCAGACATTAATCTGTTAATAGGTTTTTATTCACTTCTTCCGACATTGTTGGAAAATGAACAAGACGTTGACAGTACATGTATATTTTTGTTGCATTTTAGAAAGCTATCCCAGGTGCCAGGGATGTTCATGCATTTAACAAGCAAATGCACATCATGCATTAAGGGTGTCTTGACCAAGCTGAAATGCATGATTAGAATACTCTAAAAACAAAAAATAAAATCAGTTTTCAGTCTTATCTACAGATGATTATACAACAGATCCTATGATCTTAAAGTGCCTGGACATAAAACGAAATGTTCCCATGCTCTCAGGTGTTCCCCTATTCAACTAGACAAACCTAAAAGGCCATTTGTCTATACAGGGTTACAATATATAAGATGTTTCATAAGGGGGGGCGGAAAAGGGGCCCACAGACAGAAATCGTAGTACCCTGCAGGGTAGCCATTAGTGCACACGATGAGGGGAGCCAAGAGGATGTCTGCACTCCAGGGATCTAATCCGGTTCCTTTGGCTCTACTTAGGAAGAGACGAGTTCCACAGCTCCTGAGCTCCCTCCAGTTCTGGCAGGTTAACAATTAACTATTCCTATGGTTTGGCTACTTTTGTGGCTGAATTAAGCTCACAGGAGCATTAGCTCTGGTCACATTAGCTCAAATAGAGAAGTCAGCAGGAGCACCTTTTTTCGGCTTGATTACCTTTATTGTTTCATCCTTTTTTTGTGGGGATTTTCATAACAACGTAATCCTGATTTAGACTAAAGGATCTTTTCATGCAATGTCAACATAAAAAAGAATTAAAAACATTACATCTGCCTGGCTTACTGGCATGGACGGTCAGTAGCAAATGCTGACCAGGGTTTTTACTCAAAAGCTATCAAGTTTGACTCCTTTCTTCTACACAGTTTACTCTCTCTTCTCTAAGTGGCCCTTTCTGTTCTCAATTCTTTGGCCCTTGGACATCTGCTCAGCGCTCTGCTCAGCGAAGTTTCCACGGCCTCACCTTTTAATCTCGGTTTTGGAATCAGCCGTCGTCTTATCTGGAAGCTTTGAGCTGCTGCGTGTGATTGAAATTAATTGTGTGCTAAGGAGAGTGGAATTAATGGCTTGCACTGAAACCTGTGGCCTCGGCCGGCTTAGCTGCTTACAGATCCCCCCTGATCCTGCTTGTTACAGGAGCTGGCCCATTGTAGATGGTGAGATGATTGCGTGGTTTCAGTCTCTTGTCTCTGTCTCTTTTGTCTTTTGGGAGGGCACAGGGGTCTCTTCTTTTGTCTGCCTCCGTGTTCCTTTCAGGTGGTATCACAGCTGGCCTCGTTAATTCGCCAAGGACAAGGTTTAACCCCCGCCCCCCCACAAAAAAGGCCACTGTAAATGCACACACACTCTCCCTCACACACACACTCTTAAAGAGACAGTGAACAATGACACAAATGGGTATCTGTCCTCGTAGTCATTTCTTCACGTCATCCGGTGTAAATTTAACAAAGTCAACATGTTAAAAATTTTAAATGCTTCACCTTACATCTAGCTTTGTTCCCAGATTTTGGCAAAATTACATGTTTCCAGAATATTTTCATTATTTTGTGTTTCACGGCAGATCTCGATAAAAGTGGCTTCCCAAAAACTTTTGCATATATTTTTTGTATATTTTTGTATAAGCAGAAAAGGTTACGAATGTGATAATACAGGAAAACTAGCACCTGTTGCTTTTCATTTTTATGAGTGCTCACACCAGCAACATTGCGCTGGAAAGGTTTAATCACTTTGTCTTTAAAATCTGGATCTGAAAAGATAACCTAGAAAATCTGGAAATGTTAGCCTGTAAAAGAGAGCAAACGGAGGAAAAAAACAAGTGTCAGGTTTACAGAGACATCAGGTTGTCCCAGTGAATCCCGAACACGTGTTGCCCAGCCATCTGTCCTCTTTAAAGTCAGTGATTCTTTGATATTCACAAACACAACCCCTTTACAGTCAGACAATTGCCCTAAACAGCTTGGTAATGGGTTTATGGTGTCTAGAATGATGGCCTGTTAAATAAAACTACAGGATTCCCACAAAAACCTGACATGGCTGTAAATATGTATTAACCAGAAAATGGGCCTTGTGTGGGATCATTTAGAAGAGACAAAGAGCATCCCTCTGACAAAGAAACAAGATGCAATAAGAAAGAGGGAATTCTACTTAGCTAATGAGTTCCTCCATAGAAATGTAAAAACTTTGGGTCTTTAGGAAGAACCCTTGTCCTGCTAGTTGGGCCTGATAGACTGTAAAGCGCAGAGGTCTAACCTCTGTTCCCACTGTCCATTGTGGCCCTGCTTATTCACCCAGACCCCAAAGTTATGGCCCAGGGAGATTTTATTGTAGCATCATGCAGAAGGGGCCATTATTGAGAGGAAACACTGATAAACTAGAGAGGGTGGAAGGAGGCTTTGTTAAGTGGTCATTCACGAGTCTTAGAGATAAGCATCCCCCCTCCAGCCACAAATAAAAATAAAAACTTCTAACCTGAACAATGACGGACCTGCCAATTTCCCCCAGGGTCCTTAAGTGTCAAGAGCCAAACCTTGCTACTCTACCTGAGAAGTGGGCAGCCACTAAGAGGAACTGACAGTGAAACTCTTGTGTCAAGTGAACATCATGCGAGGGAGCTGACATCAAAATGCACAACCACCCCTCTCTCCTCGAAATCCAACATGTTGTGAAACGGAGGGGAAAGACAAAGTAGGAGGACTTCAAAAAAACATTGTTTTTAAAGCAAAAATGCTGTGTAGTTTTTTTTCCGATTAAGGAATGCATCAAAATGAGACATACCCAAAAAGATAAGAGTAATAAAAAGCTGTGGACATACTTATGCAATAAAAGAGACTTCAGGCAGACCCTTTTATTATCTCAACTAAATGGGGGGGATATCAGTGTTTTGTGTTGGGAAAGATGGGGACTTTGAGATTATACAGCCGTTTGAAATGTAAAATAGCTGTTGCAATTACCCATAACCTCAGTGCAAACCTTGCCTGAAACAATGTAACTTGTTTAAAAAAGGTTAATAGGTAGGCACATCCCTTACAGGAGCTGTGAGATAACAAGAAGGCATCATTAAAAGTAAAGGAAGGGAATAGATAGGACAGTGATGTGGGAATAACAGACACGTTTTGGGGTATACTTTTAGTGGAGGATTAAGCTGTTTAGGATACAATGTAAGGTCAGGTCGGGTTTTTTTTTACCTATTATATTTATCTTAACATCAAATTGGAGAAACAGATTTATTAAGTCACAGTAAAGATTTTATTTTACAGGTAGAAAAGTGATAAATGTAAAAGAAATTAACAGCAAAAATGGAAGATTTATTTGAAAAACAGCATGATGGAGGGGCAATGTGTGCGCCTGCTTTTGCTCTGTTTTGTGTCAGACCATTCCCTTTACTGGAGCTATCAGTGATGTGTGAGATGCTCCTGTCTGGCCTGACGCGATGTGCCGTCTCATAAAGCTGCGAAAAGTCTGTTCAGATACAGACAGATCTGGGTTTAACAGTTATTTGCATGCTAATGGCCCCATTACAATCGGGCACAGAGAACAGATACGAGATCAGAACAACTGCCATCTTTTAAAAGAAGGTTGTGTCCCCCTTTTTTTTTTTTAAATCAGGGAGGTCTTTTGACTGTTTTAAAGCAGCAAAGCACACTCTTTCAGCCTGTGTGTTGCAGGGGTGGGGGCCGCGACGCACACAATACAGTACACAGAGGCACATCTAATCTCACCCAACTCGATTCACCCAGATGGATAGGTTTCTCCTTCTGTTTTGATGTTTGCTGCTGTCCCCTTTCATAGCAGGCCTTAATCACTCTGCCTGTCGGCACACTGACCTCAGCTTGCCCTCAACCCACTTGAGATCGACCTCGATCCCTTTTCCGAATCTGCCACGCCGGCAGCCTCAGTACGAAGCGCAGATGTGGATCATGAGCCAATCTGCTCTCCAAGGTGTTTGCTATCTCCATCCTCTCTGTCAACAAGCTGCTTTCTCCGCCACTCTGTCACTCTCTCAATGAGAGGGAGCGCTCTTTTGTCTGAGGAGAGTTTAGATGAAGAATGCAAATTCCGGATTGAGCTCGGAAGACGTCAAAGGGGGCCTTTCGATGTTTGATCGGGCGATGCTGTTTGAGAAAGGCCTTACTGTCTGGGCCAAGCCTTACTTGGAAACGTGTTTGCACGCATTTACATTACAGGCCTTCGGATGAGCTTTAATGAAGAGGTGGGCTCGGTTGTCTTTACATTTTAAGTGAATTGTTGAGCCAGTTGATCAACAGAAGTTGACTAATCTAATCTGAACAGCTGATAGTTTTATTTTTAGAATACTTTTTTAAGTCTCTTTATGTCAATGTTCTCTTGTGATCTGCAGAGGGCATGTTTTAAAGGCAACTTTATGGCCATATTTAATCCTATTTAATCACATTCAGTCACTAAATACTTTAACAACAGCCTCCTCTGTTGCAGTTAATTGAATACACTGGTTTAATAATGCACAGGTGTCTCCAGACTGTAGATAGAGTCAATGTGTTAATATTAAGGGAATTTTCCTAAAATCTCAGTGAAACAGTTGCACAATTTATTCACATGACATGTCTTTTTTTTTTGCAATCGCCTAAATCAAACCCAAGTTGTTCATACCCTCAAATGCTGCTTTTTAAACATGGGCTTATTTAATGTTTGATGTCATTTATTTTTACATTTGGATCTAAAGATTAAGAAGTTTGACACTTGCTCTTTTCCCTCTGACTATACCATCATGGTGACACCTCTTTTGCATTTATTCTGACTTGATAGAGGTCGTTCAGTGTTGTTGGACCATGTGCTCTAAAATAGCACTTTGCAAAATGGCTCTGTAAAATTTCAGTTGTCCATTACATTATTTAAAAACTTTTTTTTTCAAAATCTTCCAAACAAGATGCAACAGGCTTGTCCTGAGCAGAACGTTTAGAAATGGCTACCGCTGCAACCATGCATCCAGGATTTGTGTAGAAACGCTAGCTGTTGCTATGTACACGGTGCAAAGCCTTTGAGTAACTTTCATCCTGGATCCTTTATGAACGATAATCTGTAATTCGACACTTCTGCGACTAGGTTTTCCGTCGCACTGGCCCATGACTCAGCTAAAGAAATACATCCGTTTCCTGAAGATGAAAGTAGTCGATGTAGTAGTTAATGTTTTGTTGAGGACCTGACATATAGGGCAAAGAAATAACAGTTGAATGTAGTGTTTTTGTTTTTTTTTTACTTCATGAGGCCATGGAAACAACCATGCATCTTCTCTTGCTGGGAAGCCCAAAGGCCTTCCTGAGGTGAACAATGCCTGAATTGAGGAGATGGGTGTGACTGTTTGCAAACTGAAGCTGTGACGTAAACCGCTGCCTTTAGCCTCAAGGTGTGAAACACATTAACACCTCTTAAGCCTGTTGACACCCCACCTGATGTATTTAAAGCAGCAGCAGCAGGAGCTCGCGCTCTGGCCACCCGCTCTCCGGCCGCCTCCCACTCCCACAGCGCGTCAGCTGACCCGCATTCCGTGGTAACGTGACAGGCAGGGGTTTTGTGCGCGATAACATCTGTGTTGGGAGGATGAGCCGAGTCCTGTGACCCATGTGGCTACTTTATGGTCTTCCCCTGGCAAGGCTCCAGTTTGCGGTTCGCTCCAGCGGTGGCTGAAGGCAATAAGGTCCGGTCATGTGGCAGGGTGTTGGGAGACGAGCAAACAGGAGGATGGTGGGGGCTGAGGTGACAGCGGAAAAAAAAAAAAAAAAAAGTAAATGACTACAGAGCCTTCTCAAACAAGGGGGCCAGTTGTTGGAATTTTATGAAGTAAGGGGATGATCGTAATATGCTTTGGTGCTTACGTGTTTACCGCCGGGACCAGGTGTGTGTGACAAATAGATGCGGGGAACATTGCTGATTTCATGCACAGCTGCTGGCCACATATCACTAAAAATGGAAAATCCATAAATTAAAGACATTCTGAAAATCTTAATTCTTTAAAATAATACTGTCATCATACAGTGACATGGAGAGGAAAGATTCAACCCTAGAAAAGCATTTTGACGTGATTTAAGAGTGGGCAGCTGTTGATATTGTTGGCATGTATTAAGTCGTTCCTTCTGGTACAAAGTATCACAGATACATGCTGGAGAATTGTTAAAGACTGCATTTATTTTGTTTTCAGGAATAGCAGGATGAACAGTTCTTCGAACTGACTGACTGGTCTCGGGCTAGTTCAAAGCCTCACGCGGAAATTTGAGCTTTTTCCAGATGTTAAATTGCGCTGATCAATTTGCTCCTTCCTGTAGCGGCTGGAGGCGTAGCACGCGTTAGTACGGAAGCGGTAGGGATCAAGGCACTGAGATGCACCTGCAGCAATTAAGCCTCACCTGAATATTTCTCTCCACCCTCAGACTGTGTGCATGCAGCCCTTAGGTCAAGTCGGAAAAGGTTTCCAAGATACTGGATGACATTTATGAAACAGCTCAGACGTCCAAAGTGCTTAGTGTTGAGATGCATATGCTTCCTAATCAGGTGCTGAATGTTGGCCATTTTTCAACCAGTGCCAGAGATAAATTTTACTGTTCAGATAGATTCTGTACTTATTAACCTTTGCTGGACTCTTCAAAGGACTTTTACAGTTTTTTTCCGCAGTAATGTGTTCGCCATAAATGTACATTGGCATACAAGAACGCTCTTTGAAGAGGGCTTACGTTTTACTTATCAGATCTTTAAGATGAAACATTTGATCCGAGGTTTGTTGGCGTAGTGAGTGTCTTTGTGCCATTTCGACAGCTGCCACAGCACTTATTTTCTGGCTCTTTGCTGGAGACATAGAATCTGAATTTACAAGAGCAGCTATTTGTTGTGATTATGGGTTGTCATAAAAGGATCATAAGCAGGCAGTTATAGTGCATCACTTCCATACTATTGATGTAATGGCTGTTTAATGTCGATGTCTACTTCAGGTTTACTGTGTAAATGGCTCTTGACTGCCAAATGCAGGCCAGGTCTCCTCCCCACGGACACATGTGGGGGCTGATCTAACATCAGGCCAGGACCTGGCTGCATATACGCCATCTTTACCCACTTTCTACTCCCCCCCACGCCCCCTTTATCTGTTATGATCCTTTCATCCATTTCTTTGTCCTGTCTTTGTTTTATGAGGTAGTGTGAGGATGTTCATTTCGGGTGAGAGGTGGTCAGATCACAAGGGGAGCGGAGTGTGCCGTCCATCAGACTGCCTGGCCCTGGCTGTCTCCAGATGATGACATCACTGGAGCCAGGCGCGCAGCACACACACACACACACACACACACCGGGCCGCCTCGCCTCTGGCGGCCTGTCTGCCTGGCTGTGCAGGTGACTCACGGCAGCCCCTGACGGAGTGTGTCACCGCGGAGTCTGGTGCCTCGGCCAGTCTGGGTGTGCGTAAGTACAGCCCAACGCCGGGGTGAAATGGAGCGTGATTTACCCGTTGACCCCCCCTGGAGTGTGTCTTCCTCATGAACTCATCTCTGACTCAACTAAAAGCTAAATCTGCCAGCAATTTAGCCGTCCCCACCTCCCCCCACCCCCCCCTCTCCCGCGACCCCACCGCTGGTTTGCCTAGGCGGGACAGAGCGTGCATCACTCAGCTGGCATCCAGGGAGCAGCCAGAGCCGGATAAGTGGGTGTGGACACTGCCGACTTTAGGTCGGCCTCACTGTGAGCAGACTCTGACAGAATTCAAAGCCAGGAGAAATGAGCGATGGCTAATAATCCGGAGCCGTCGGCGCATGACATTACTAACGAGTTATCTGTCTGTTTTACAGCCATCTGGTGACAACACATTCCTGTGATTTGAAGCTCGCTGTGAGCGATATCTCTTCGAGCGGCGCGACCAACTGAAGGCAGTGACGTTAGATTTAACTAGGATTCACACGGGCGTATTTTACTTTATGGCCCGATGTTAACGCTAGATGTGTGAATTAAATAGTCGGTTAGAACTGCGAAGGGTCAAAGTTCCGTCTTATCTGGTGTGGGTGAACCTGCCTGCCTGCTGCTGTTGGATCATGTTTATAGTCTTTATCAGGATCCACAGCAGCCAAGTACACACACACCCACACACACACACACACACACACACACACATGCTCTAAATATACAAGCCTCTGCCCTCTTGATTGCTTTCGTGGCAGAAACGACGAAACCACACACGCACAGACACACACACTTTAACAGACACTTCACATTCATGCACACAAACCTCTGCCCTCTTGATTGCTTTAGTGGCAGAAACTGCACACAAACTAAACAAATGCGTCCAGACACACACACGCGTGCACATAAACACACACATTTCCTCCGGCCTCCCAGTCTTTTCCCACACTGATAGCGATCAGGAGCACGCCATAAAGCTAAGTCTTGCAGGGCACACCAGAGGCCCTCCTCTCCTCTCTCAGCCCACTTAGATCAGTCACAGGGCTGATAAGATGACCGCAGAGCCTCCCCCGACCCCGCGCCGCGCCTCCGCCCCGCACACCACTCCTCCTGTGCCGCCTTGTCTTCACATCTCTGCCTCGGACGAAGAGGCCTCTTACATATACGCCTCCGTCACATCTGTAACTGCTCCCAAGACGCTCGGCTAGACTTCAGTAACGCTGCTAAATGAATCAGCCGGACAGACCTTATCGTGGTAATTTGATATAAAAAACTGAGCATTACCTGCCGTAACTCTAGAGTTTCCTTGATCTCACCACCACGCAATCAGAATGACCTCAGCTCCGAGAAAAGATGAAAAAAAAAACCCTGCCCACGCAGACCTGCCCCTGCGGATTTTTAAGTTGAAACATCCCAGCTATTTCTATGATGTCATCATTTAATGTTCAATTAATGGATAACAGTGAAAACTGAGATTGTTCAAACTCGCTCCTGCAAATTATTTACTGGTTTCTGAGCGTGTCCAGCCCTTTGCCAGCTGTAAATCATCGGCCCTCTCTTGACCCCTGCGGCACTATAAAGCCACAATTCCTCCGCCGGGTCAGCCAAGTCATCTGAACTGGAGCCTGCAGAGCGAGCTCCAAACTGTAGAGTAGCATTATTTGGTGTGGAGCAGTCGACACACTGGCACTTACAAAAGCCTCTGGGTCTGATACTCGGGTGCAAATGAATTTGGTCTTTTTTCTAAGTTTGTTTTTTGATAGCTATCAGTTTGACCATGTGTGTCATATTGATTGACAAACATGTATCATAAAGAGCAGATGCATCGTGGTGGGAATGGTCGTATAGTAATTTAGCCATGGGAGGGTGTGGGATGTCTTATCAGCCAGAACACACAGTCGCAGTGTCAGGACAGTAGAATGAGGGCGCTCATTCAGTTATTTGCAATGTTCATTAGCACTGTGATAAATTAAGCGACACCCCCAGAACAACTATCAGTCGATAATAATTTAAAGAAAAAAAAACGGATCATAAGCTATAAGTGTGATTCTTCCCACGGTGACGCAATAACACAGTTCTTCCTAAAAAGGGGAAAAAGATCCACACAAGCAGAAGAAAATGAAGCACATAACTGCATGTTAAGGAATAAAGTACACTTTATTGAAAAGGTCCACTGCCTGTACAAAACACACACAGCCCTAAAATTCGTCCATCCGACTGCTCAGCGGGGTTCTAATTTACCACCATATTGTTTGGCAACTCTTTTGATTCATGATATAACAATTCAGCCTAAAAAGCCCAGTGCCAACAAACTGAAATGGGCAAACTTCCACCTTGTAGCTAGTTAGAAAAAAATGCAAAAAAAAAACGTAATGCATCTGTTGATGCACTCTGTTGTTTTCTACTTTGTCTGGCATTATTCCAGACATGACCGGAAAACTGTTTTTCAATTTTACATAGTTTACCTGAGAATGCGGAAGAAGTTCTCAAGAAGTAAATCATACAACACACATTCTGTCCCTGTATGTTAACTTTGTCCAGTCAAGCTGCTAACATTTCGGATTAGATAGCATTTTGAAAGTACTGGAGAGACTAGATGAATAAAAGGATAAAAAGAGTTTGTGACCACCCTAGGCTGACTTTGATGGAGGGACGTGTGTGTGTGTGTGTGCCTGTGATAATGGGGATTCCCAGCACCAGTCACAGAGCCAGATATGGGAGTGTGGGAATGAGACTGAGGGCTGGCAGGCTAACAAGGTCCTACACAGGAGGGGGAGGCCCAAACCAATATAGCACAGAGACTGCTTATTCAGCCAGCCTAGACAGCCAGGACTGTGTGTGTGCGTGCGTGTGTGTGTGTGTGTGTGTGTGTCAGGATATGTGTGTGTGTCTGTGTGTGTGTATGTGTGTGTGTGCATTTTTTCTTGTGAAACTCTTGACCACTTATGATAAATTGCACCCATCCTTGGACTTGCTGTGGTATAACGTACACACACACACACACACACACACACACACACACTCTGTTCTTCCTCCCATCTTTTCATCTTCCTTTCCCAAGGTCTTTCTTTTCGGGGGTGGTATTTTGTGGATCTGTGGTGGTACCTTGTCTGTTCTGATACCTCATTTCCACATACCTCTGTGTTAACTTTGGAGTTTAACAAGTATTCAATGTAAAATATATGTTGTTGTTTTTTCCGTCAGAGGACTTAATACATATAAATAATCCCATTAAGATGGCTGCAACTCCGTCGCTTTAAAGACTAGTAGATTGTTTCTCTGCTCCGAAATCCTGATTCCATGACTGCAGCTGCAGCTGTAAGAAATGAACGTTTCAAAGGCTTCTGTAGTGAATATAGCTATACTTTCAATGTCCTGAAAATAAGTTTAGCATAGTCTTGGATGTTTTCCCATGTCCAGCAGTGTTTCTGTCCTGGACATGGTTCAGCCTGTGCATGTATACAGAAATGTGTGTGGATATAAGGAGAGCGGTCTGATTAACTGTCCAAATCCATTTGTAACTCGACTAAACGGTGCAACTACAGAGAAAACGTTTTGAGAACAGGCCTGAAAATGTTCATTATTTAGAGGTTTGTTTGTTGGTCATGAAAATCAAGCTAAAAAAAAAAAAAAAGCATCTTGAAATAATAAATAGAGCTATCATTCCGATCTATACAGTTGCTCTTACTGTGGGTTCATACAGAGTTCGCAGAGACATCAAAGGGGAATGTTAAAGATATGCTTGGCTCGACTGTTGAGAAGGTTAAGAGCCTGAGGTTTTGGGGGTCATCTCAGGTGACCAGAGAAACGTCCCAAAGGTCTGACGTAGCAGGAATTGATCCGAGGCTTTTTGTCGTGGCCTTCTGGACACCGCACAGAAGAAAAAAAAGCAGATCTCCTTGTCTTCCTCCAGCTGGAAGACGCATCAGGAGGGCCGTGAACTGCTTATGTCATCGGAATAGTGTGTCTAAGAGCAAATGCGTGCATCTGAACAAACAGGTTTTATGACGTGTAGGAAGATCTGGGCGAAGTGTGGCAGGTGTAGAGTGTATTTTTAGGCCCTGTTGCGGAGGAGTATGGAGTGATTGACACTCATGTAGTAAAACCAGCTGAGTACAGAAAAAGATAATAGCAAAGCTGGTCTGAAAAGAGTCTAGTTGCACGGATAAATCAGATGTAGTCCACAAAAAAACTCGAGGGAAATTAGAGAACAACATGGAAAATGACAAAAGAGGTGACTGAAGTAAAGGGGCCACACAGGCGGTAGGCTTCATGTATGTGAAGAAGTTTCAGATTTGTCTTCATGCTCATATTTTTGTTTGGAGTATGAACTCCCTGCTAAGAGGAGACGGTTGGACGTGTGCGCTTGGGTTTAAGGAGATTTATAGTTATATGCTGAATTTGTTATTTTTAGCGACTCTCTGCTGTTTTTGGCGAGCAGCAGACGAACCCAAAGAGGAGCCCCAGATCCTCGGAGTGATGAAAGCGGTGTGCACACAGAGAAAGATGTCAGAGCTTGTGCTCGAGAGGGAGAGGAAGAGGCAGAGTAAAGGAAATGGGATGAAGAGATAAACACTCCAAAAACATAGGGTAGCCTCCTTCCTTTTCGAGGAATTTTTGCGGTTGTTCCTGATGAGGAATGGAGAGGGCTGCCTGTGTGTGTGTGTGTGTGTGTGTGTGTGTGTGTGTGTGTGTGTGTGTGTGTGTGTGTGTGTGTGTGTGTGTGTGTGTGTGTGTGTGCGTGTGTGTGTGTGTGTGTGTGTGTGTGTGTGTGTGTGTGTGTGCGCGTGTGCGTGTGTGCGTGTGTGTGTGTGTTCTGCGGGGCTTGGTGTTGGCAAAGAAACCGTCTGCAGGAAGCAGCAGTTCCATGCCGCTGGCAGACGCTCTCCCCTCACTTCCTGTGTGCTGGGAGGCAGGCAGGCACACGCATAAACACACACACACACGCTCGCTCACACACACACACACGCGCGCACGTACACCCGGCACAGGGTTGGAGCGGGGCAGGGCGCTTGCCTGGAGAGTGGTCCAACAAACTGAGAGCCAGGGAGGGAGGGGAAGGAGGGAGGGAGGCATGCAGGGGGAGGAGGGAGGAGGGAGTTCAGCAGAGAGCAGCACTTTCCCACAGTCTGGGGATTTGACACATGGCTCTCACACATTCCTCAGCCCTGCGGCCGGTCGAGCACCAGCACCCAGGGAAAGGAGGGAGAGGGAGACGCTCACCGGAACGAGGAAGGCTAACCCCCTTTTTCTGCTGCTCCCAGCGTGTTCACATGTGTTCTGCGTGTGTGTCTTGTGGACATGTGGTCGCCTCATGCACCAGTCAGACGGCAACCACACACACACACACACACACAGCGTCTGTTTTACCGACCCACACTTGCCATGGCGTTCCTCCTGCTGCCAGCAGCCCGATGAAAAAACAAACATAGTAATGACTTTTCAAGCTCGTTCAGATCTCATCTGCGTTAATGCTGCATGGAGCGGCGTGCTAGCATGTTATGACGGAGGGGTTTCTGCCTCCGTATCTCTGCAGCCATATATCCTGCTGCAGTAAAACCGTCATTTCTTACACTGTATTTATATAATATGTTCACTCAAGTCAATGGAAGACCGGCGCTAAATAGAAATGTACACAACAGCCAAACGCTTTCACATAAACGTGAACTTTTGACTGTGTTTCGTGTCCGCAGAGCACATCTGAAGGTGGCCATTGCCAGTCAAAAGTTACAGTAAAGATGCCTTTAACTCATTGACTGCCAGCCATTTTCAGAACAGAGAGTCGCTCACTGCCAGAGTTTTTTGAGAATTTTGACTGATTTTTCAAGAGCCACAGAATAGTTTGTGCTTTGACTATGTAAACACCGAACACACCAAAAGAAAGAGCAGACTCTCTTCTTTCATCAGGAAAAAAGATTTTGTTTCTACCTTATTCCGTTCTTCTTCGACGTGCGTCTCACCGGCGCCATTTCTCTCATAGCGAACCATTGCGTTTGTTTTTATTTGCTTACAATCTATGCTAATCTCCCATCAAAAGTGGCACAGCTACCTAGAGGGTAAATTTGTTAGTCCATACTCTGTCTAGAAGCCGATATTTACGGAAAAACTTTCGCCGATCGTCCCCCAAGTCACTCGCAATTGAAAAACATAAAAGACGTCTATAGACGTCTTTGGCAGCGAACGGTCGGATTTGAAAAGACGTCTATAGACGTCTTTGGCAGCGAATGAGTTAATATCTTTCGGCCTGCTTGTAGAATGACTATGCTTAGAAAACAGGGTGGAAAAAGTAATTGAGGATGGTACAATCTCTTTTACCCCTGTTTTTGGTAGCGTGTGTCATCTATCAGCTGTTGCGTCAGTGGTCTCTCATTGGTTTTGTGCTGTCTAGGTATGAGAATTCTTCTGTGGAGGAGGTCCTCCAGACTGAAGCTTCTAGTTTGTGTGTTCATGTTCATGTTGCCAGGTTAGAAAATAGCAGCTGAAACAGCACCAAAGAGAACCCAGAAAAACTGATCCGGCACTGAAATCATGCGACCATGTTGTTGAGTCGGTTAAAGAAATATTTCGCAAATATCAATAAAAGGCAAGCCACTTTAAGAGGAGATTATCTAGTTAAAATCAATAATCCAGCAAAAGACAGACATTTGAATCATCTCTCGTTTCTTTGGTCACTTCCTCTTTCCTCTTTGGCCCACTGAATGCTATAAATGTTTTGTGGAGAGGTTTCAAAAGGAAGCCAAGGTCACTGTCCTTGACGATAACAATACAAGCTGAGGAGAGGTATTTTACAAAGCAGCTTCAGTTTACCACCCGTGCACTCCCGTGACTGGATGTGTGCGAGTGTGTGCAGGCATCTGCGTTAAAGACCTGACAAGAAAGAAGGGAAATGGTTGCGAGGGGAAACTTTGGGTGGCACAAGGTAGCATGAGGAGAAGATTAAAGTAGGCAGGCCACATCTTTTCCTACTTGAGTGCTCATCCGCTATGGAGGATCCCAAATTACCAATCAGGATGTCCTATCTCAGGGTTTTCTTCTGCCCCTCCCTCGTCTTGCTTTCTTTCTTGGGGTAAAATTGAAAGCATGCGACTCTCTCAGTGGCTGTGTTTCTCATTTGCCAGAGAATCAACACAGTCGGGAGGAAAAACATCTTTCATAAATACTGCACAGACCTTTGATGGAGGGATAGTGACAACAAAGCATCCCCACAGGGAATCCGTGGAGGGAGGGGCCAGCCCTGTGGTTCTGCGCTACATGCCTGTGACACCTTGACACCGCAACTTCCTGCTAATTAAGAGCTGGCGGTCCCTCGCCTGTCAGCACATCCTCATTTGGTGTGTGTTTGTGTGTGTGTGAGCGCGTCGGAGGCTGGAGAGGTCAACTGGACTGATGAGCCGGGGCAGTTGAGATAGGAAGGGATGGGTGGGAATTAACTTTCGAGATTGAGTGTGCGTGTGTGTGTGTGAGAGAAGACGGGTTTCTGTGGGACTGAGATGGCTGACCTAGGTGGGGTTTGATCAGCCTCTCATCATTTGCCAATTTTTGTGTGTGCTTTTGTCAGTGAGGAAACCAGCTGTCAAACAGCTTAGTGTGCAAATAAGAGGCAAACAAAAACTCATATAGTTGTTTATGTTCCATCATAATCTATGGGAAAATGCTAAAATGGTGCCATTCAGTTGGAGGTATATGAATGAAAATCTCCATGCCCAAACATTAGGGTCCATACTGAATGCATTTCCAGTGTCCAGAAGCTAACTTTTGAAACCACTGATGAAACGATCAACTTCAGAACATTTATTTTTGCTTTATTTTTGCAGCATAACATCCCTAACACAGCGGATGAGTAAATTATGGGGAGGGTTTCTTATTAAACGTGTTTCAGCATGAACCAAAATGTCAACGTTTGTAATAAATCAGTGCAAAGATAAAAAGTGACCGCAGGAATCGTCTCCTTCTGCTAAAGTTCCAATTTAGGTTCTTATTTGCATGCACTTAGTGATTACCAGTCACCCCAGGGGTTGGCAGCTAGGCGCCTCCAGGGCCTCTGATCAGCAGGTTTTAGGGGTCTCCCTGATTCCACACACCCGCCTCACACCAATACAACATCAACAGTCCTGAGCAGATCTAAACATCTTAACAATCGAACCATTTTATCTGAATCAGTCACTCCACAGCAGCATCCCCACCCTCGAAAAACACTCTGAGGAAGGGCCTAACAAGGGCCAGTGCGACAGCAGTTTTCTCCGCCAACATGCCCCGCACTTCCTGAAGGGTGGACATAAAAAAGGAAAAGCCAGTAATAATCATTAAGTCTGATGAAAAGTTTCCTGCTGCCTGAAAGCGTCTTAGACCGTAAAAAATCAAGACAAAGACAGCGCGTGTTGACGTTGACATTATCATTCATTATTGCACGTCAGGGGTTCAAGGGTGAGGCTGTATGATATATTTGTAAAAAGTAAATGTCTTTCCTTCACTTGACAGTAGTTTTCTGATGCAAAAAGTCTTATCTTCCTTAATCAAAGCCTAATAACAAAACCGTTATAATTATTATTAATGGTATAATAACAATAATATTAAGACAAAAGCAGTATTCCTTTAAGAGCTGGTCCTGCATACATACATGATACAGACACTGGGACAAAACTTTTGGTTGTGTTGGTCGGTGTAATCTTGTGAGTTCAGGCATCGTGTTGGACTCCCTCTTGCCTCGTTCTGACTGCTTCCCGACGATGTCTGTCCTTTTCGAGGCAGCCAAAGTGGCCTTTTCTTTCCAGATGACTTGCCGGCAAAGAAAACGTCTGCCCCGCTCAGCCATCATCATGAGCAGATAGGAAGGCACAATGACACACATACGTGGGAGTCTTAAGTTTGAGGGACTTGGTCGAGGAGGGCTTTGATGTTTTCTCAAGATGTATTGTTCGGCACAGCAGACGCTGTGGACCACAAAATCATTTTGCCCCCCGTGTGCGAAGACAAGGGATTATGAGTTGCTGGAGTCCTTCTAATGAAGCCTGCTTGATGTGAGAGTCCAATTACCGTATGGGAGCTTAGGGAAGAAGTGGGGAGTGTGTGTTCATGGTGGAAAGGGTCTATCCACTGTGGCAGCTCAGATGACCTCATCACCTACCCCTTACTCTTATTTACGCTGGTCCCTGAGTCCTCAAAAGCAATGGAGTCATTTCAAATCATTTTAAGAGGTTCAGCCGGTCGCACCATTTTCTTGCCTGGTTCACAGCTGTAAAGTCAGAACCTTTGTGCTATGTGCTAACATAAAGGCTCTTTGGGGTCTCTAAGCGGACTAAACTCTAAAATGATGTTTTTTGTGATTATTGTAGTGCCATCAAGGTTGTAGCTAAACTGGTTGCTGACTATCTTTTAAATAAAAAGAGTATTTTTGGAGCTATTTGTTTTTAGCCTTTTGTTTAACCTTACAAAAGAAAAAAATAGAGATTGAACTGTTAGGTTTGTGTCTGACAATAGCCAACCGATTTTATGTTTAGGTTGAAATCCTGAAAACATGTTTGATGGACTTAGCGGAATGCTTTTTTTCATAAACCGATCATTCTGAATTTTAAACTTTTAAGCAATTTGTTGGGGAACAAGATATTAGGATCATACAGATTCTTTGCGGAATGAGATATATTATATATTAAAGCATAAACCCATGGCAGCAACACAAGACCCGACATGAGTTGACAGAGTAGTGTTCACCGTTATTTGTTTTGGTGCCGCGTTCCCAATGGAATCAATGTGGAGGGTGTTTTAGCACAAAGCCTTTTGTAAGGAACATTTGACTACAGACAGGAATACAAGTACTTAAGAATGAAAAAGCTGACAGCCTAGGAAGTGGCTAAAATGCTCCCGTCATTCAGGCGCATATCTGAACAGGAGTCAATATTTGGCTTGTGGGATGGGAAGAGTTTGAATTTGTTGGTTAACTTGCAGAACACAACAGTACGGTTTGCTGTGTGTTTAATGGCAGTTGTGTTTGTACAAGAGGAGTGTGTGGCAGTGTGTGAATATGACAGTGTGACGAAAACATGCATGGTCATGTGTGAGAATGTGTGTGTAATAATGAGCAATTACCGTAGATGCAGAGCTCACTCCACTTTGCTGAGACTTAAGATTTGGTGGGAGAGCAGAACCTTTTTCAATTTATTTTCACCACATAAAAACACACTTTTTTTTTTACAGTGTATGCTTTAAGAATGAGCGCATTTCCCATGACAGACAAATGTAATATACCGCATGCTAAGATGCTGCATAAAGGTCGTCGAACTTGCAACCCGCAATGCTCCACGAAATCTTTACTTTGAGAAGTAAAGTTTAAGAAGATCTCTTTTGAGTTATTCTGTTAATTCACCAATCAGAAGAGAGCGATCAGTGAGAGAGCCAGTGATACAACTCCATTGCTGCTCTCTTCCTCATTTGTGATGGAGAGGCAGTTATGAGACACCGATGTGGAACAGTATTGGCAATAGTGATGACAAAGGAGTGCTTTTCCTGGAAGCTTTTCATCTCTAAACCCTGACGATGACGCACAAGGCGTCATTATCTTTAAGCCGTGCTTTACCATCATTGCCCGCACCACAAGGTAACAAACCAAATCTCGACAAACAACATCACCACAAAGTACCAGACGAGATAGCCATGAAAGACGAGAAAACCATGTATGAAAAAAAAAACAGCCGGAAGACCCCGCAAACATCTAAAGCTCAGACATGACACAGAGCATCATCATACTCACATTCAATTCCTGCATACTGCATATGGCTGATGTCTCAGCCATCCAGGTAAAACTAACCATAGAAGCTTTTTAAAAAAACATGGTTTTAAACATAAAACCATCCAGTTCTTTTACAAGTAGAGCAGATTTTTTGCCCCCCAAGATCACTTCTAAGTCTGTTAAAACTAGTTCCACCTTGACCAGCATTGCTGCATCTGAAAAAAAAACTTTTTTGCCATATGTCTGTGTCCCAAAACCCTATGGAAAACATCATTTATGAGAAGCATGTGACAGCAACTCATTCATTTTTTGAGTGGGTGGTCTCTGAGAAAGCAAAGATGGCTGAAAGGCGCAATCTGTGGGGTGGCCGATTTCATAAACAAAGACCAGAGAGGAAGTGGATGACACGCACTCTGCGGCGTGGCTGTACTGGGTCAGCGGGGGCGGGGGCGTTCAAAGGGACGCATGTGTACGGGGGGGGGGGGAGGGGGGGGGGGGGGGGGTGGTGGGGTGTCGCTGCGTGCCAACAGGGTCCTGTTTGCGTCTGGAGAGAGAGAGGCCCAGAGAGGCGAGATCTTATCTGGCGCGTGCCTGGGCCGCTGTTTCCCACACTCTGCATGCTCCATTGCCGGGAGGGGGGGGGTGAGGGGGGGGGCATGATGATTATGTGTGTGTTCATACGGTGTCAGCGGGGGTCCCGTCCTGTCAACTTTACGCTGTTTTGACTGCCATGACATAATGTGCCTCAATACAGTGACCCTCACCCTCCCCTCCTCTCACACACACACACACACACACACTCGTGCGCGCACACACACACTCGTGCGTTCTCTTTCCCCTTTTTTCTGTCTTCTTCAAAGGTGCCGCACATGAAGAAGGGCCTCCTTTTTTGTGAGTATCACATATTTGGCTTTTCACCAGTGCCCCCATTTCTTTCCAAAAACACCCAGCCCCTCCCTGTTTTCTTTTCTTTCCCCTCGCCTATGTTTTTCACTTTGATTGGGGCTTTACTTTGGATTAAAGCCCCCTCACACCCCTCACCGTTTCCACCCCGGCCTGTTTTTCTTCTGCCATGTGCTATGAATGAGAAGTGATGAACCATTACAAGACGTTTTGCAGAGATGGGATGATGGTGTTGACGACCTTGTTCAATAGAAATTTAGGACACACAAACGAACCATTAGCACACACCTGCAAACTATTTTTATGCTTGCTGGAAGGCTGCTCCAATCTGCTAGTTTGGCTATTCGTGATTTCTATGCATTGGTTAAGTTTTATGCTAAAGATTTCAAATCTCTCGTACTTTCAGGGTTTAAAGGACCAGTCACAAGTTTGTGAAGATTAATAAAACAATTGTTTAATAAATTAAATAGACTCATTCTTAATAATTTGTTTCCAACCTGAATAGAATCAACGTATAGAGTGTGTGTACAACTCAAGGTACCTCGTGAACTAGTAACTGGTTGAACTATCTCTAGTAGGTTTTGCATAGTTATCTTTCTTTGTGTCTTTGACATTACTACTTACAATCTCTGTATGGGAGTTATTTTTGGGTTTGGGGATAAATGTTTATGCACAGGTCTGTTGAGAGTATAAGTATCAGCAGATACGATTTAACATTGTTATTTTAGAATTTGACAATTGAAATTGAAAATTTGAATTAGCTTCTAAGGTCATTGCTGGCTTTTATACTTGGTATTGTATTACTACACACCTGAATGCTCCAGACCCACCTCTGCTTTTATCTATGCTCACACTTGATGATGAGCCATTAATCAAGAGTGTTTGATAAGCAGAATCTGGCTTCTACTGACTGTAATAAGCCATATTTCAAAATGTTGCCATTTTAACTGGAAAGTACAGTAATATATTTTTAATATCTACACATATAAGTGTTAAAATTGAAGGATGATTTAGTTTCTTTTTCATGTACCTTAATTTGGTGTTGTAGAATGACTGCTCTCAAGTTTTTATTTTTTATAATTCCCTACATTGGATGCAATCTCTGTAAAATCTACAGCTGTGTCCATGTCTGTCCATGTATTCCAGGTTTGCATGTGTATGATTAAGTTTTGTTTTGTTTTTTTAGATTGGTTATGTTAAGATTTGCAGATTTCAGTGAGTCACGCCAGTCCTGGGCCTCCTCACTGTACATCCCCAACCACCACTTCAAGGCTAAGAAACTGGTGCATGTGTGTTTGCAGCCACCCCCACAGCTGGGAAGATATCGATGCAGCCACCACCAGCAGGCTTCTGGCCCCTGGCTGCTACTGTCTGAGAATGAGAGGCAGCGGGGTGTGTGTGTGTGTGTGTGTGTGTGTGTGTGTGTGTGTGTGTGTGTGTG
>JABUIW010000023.1:2969888-2986210 GCA_013363375.1 Menidia beryllina
CGAGGATTTTCTTCTTTCTTTCAGGCAGTGATCTGCTGATTCTTCTTCTTTTTTAAACAGTTTTGTCTTTTTTTCTGTTTTTACCACCAGTCGTCCAAGCCAATAATGGAAAAGAGGAGGAGAGCCCGGATCAACGAGAGCCTGGGCCAGCTCAAAACTCTCATCCTGGATGCTCTCAAGAAAGATGTAAGTTTCTCGGGTTTGCTGCTGCTGCTGCTGTTGTGGCTGGATTTGGGAAAACGATCCGCGTGAGACGCGGCGAGAAAAAAAAAATTAAGTGCGCGCGTAATGCTAACCAGGTGCGCGTTGCGTCTCCGCAGAGTTCCAGACACTCCAAGCTGGAGAAGGCGGACATCCTGGAGATGACCGTCAAGCATCTCCGGAACCTCCAGAGGGCTCAGATGACCGGTACGTTTCATTTCCCCAAACCGATGCGTGCGTGTGTGTGTGTGTAAACCCTTTACCGGTAGCTGCTGTTTAGAATGCGCAAAACCAGCGAGAGCCCACGCGCTTCCCTCTGACTTAAATCTACCTGTGTGTTGTCTCCAGCCGCCCTGAACACCGACCCCACGGTCCTGGGGAAGTATCGCGCCGGGTTCAGCGAATGCATGAACGAGGTCACCCGGTTTCTGTCCACCTGCGAGGGGGTCAACACCGAAGTCCGCACGCGGCTGCTCGGCCACCTGGCCAGCTGCATGACCCAGATCAACGCCATGAACTACCCCAGCCAGCATCAGCACCAGCACCAGCTGCCCCCCTCCGCCGGGCCCACGCACCCCTCCTTCGGCCAGTCGATGGCGCAGATCCCCAGCGCGTCCCCGCAGGTGCTGCCCATGAACCCGGTCTCCTGCAAGGGGGGCTCCCCGCCCGCCGCGCTGCCCTCGGACGGCACCAAAGTGTACGGCGGCTTTCAGATCGTGCCTGCCACCGACGGACAGTTCGCCTTCCTCATCCCCAACGCGGCTTTCGCGCCCAACGGCCCCGTCATCCCCGTGTACGCCAACAACGTGGGCACGCCGGTGCCCGTCCCGGCGGCCGTGTCCCCCGGAGCCCCCTCAGGGAACACAGACTCAGTGTGGAGGCCTTGGTGAAAAGTAAAACAAACGAGAAAAAAAGACTCTGAAACGACACTTATTAGTTTCCTCCTCGGTGAATGATAGAAACTTGTTTTAAATCCGTTTTTTCTTGTAAAAATGAAACGAGTATGCACTATATTTGTACAGCTAACAAGGGAGTAAAGTTCATATTGAAATGGGATTTGTATTGTGGAAGTCCGTTCACTGCATTTTTTATATATATATATTTGAGTTGTCTTTTTTTTTTCCTTTTTCTTTTTTTACTGTGTGACGCCAAAGATATGTTTAATGCTCTTACGCTGTTCTTCGTTTTGGAAGACAAATAAATTTGTAAAGAGATGAAAAGCAAGCATTGTTCTCCCTTGTTTATGGTGAAATAACACCTGATCTGCTCCTCAGTTTTCAATGTGGGATCGTTTCCATCAGGTTTCTGTAGCCTCCACTCCAGGCACCGACAGGTCTGCGGGCTTCTGTTAGGTCAGGCAGCAGAGTCTGTTCCGTCTAAATTAAAACTTTTAACAGCCAGGAACTAACACAAAACATGTGAAATAACTTTAGCAATGCTGCATAGACACAATAAAAGGGGACAAACACAATCTTGACAAAGCTCACACCCCACTTCACCTTTTGATGAAAAGTTTTGAAACGTGCAGCTGGACCCTCTGTTTTCCAGTCTGCCGGTCACCTAACTGTAACCCGTTTATCTGAGGGAGGGGATGCGGCACCACACACAGGAGCCGGATCATCTGCTGGCAGTGTTCAGAGTTGATAACACAGCTGTTTGGCCTTGAAACTTAGAAGCCTTTCAGAGGTCACCAACGCCATCTAGCAGCAATAAAGGACACTGCAGTCTGATCAGTTCTGGTGGATCAATGGAGCTGAGCATGACCGGCTGCTGGTATGACAGGAGAACTCCAGAAAACAGGCTTTAGGGAAAGCGGAAAGTTAGTTACATCATTTCTATCATCATAAACTGGCAGGATGTGGCAACATGTATAAATAATGACATCTTTGGATATTAACATTTTCTAATAAAATGCAACAAAAGATGCAGAGATTCACTTTTGACAATTTGAAAACAATTTGAAGTGACCCCTCCCCCCCAAACAAAACCCCAATATGAAGAATTCACCTCCATAATGAGCTCCCAGTGCAGCACCAGTGTGGGTCTGCTGTCGGCTGGGAGCAGGGAAGCCTCGGGCTGTGTCTTTAATCAGAGCAGAGGGATTTCCTTGATGCCAGAGGGGTCGGCAGAGAAGGACACGTTAAACACATCACCACTGAGCCATGTGGTACTTCTCTGCTCTGCCCAGGTGCGTATGCCCCCTCCAGCTATCCGAGTGTGGCCCGCCTTTGAAGGGGGGGTACAGGTGTTTGCAATTATCAGTGCGCTAAGAGGCACAAAGTGTGGATAAGTGCCATCATTTTGAATTTCCATCACACCTTTTTACAGGGGGCCATGCATCCCTGTTTGATTTGAGCCATGTGTGTGCCTGTCCATACGTGTCCGCGGCCGGGTGTGGACGTGCCTGGCTAAAGGGCACAGTGGGTGAAGCGCTGGGGAGTTGAAAAGGGGGCCGGGGGAAGTTCAAGGAAAGGCCTGTCACACAGGGCACCGGCCGGCGTCCTGTGGGCCAGACGGCCTCTCCACACGAGCGGACCTCGCAGCCGCACGCCCAACGTTCCCAGAGCGTTCCCACGGCATTCCAGCTGTGCTCGCGCCGCTGTCCAGCTTCCTGCCCCGAGCCCCGAGGCCACAGCTGGACGCGGGACGTCTGGGAGGCACGTGGTGTGACCCGGACAACACCCAGCTGCCGAGCCCTCCCACCCTGCCTTCTGTGCCCCCCCCAAACCAAAATCTTCAGTGGTCGACCCCCCCCTCCCCTCCAGAGAGCCGCTTTACGAGCCTCTCCAATTACCCAGTGCAGTGGCCGAGCTGCTGGAGTGACCGCACACATGTCACAACACGACCGGGGGGTTAGCCGCCATGCGTGTCCATTAACTTTTCCCACACTCCGCGTGCATGCAGGGAGCAAAAAGAACGGGAAAAAAAGCCCCTCTGCTTCCTCCTTGGCTCTGTAAGTGCTACCATATGGTCCACTCTCGGCCTCTCTCTCTCTCTCAGAGTCCTTCTCTCTCACCCTGCCTCTCTCTCCTGGCCGATCACTACGGCTGTCTTTGGTTGCAGCCCAGACAAGCGAGAGCTTTATGATTTAAGCCCAGGGCTTGCTGTACCAAGCCCTGGACTCATTTTGAAGCCAAACTCCTCTCCCTCCCCTGCTCTGCTCCCCCCCCCCCGCCTATTCCCCACCCCCCCAGTTGCAGGGGAAGGCTGTTTTCTGGCAGGAAATGAATAGCTCCCAGATGAGCGCAGGAACCTGAGAGGTCGTGAGAAAGAGGCGAACCCCCCTCCGCAGGCCCGGCTTGCTGCCAGCCGCCGGGGGAATGTGGGAGAGCGCCTCTCTGACACACGCATCAACCCCTCTGCCCTCCACCACACCGCCCGACTGACTGCCTGCCCGCCTCGACGCTGGGCCCCGAGCCTGGAAATAGACTGACAGACGGGGCAGCCGCCACCAAGCCAGGCAGCAGGGATCGTCAGCCAGCCAGGCAGGGAAAGGGAAAACTGTAGGAGGGGAGAAAGAAGTGTTGGATTTGTGTGGGCGGAAGCGGATCAGCGCGTTCGTGCAGCCTGAATCCTGACCCGACGGAAACGGAGAGCTTTAACGCGAGTTTACACAGTTCGGGCTCGTTCATGACCCATTTACACAGATTTTGTACGCAGACAGATACACATGTGCACACTTGCTCACATGCTTTCCTCCCCCCCCCCGTCCCAGAGGCATACATTAACTCTCAGACAGGTGCTCCTTGTCAAGAGCAGAGGGGTTTCCCTTTGGTTCTCTGTGTGCTGAACTAACATTTATTCCACTTGAGGTTGACACTGTTATGGTTGGACATGGTCAGAGGTTTAACCGCAGCTGTCCGGGCGTATTTTAAGATCTTTTTTTAATCATTGTCTTGCATCAGTGTGACACGCTGAGATTATCTAATTACCAAGTGAAGGTCAGCCATTTGATTTGCCAAGTGCAACAAATGCAGAGAACCATTTGTATCAGTTCAGGACTATAAGAACTTATGTTGGGGGACATTTTCTGATATATTTGGCTTTTGACAGCCACACGCAGTTATAACCCAGTACCGGCAATAAGTTGTCATAGGAGTTGGACAAAGACTTTCCCTAAAATTCTATCACATAAAAATATCCAGCTATAATGTATTTTATATGGATGCAGATTCAGATATATACACTAAATGTTCAAGATATACACAAGTCAGACTTACTGCTTTGATTCATCTTTCACACTGGACATGTAGAGACACAATCTCCGCCCCTAAAATGACATGTCGTGATTTCATATATGGTTATTAATAAACATATTAAGCATGCCAGCTATTCGCCACTCACCCTAAAAGCTGTAATACTCATGGAAAGCGACAGGGTGCCTGAAACGCTGTGTGGTTGCCCTCTAAAGGGCGTTCAGGTCTCAGGGAGTTGACATTCACCCCCCTGTTATTAGTGCCTAATCAGGCAAACACGGTTCAGGTGGTGGTTTTCTCAACATTACAAACTATGAAAACATTACAGAAAAAACGAAGCGACCAGCATGTGACGTCACTTATATGCGACACAACAATAAAGGACATCGCAGCAACTATAAAAAGACTTAAACCTTGGTTTTGGTTGGTGTAATGGGATTTAGAACGTTTATAACTACAAAAATAATTAAATGGGACGTTTGTTGTTGCCCATTCTTAAAGTGGGCGGGGTTTACCTGACGGAGTCCCGATCTAATCAAGTGAGACCCTGGCCAATCAGCGCACGGCAGCCTAACTAGCTCTACTGAGCCCTGGTGAGATCCAGCTCTCAAGAGGGGCCCAGCTCCTTTAGGAAATAAGAATAAAAATACCGTGTAGAGCCGTGCCGTGCTGGACACTAATGGAAAAGCGCCAAAAGTTACTCAGTCCTCTTTCAACAGCACACCTAGTCATTCAGTACCCATCTGACACCACACTGTGCACCCCCCCATGCATCCATTCCCAGAGTCCCTGTCGTTCTTTCCCATACTGGTCTTTGTTTCTCTCTAACTGAGTTTGTGCTGGGCTCCTATGGTAACCTGTGGTCCCAGAAAACAGGACAAGCTGTGTGCCCACTTTCCTTGGCTCACCCTGCATGACAACAAAACACCCACCAGAGGCTCCCACCACCAGCCCATTCAAATGTCAGCCACCTCGTTTGAAGTCGCAGACCACTATGTAAATCCAGGCGGTTTCTCACCAGCCCAGCCACTCACACGCACTCAAAAGCAAGAACTTCAGCAAAGGTGGTCCTGTGATACTGGATGGTTGTTTCTTTTATAGTCTCCAGGCTTTAGAAGTCTCTTTTTCATCCATTTTTTTGTCTATTCTCCCTGTTTTCGTTCGTAAACACGTTTTTTTCCCCCATTGTTTTAGGCGGATGGCTGAAGGACATGGTGACTTGAGTGGAGCAGGACATGGCAACCATACGCAGCTGTCAATTACAAAACTGGCACATCCTTCAGCTTTCGGCGGTGACAATGATGACCCAGTCACACTGCGTCTTTGTATGACCTGTCCTCAAGCTATTCGCGAACCCAAGGCCAATTGAGTGGGAGGGTCCCCCTCACCCCTCCCCAACCCTTCAGAGACATCACAACAAACAAATATAAGAGGCAAACAAGTTCCCACCAAAGCAGAGTCCAAACAACTGCCAACGGTGACAGTTTGGTTTTGATTAGGCACAAAGAGATTCTTCATGAAGGACTTCTCGCTCTTTCATCCCATGAGGCTGAGCTTCCCAACCTTGAAGTGAGGCCCTCAAGATTTTTTTTCCACTGAATCATCTTATTTAGTAAAAATATTTTATAAAAAAAAACACACACACACACATATATATATATATTTTTTTGCTTGTTTGTTTTTATTTTTAACATTTATTTATTGTTATATATTTGCACTTTAGCATTTCACTTTTAGTTGTCCAAAAACTTTTAGAATAATGGATGTAGAATAACATGTGGCTTTGGATTGGATCAGTAAATAAGTTGATCAGTTATAAGTTTTTTGCTTTCAAAAGCTTGAAATTTCCATCCAACAGGCGGGCTGGAGCCTATCCCAGCTGACAACGGGCGAGAGGCCGGGAGCTTGAAGTTTGTAAAGGTAATTTTGACACTGATCTTGATTGTCCTAAAATACTAAACTAGTGCCATTTCAGGATTTGGGAAACCCTTGATACAGCATATATCTATTCTCCTTTCTCAGTATCACTCCCACCTTGTTTCATAATGATGTTTTGTGATGGTTGTATGGGGCAGAGCTCTGCTCTGGACTGTTTTCTTAATCCTCCTCCCGCCTCCTCCCAGTGGATCCCTGACCATTACTCCCACACATCCTGACTGCTCACACAGTACTTTCATTGATTGTCTGCCTCCTCCTGTATTCCGTTTGATATATTCAATATTTTTACTACATAGAGAATTGTCCAGATGAGAGACTTTTGCAAGCCTCGCTTTAATTTTCCTCCCAGCTCCAATTCTGCTGAATGACATCAAACCATGATCTTTCTCCTGGTTATTTTATTACCTCAGTAAACTTGAATCATGTGAAAAAGGAAAAAAATCAAGAAAAAAAAAAGATTGTCTCACAAAAGATGCAGAGGAGACGTGAAAGGAGGAACGTGGGTTGGCCTCTTGGTCTATGAGGCACAGACTCATAGATAAATAAATGATCGACATCTTCCTCTTGTGATTGGTGCATCCGCCTCCCACCCGCATCCATTTTTTATTTGTAGACGCAGATGCTGAATCTGAAAAATGTTTCTGATTAATAACACAAGAGCTTTAATGGATTTTGGGGTGTATTTTATGCTGCTGTTAGTTTGTGAGAGAAAAAAAAGTTTCCCTGCTGTGCACTCGTTCTGACGTGTTTGAGTATTCCGACATTTTACCAGCTCCTGGTTCCACACTGGATCGGGTTTTGTGTCTCTTCGCACATACAAGTGTAGAGTGAGATCAATTAGCGTGGCCCAGGGAGACTTGTGAAGTGCTGGATGGAGGAGCACGCCCATAACACACTCAGCCTACGTGCTGTTTCGCTGTATGATCTACGAGCTCTGCCCTCGCGCGGCTGGTTTTATTGTCCTGCTTTTAAGAACTCCTCCATGGAGACAGTGAACCCTCTGAGATGAAGGGAAAGAGGAGCTTTTTTTTTTTTTTTTTTTTCCTGCGGAAATATCACACAAGTCTGAACGTTCAGCTCTTTTTCATTCTGATGACGTTCACAGTCAATTTCACTATTGTAAAGTCAAGATCATGGCCTTACTGATGTAAGGTTAAATACAAGGCCACACACATGTACAGCAGGATTGGGTACAAACAGAGGTGTCCACACAGATCGGTGGACTAAGCATTTACTGGACATTTGGTTTTGTTTGCATTCTTTGAGTCAGTATCTTATACCTCAGCACAGGAAACTATCATAATGCGGCCTGAAATACAGAACTCCTCTACCACTCAGAAATCCGGCAGAGAAACTTGCTCTGCTGGGTTAAACTGCTGGGCGTGTGCACAGCTTTATGAACTTTCAGCAAAGTCTGTCTTTCCATTCATACTTGTTGGAATTTTTTAGTCTTTACTTTCACACGTTATTTGCATCTAATTTAGCGATATGCAACATTAATCCTATGTTTTACTGGCCATTAATCCTATGTTTTACTGCATAGAAATGAGACCAAAAACATATAATTACATACAAAGCAGTGTCTCAGCCCAAGCTTAGAATTTATGCATAGGTAAAAATGATCCACCATGTTGGTTCACATGAGTCTATGTTCTACATTAAAACATAATACAACAAGCCTTATATACACAAATTCTACTGTCAGACTTTCTTCAGGCAAGGGCAAATTCAAATTCTGCTTTGTATGATATCATATCCTGACAAGCACTGTAAAGTTACTACTATATAACTAAATTTGGAGACCTAAAATGTTCTGTTTATGGCAGCTCCTCTGTATACATGTTAAACTACAAGCATATGTGAACTACATAAGGAGTGGTCCCATCAAAAATACCAGAGCAAATGTCTGCATACTTCATTTTTCAGAAAGCAAAATTTACACGACAAGCATGGCTTTTCAACTCAACTGATTATAAAGTGTTGCTCTACACGTGTGTCAGAAAAACACAACAAGGCTAACAGACTCATGTCCAAATGGATCTTTTTTCATGCAGCAAGATGCCTCAGAAGATAGCTGTCCCCAGGCCATTCACCAAGTTTGACCCAGCAGTTGGGTGATTTCAAACTAAACTTATCATGAAAACTGATGTTTCGCAGCCATTGATCTGAAAAACACCGCAAGTATGAGAGGCCATGCCAGCAAGTTCGATTAGTACTAATTTTCAACCCGTTCCTTTCACGTTTACGATCTGTACTGAGGAAAAAGCCGCCAGCGACCACAAACTGGCTGCATGTTGAGTACCAGTCCATGTTTACACGCTGTGCATGTGGCGCCTGGTTCATAAGGTCTCTGGTGGGCAGAAACACATAGTGCCAGTTCTCATACGGTCTCACTCATGCTTCTTTCATGGCCAGACAGTCTTACATGGCTGTACCCACGTGCCACTGAAGATGAACAGAACTCAGGCAAGTGTTGCATCTTATGTGAAAAGCCACTGATTTGATGATACGATTACCATAAGGGAGAGCATTCTGTTCTCTGCAACATGTCTGTAGCAGAGGGAATTTGAGGAGACTCCAAGATAGGGTCAACAAGCAGCGTCCCTGGGCAGCTTTATCAACGGACCACTGAGTGCCATCTAGCTTTGAGGATCCATACCGCAGCAAACTTCTCTAACCGTCTTTTTCTGAACATGAAGGATAGCATACAGAGGTATCTATTTCATAATAAAAAGACATTAACAGCTTGTCCACTTTTATATATGATGGCTGTGTATAATTAAAGGAAGCGGTTTTATTTATAGATCTTAAAAATATCAAGTTAGCCATTCACTGTACTAGCATAGTGGTTAAAGCCAACACCAGATTCCAAGTGTGATACTGTTTTCCCAAGTGTGCAACAGTCTGTTTATGTTTTAAGTATAGCATGGATGTTTCATATTGCAATATATGGCTGTCTTTTTAAGTGGGTACATGGTCTTCCATAAACTGCTGTCTTTTTGATGATCTCCATTGCTATTTCTACAACACAGGACAAGGCATTTATTGAGCTTTATCACAAAGGCTCTGGTTTTGCCTGAGTGAAAATGTGCACGCGTCGGTAACCAGGGATGCTTGAGGGAAGTTTGAAGAAGCGAGCAAACCCGGGATGGCACAACAGAGATTGGCAGATCACGAAGACCAAGAAAAATCCATCTCCCTTAAAAAGCGTTGTAAAAGAAGATCTTTCCAAACTGAAAGGTTCTAACTTGAAATATGATCACTTCCTTTGGACAAACAGACGCTGTGCAGACTTCACGTGGCAGTTTGTAAATTCCTGTGCAAAAAAAGTCAAACCTTTCTGTTATTCCTGCTGAGTTCCTGAGTGATAAGTGTTTTGATTGTGCCTAGGTACGTGTGCCTTTACTTGAAGCAGCCTACATAAACTCAGACTTTCCCTTGATTCCTCCCCCCCAACCACCCCTCTGATCTGGACTTCTTTGTTTCTTTCTGGTTGGCTTCAGTTTGGATGCCGATTGTTCCCTGTGCACTTTTCTGCCATTGAGATACGTTGCATCATGTCGGTATTCAGAGACATGAAATAGCATTATCCCACTTCCTCTTCTCCATCCGTGCAAAAGCAGGAGAAACTGTGACGTGGACCGGCACTTTAATCCTCTTTCCCTTTTTTGGAGGCAGTGGCGGGAACTGCAGAGGAGCTGGTCGCAGAGATACGACCACATGACGCCGCAGACACAAAGCAGCCCCGGAGTGTGTGAGTGTTCAAAGGTCTGCACAATGAGGACTTCGTCCATGTTGTTTAGCGCGAGAGTGTGTGATGGCGAATGTTTTGGGGTTTTCTCTGCTTGTTGAGCTATATTGGGAACACACTGGCAAAGCCAGAGTGTGGATTTGTGCTGGACTGAGGAGGTTTTTCTTCGTGTGTGTGCGCTCCCCGCCTCCCACCTCATCTGTCTTTGTAACCTCACCTTTGTGGAGCGTGTATCCAAACACTCCCACAAGACCCTGTTATCTCAGCTTCAGTTTGCATCATGAATGAGACAAATGTCTCTGTGTGTCTTTGTGTGCGCTTGTTTATTTGTGTTGAGCCGGGCTTTTGGCAAGCTTGTCATGGTGTCTGAATTTGTAAACCCCAGTTTCCCTGGGAAGTGGGTCCAAAGTGATTATCCCAAAAGCTGTGATAGAGCCACATAGTGTGGGCAAGGCAAATGAGACCTTGAAGGAACAATTGGCATGTTTCCGACAGCACTGTAATGAGTGATCACATTCACAGGGCTTTCAGGTGATTTGTTCTCCTCAGTTCTTTTTCTGTCTGACACATCACAAGTCTTTTTTTTTTTTGCTTGTGTTCCGACCAACCTGCTCTGTCTCTATTTGCTGTATTTGCTCCCAACTCCGTTTTTCCAATGCTATCACTGATTGTTGACATGAAGTCATTCAATCCCAATGCAGTGTCTGATCTACCACTCAAGAGTATTTCCATAGGGTTAATGAGCATCGTTCAAGGGGGTTTGATAAATGATACACGTAACTGGCTACTGATTGGACATGTAGATGGCTGTTTGCAATTTCATTAACGGCGCTAGGAAAAGGGCAGGAAAGGGTAAGGAGACAACTCCTTAACTGTCATCCAGCTTTACACCGGTCCTGTGAAAGATCTGGCACAGATGTTCTACGGACTGTCAGAGCCCACCAAAAGATACATTTTTTAATCTTGATACTTGATGACGAGTAATGAAAGTTATCTGTCATTTTTGTACTCATAGATCTTTTGGTTGATTTATGTAACCTGATCTTTCCCTTCATACTGATTATAATTTTTTGTGGATCTGCTACTGTTCAGTTTTCCCAGAAACAACAATTAGCCCCCAAACTGATCACATGGTTACATTTTGAAGTTAATTCATCAATGTTGTGTTCCTCGGACAGATGATGTACAGCTTTTAAACTGTACACTTGTTAAAAGTCATTTCTGTAAGATTTCTCCCTTAGTATTAACAGTTAGATATATAGAGCCAATTGCCTAAATCTATGGAATTTCCATATCAGCAGACAATAATAAAATAAAAACACATTAACTACACATTAAAGTTTATTGTTTCCTCTGTATTGTCCAAAACGGTTCATGATAACCAGTGAGAGCTGCTTTCTGTGGCTAGACTCGATTTCATTTGTCAGGCGCTTAATCAACTCAAGCTAAACCCTTTACAGCCGTCATTACCATCCCGTCATATGTAGTCACACAATTTGATGATCCATTAGTCTGAAGCCAATCTGTTCACTTCTCCTCAACTCAGCCCGGGCGACCGTAGTGTGACTCGCTCGTGGCGTTCTCGGCGAGGTTTTGAAATCCCCCCCAAAATCTCTCCCATGTGTACATTTGCACACATCAGCTCAGCTTTTCCCACAAACCCCGCAGATCCAGTGGTGAGCACCCTCTCCTTCCTCCTGTGGCTCTGGCTGCATGCGACCTCCACAGATGGTATCAGGGTAATTGACAGTGACTGGAAATATGCAGTATCATTGAGCCCCGAACCGTGTGACTAACAGGGTTAGAGCCTCCCCACTTGGGGACCAGCCCCTCCTACTGAGCCATCAGTGATATTCAATTTGTGTTAAAGTTCCCTTTGAGGGGCTTCAGGGGGCCCGATTTAATTAACATATTTTATGGTGAGCCCTGGGATGTAGCTGGGAGTGCTTCAGGTGTTAATAATAGTCCAAGCTCATTATAGCTGACCAAGTGGCGACAGTGACAGGGAGACCTGACAGTGGTTGACAAACACAATAAGGCATAGAGGGGATTGGTGCTCAATGGGATGAAGATTCCTGATTTTTTTTTTTCGCGAGGCCTTTGGGTGATTGTGCCGCTCCGGTGATGGCTCGGCCATGCCAGCTTGAGGCTAATCAGAAGTGATTCATGCAAGCGAGTCACAATGCTGCGGTGGATTGAATTTGTTTTATCTACGGTTCTCTCCATCACTTATCAGTGCCATGAATCCCTCTGCAAATAAATGGCGGGCAGACAATGGGGGCCGTTTGTAAGGGCACTTTTCCCACAGTCCTATCTGTCAGGAAAATGGACACACACTGACACGCGGATAAAGCGACAGACAGACGCACACTCGGGCCCGACTTCCGAGAGTGTCTACAGTAAGGACATTCCTATGCTCCACACGCCTCGGACATTGTCTGCAGCAGCCGTGCAGCAAACAAAAGAGGCGTCCTCTCGGCCTCTTCGGCCTCAGTGTCACAGCAGTAAAATGTAACCATGTTACCCCATAAACCGGACTCCTTTCCCCTCAAGTTTTTATAGTTGCTTGATGGAATCTGTATGAATAAGAAGCGCTTTTCACCGTCTCCTATTAAACCCCCAAAGGTTCTTCAGTAAATGGCTTCATGACTCAGTTCATTTGAATGGGTCCCCTGTAAATCAGTGCTTTTGTTTAAAAAAAAAAAGAAAGAAAAAAAAAAGCTCACCAATATCTTTCAGCTGCGGTATCCCTCATGATACCCATGATGAAACTGTAAGAACTGTAGAAATCTACAAGATAACCCTTTTCTGTGTGCTTTTAATTTCCCTCAAATGAAGACAGACGAATAAAAGGCCCCTGAAAGGAGACTGTATAGGTTTCCATACATGAGGCAGCCAGGGAGAAATTGGTAAAAGCTTAAGTTTCGCCCAGGGCCTGTAATGGTTTGAAAGAATGTAAAGCCCATGACAAAAGCCACAACGAGGGGAAACAGAGAACAGGTGGTCATCGCCGTTTCCCCCGGCCTCCGTCCACAGACATGAAATCAGCCGAGGGGTTTAGATTTCAGCGATAAAGACCCCAAGGTTTGTTTGCTCTTTATGTCTGCAGAGATGTGTGAAAAGACGCCGGACCTCTAACCCCTCCGTAAGTCTCCCGCCAGCCACGGGGCTGAGAAGGAGAGGCTAAGGATTCCAGCGCACAGGAAGTCATCCATCGGCGTTCATTTAGGGAAGGACAGATTAGATATGTGGGTGGATGAGGCCTTGACTTTTGCTCTCGTCAGAATCTGTGGTGTTGTTAGGAAATGTTAAATCTGTGCTTTGGTGGAAGTTTGTTAAAGAATCGAGCCCAGTCTAGTGTACTTGTTAAAAAGGCCTTAAATGTGAGGCAAGAAGTGAAAATGTGTTAAGAAAGTGCTGCTGTGTTCTCAGTTTTGTTGTGTTTTTTGGTTTTGATGTGGCGCTCTGTAAAAATACTGCACTTAACTTGATTCTGTCTGAACCATTGAGGGTACTTTTCGAAACCGTTTCACAATTTTAGCACGTTTGGGCGTTTGCTGTAAAACAACTCGCCGTTCGAAGTCACATTGTCATTTTGCATTGGTTTAAAATAAAAAAATCAAAGACAGTGGAGGAGGAAACTGAACAGGGATGGGACTACCTGCGCATACAGGCTGAGACGGGCTGCCAGCCAAGAGAGGTATGCAGTGTTTAACTAACTGTGCATGTGTTTGACTCTCAGCGTATGTTTGTGTGTTTAAGTCTTTTTATCTGGTCCCATATCTGTGTGTGTGTGTGTTTATGTGCGGGGAGGGGGGGTTAAAGTTGTTGTAACCATAGGAGCGTGATGACAGACAGACGGAGAGGAGGGGGTGGCTGAGTTATGGGGCGGCAGGCAGAGCTTCAGGTGTGTGATAAAGCTGAAGTGGGACGGAAAGGATGGCCCAGGCTATGTTATGGGAGCGGGAGCAGCGTGTGTGCGCGGCGGCGTTCTGCTCGGGTGAGCTTGAAGAATGCCCACGTAGATCCAGGCGAGGAGAGAAGGCACTCTTTTCATCGCGTTTTCTCAATGCCGCAAACCCCACCCCAGATTTCTCCTGCTACCTGACGCTAACTTAACCCCCCTGTGCACTTCTGCATTCAGTGCCGGACACCTTTATGCGAATCAAATGATTTTTTTCTTCATCCTCCTGCCCTAATCCTTCCCTCCCTCCCTCCTTCTCTTTCCTGTGTAGCGTGGGAGCTGTCAGTGACATTTGCTCAGAGCCACGCTCACAAGTGCAGCAGCGTGTCCTGTCGCTTTAAAGGGCAGCAGCTAATTAGTTCTAATGGCTCCCATTTTGTTCTGGCCTTGCGTCATGTCTTTGATGCTTTGATTGGAAGCACCCGAGGGGGAATACCAGACAATTTTCCATGTCTGATTTGTTTGGAGGGGCGGTGGGTGCGATGATAATGATGTCAGGGCAAACAGAAAGAGTTAGTATTTTTTCCCACAGTGTGCTGTGGACTTTTAGCCATAACCTTTTAGCCTTGGACCTTTCAATTGTAGCACTGTGCAATAGTCTTGAGCAGCCCCTCGTTTTTCACTATATTGTCAGTAAAATGGGAAATTGGGAGCAGAAATTTACTCAAAAACGAAAAAAACATAAATGGAAATGCATCATATGAGGCAAAAAATGGGGTTTGTAAAAACCCACTTGAAAGTCAATATTTAGTATCTTCAACACAGCCTGAATCCTCTCGGACAGGCTTTCTAGTCCTGTCCTCTTTAGAAATACTTCTCAAGACTTCGTGACTTCTTGCTTTTCTTTGGATTTTGACTGCCTTTAGATCCGGGCTTTATGAAGGATTTATCCCTCTGAAAGAATTGTCGATCCACTTCTTAAAACGTTCAGCATATCTCAGTCCCTTTTCTCCCATTTTCCTTCCTTAAGAAATGGCTCCTTGACAGCCACCCTTCCATGGAGAGAATTTCAAGGCCAGAGGTATCTCTCAGGTCCTGTGTTAGTTCTTTCTCTTTTTTCCTCTTTCTGAAGGACATCATTTTCTGATACTATTCACCTATTTGCGTTTCTTTCCTCAAATTATTTCTTGACAAGCTACCCATTATAGTGAGATATGCCAAAGTAACTGTTTTTATTTCCAGCTGTGTTTTCCCTGTTATGCATAGCTGCATCTAATAAATGGGGAGTAAATCAATAAATCAGTGTTTCTTTGTTCAATTAACTGTTCCATTCTCGTGTCACATCATTATTAGTCCTCCAGATGTTTTACAGGTGTTTTTGTACACTTTAAGAGGTGATCTTACAGAGTTCTAAACTTGATTTTGATTCAATTTGCGCAAAACAATGCTTCTCCTGAGCAACTCTTCCCTTAATATTGGATCTATTAGAGTCTAATCTGGCCCATGTCTATAAAAAGAAATAAAACTTATGTCAAAGTTATTTTTCCCGGACTATTCCAAATTATTTGGCCACTCCCGTTTCCTTTGTTAGTTTTCCTTATCCACTCTTTGCTCTAGTTAATGTGACTTAATTGGTTTTTGGCAACAGGCTCCAAAAGCAAACACTCAAACTTTTACCTTGTTATCTATTGAAGACATAATACCGCACTAAAACCAGCTTTCAGGATTGTGCACATTTGAAAAGCCCTAACCACACCTTTTCAAAACATTTCATTTCTGCCTGCAATTTAAATGAATCAAAATCATATGTGAACTTATATCCGACATCTCAAATAGAAGCATTTCAAAGTAGATTTATTTCCGGACTTAATGTATTCAGAGCTTCATCACATTCAAACCTTGCCACCCTCTGTAACCCCTGCTTAGACTCTGAAACTGTCCCCAGCTTCCTCGGTTCCCTATGGACAAGGTTGAGTAGTCAGCTATAGAGGCAGACCCCTTTGATCCCTCTTAACACACAGAGAAAAAGACAAACAGACAGAACCACAAAAATACACACACCATTGTGGCGCTAATGGTGCTTGAAGTCCAGTCCAGCTCTCAGCTCTCCCTCGGAGCAAGAAAAGTGGGAGCCGGAGGAGAAGAAGAGGTGGGGTAGCGTCAGGTTCCCCTCTCTGCATCTCTGAAATAGGTTTATATCTGCCAAGGAGGCGTCTCATTGTGTTGCCAGGCCGGGGGCTGAAGGAGGAGAGGATGCAGGCAGCCCGGAGACACAAGGGGAGAGGCAGCGAGCGAGGGGGAAAACGCAGGACGGCGGACGGGAGGGGGGGGG
>JABUIW010000023.1:2986610-3043399 GCA_013363375.1 Menidia beryllina
CCCCCCCCCCCCCCCCCCCTCCTTGTCCTCCCTCTGCCCTTTTCACTTGCCTCCCATGTTACACATAAAGAAATGGAACAGCTGAACAGTTAGTTCATATTTAATGTTGTGCCGTGTGTTATTAGCTTTTAATCATCTATTTATAAAAAGATTAGCTTTTCCAAAAATGACAGACTGAATCCGAAACTGATCATTCCAAACTACAAACTCATGTCAGCATAGTTGTTTTGTTATAGTGTGCACATTGAATGTAAAAAAAAAAAAGTTTAATCTGATGACAGCTGGAGATTAGTTTTCTTACTTTTGCAAGGTTTGGATGTGGCAAACATTCATCAGTTGTTTGTTTCCCATGCCTCACCATAGGCTGTTTGCATTTATGTTAAAAACCACGAATTCCACCATGTGCACATTTTCATATGAATGTTCGAGGTTTTGAAGTACTGAACGTGCACAGTCCCTCCAGCTGCTGTGTGTCACCACACCTGCTTCATCTTTAGTGTTCATATGTCTATGTATTTGATGTCATTCAACCTGAGCCTTGAAACTCTTCTCGGAAAATGGACGAAATTTCTTTACATTGTAGGTTGTTTTTTTTTTATAAAACCGGCATTTTCCTTGTATAAAAATACCAGAATGACTCGATCACTTTGAATATCCTGAACTTGATGCCTGGTCGTCTGATCAGGTCTTTTTTGCCTCACTGATCTTTGTTAAATTAATTCATTTCTGTTACTGTCGAATGTTACAAAAGCAAGGAAACTGCTCGGCACTCAACATTGCGCTTAAATCTGTCCCCCCCCCCCGTCTTTAAAAATGTATTTCTCAGTGTCTGTCCGAACGGAGCCGCCATTCATCCATCACTGTGCTCTGCCCTCAGAGGGGTTGATTCATTGTTGTTAAATTACTTTGGTCTCCTTTCTACAGTGTTGTGGAGCCCAGGGCTCCCAGGGTGGACACAAGCTCAATGATTGGTCAGGCCTCATTGTTTCAGGCGCTGTCATTGGTTAAGATTAATAGCTGTTTTTGGTTAATTATTCCAGGCCTGTGTATCGGTCTGTAGATGAACCTAGGCTAACCCTCGCCCCTTACGTCAACGCCTCCCTTTAGACTCCCCCATTCATGGCATCCAGGCCTTAGATCTAATTATGGCGGTGTTTCTTTTGTTTTTTTGCCGATGCGGGCTATTAGGAGAGCAGAAAGAGCATCTTGGGCCAGGTTTTGGGTCCCGCCAGTTTTGATGAGGCTTTTCTGTAAAAGTCTAGCCCCCCCCCCCCCTTCTTGTCGCCCTTCTTTCCATTTCAAAGGGCTCCCCGAGGAAGCTGCGGACCTCAGCAAATTCTATGCCCAAGGTGAAGAAGAGAACAGAAGGAGCGAGAGAACAGAGGAGGGCCGACCAAAGAGGCAACCTGTGTTTGTCAAGGTCTCCCTGAATGGGAGGTTTTAGGTATTCATTGTTGCCCTCTCTTTCACCCATTCTCTATTCTTCAAAGTGCTGCTGGAGCCCTGGCTTGGCGTGGGTCTAAGCCTGCGTCCTTCCCAGCAAGAGCTCCGCTGGGCGCACCAACACGCTAATCATAATGTCATCATGGCAGAGGCTTTGTGCGGGGAGCTGGGGACGGGCATCCTGCCGCTCACTTTCTCTGCGTCCACTGGAAGGTGCCACAGCCACCATCAAAACGAGCTACAATGGAGCGCGCCACAAAACTCTGCCTCCCCCTCCACCCTCCACCCCACTTGTGGTTATGGTGTCTGGATAAGAAACAAATAACCATTAACAGGATTATGAATGAAAGCGAAACCATGTCGAAATATTATTGGCTCAGTGATAGTTTTCATGCTTGTAAAAATATTTTTTAGATTAGCCTAAAACAAATAAAGTCAAACTCACATGAAGTCGAAGAGGTTAGCTACTCAATTACTTTGTCGAATCAATGCTAAGTCATATTTCAAAGCTATGTGAACATGTATTCCTATAACATATTTGGAGATTAAAAAACATGGTGGAAGTGGGAGCTGGTCACAGGCATACTGTGGTCACAATAAAGAATACATTTTTATTCTTTGACTTTGCTTTTCACATTGTGACTGTGTTGTTCTGTTCACTTCCTCGTTCAGAAATAGTGTCTTCTGAAAGTTTAGCACCAGCATAGATGCTTTCGTAAACTGCAGTTAGTGAATGTTGCATTTATTGTCTCAGAAAAAACTATACCATTAAAAAAAATTTGGCAGTTTTAATTAGAATCCATTGAGTTTTTGAAGTTTGATGCCCTTCATTTTTTTACTTTAGAATTGATTACTTACATTTTACAAAATGAACCATTTATAAGTTACATTATATGTTTGCACAGCTTTTAAAAAGTGTACAAAGTCAAGGAATCCACTGTTGTAAAATTCTGATCTGTAATAGGTTTGAGGGTTCAAATTAGAGAAATGTAGGGGCCACATTTTAAATCAAGAATGGGTTACAGCACATAAGTAAACTTCAGGAAAGCATCTCAGCATACTGAGGTCTGGTGGCACCAATATGGTTTAGACACATCTTGCAAAGGAGCAATTTGAAAGGGTTATACATTAGATAAACATCTTTAAAGTCTTGTCTTTTGTTGGCTATCTTTATTTACAATTTAATAGTTTTTGCCTCAGCTCGGAGTTCGTGGTCTGCAACACTGCTAACAGATGGTACAGAAGGTGGTGCCCATCAACGTTCACCCGTAGGCCAGAAACAGAAGCTTCAGTGCAAGAAATGTCCCTCCAACTACATTTTCAAAAACTGATTAAACTACATCTAACGTTTTGGCTGATCTTTTCTGCGTGGGAATTCAGATTTTGAAAGGGGTCTACACGAATAAAAGTCATTTTTCATCATAACTTTAATCATTTTGCACACAAAAACCTATGAAAATACACATTTTAAAAAGTTACATATGATTTTTTAAAGTGCCATAAAATAGACGTGACACTGAGTGGTTTAAACTTAAAACCTCCAGACTGACAAGTGACTGAAGAGTCCTTGAGACTGCCTCTGTTTTCCACCCACGCTGTCTATGCCGAGAGTCTCAGAAGAGTCATAAAAGGTATCAGGTGGAACTGTCTATGATGACATGATTACATTAAGAGTTGTCAAACCTCTCACTTGCGAGACAACAAGAAGAATGTAGAAAGAAACAATGGTGAGCATTTTTTCGTATCAAAGGCAGGATGATACAGATTGATGGCTGTGTTTGAAGCCACAGTTTGCAGCGTCTTTACTCCATAATCCACTATTCAAAATGCATTATTAAAGTTTATAAGAGGTCATCCTGGTCAACAAAACATTCATATTTCAAATTTATAATTAGTCATATTATTTCACTCTTTCACACAGCCTTTTTATAATTTTTCAACAACATAGTTGTTGCTATGCCATTGCAAGGTATGCCCAGTAGACCCCAAAGTATTCAAAGTGATTTGATCTTTAAAGGTAACTCTTTAAATCTTAATGTTGGATTTTTTTTACGCCATTATGATTCTGCCTTCACATCCTGGAGTTTTCATCGCTCCCACAGAGCTTTTTAACAGTGTATCTGAAGGTAACAGTCAACCTCACTTAGTTTTGAAGTTTTCCACTTATGTGAAGTGACACTAAACCTTACACATCTAATGAAACATAACAAGTCAGTTGTCGTCATTGTTGGTCCAAGTTTTCCTCTGTCTCGTCTGGGGAGTGAGGATGCTGTCATCTTCCCCTGTGTCACGGGCTAAGTGTGTGATCGGAGTGATGACTCTAAGGATGAGCCCGCATTCCTCTCCGCAGCACGCTCCTTCTCTCACGCATCTCTACCATGCGAGACCCCCAGCTGTCATGTAATAAATGTTCAGTGCCTTAATCAATTTGCAACGGTTAGGGAGCATCTCTCTTGATTTAGCCCTGTAAAAAAAAAAAAAGAAAGAGAATGAGTGAGAGAAAAGGATGAGACAGAACACAGAGGACAAGAAGGTCCCAGTGAATGTGGTGAGAGCGCCGGGCAAAGAGGACGGCGCGGGGGGGGGGGTCCGTTAGAGAAAAGACTTCCTGTGGCGTAAATAGTATTCATGGATGACAGAGTGGTCATGGAGGATAGACGTGGGTCCTCTCCTCTGGGGAGTCGGAGTTGACTCATTCTTTGCCTGGTTTTCTTCTTGGCGCGGCTCGCCGAGGGGTTTCTTTGTGCCGGAGCAGCAGGTAGCCTCCGAGTGGCAGGTCAACCCCTGGGCCAGCCCCACAACCCCCCCATCTCCCACTGACCCCTTGCTGAGATCTTCTCTGTGCGGGAGTGAAAGTGCAATATCGGGCATGGGGTTGTGACGAAGGTGGAAAAAGTTCACAGAAAAGCAGGATTTCATGTTAAAAAAAACAAAAATCAAGAACTGTTAATCTAGCTTCAGATGTTCTTGATTTTTGATGAACCCACTCTACTTCATGTGGAAGTTACTCAACAGCCGCCACAGTTATGACGGAAAAAAACTTTTAAAATGTCATAATTCTTTTTTTTTTTTCAAACACACAATCCGCCTGCCTCTCCACTTTCGTAATATATGCCTGCAAACTGATTTGATGCTTTTCATCGCGGCTGTTTTCTCTCTCTGGCAGCTGGATCGTGTTCCCGGTGGGTGGTTCACTTAGCCGCCGGGGCCGCAGAATGGAATTGCCCACACGGCGCGCGGCCTAATCGAATAACTGCCCCAGCGTGGCGCCTCAGCGTGAGGGCCGTCCCCAGAGGGGGGAGCTTGACCGGAGGCTGCAGGTACTTTTCATCGCTACACGCCGGGCCGGCTCTTTTCTCTCAGAGTCCTGCTGCTAGAAATTTGTCGGCCCCCTCCGGCTCCCTTTTCTGAGAGTGTCATCCGCGGGGGCCCCTGGTGGGAGATTTGTTGATATGATAACTCGATTAGACTACAGGATGGATGACACGGTGGCAGCGGGCCAGTCGGCAGCGCACGGGGAGGCGGTGACTCCTCTCTTTAACCTCTCCTCGGGAGCCCGGCGTTCAACACCTGTCCTGGCTAATCAGCCTCGCTGCCCAGGGGCGGAGGCTGGAGGGAAGGTCGAGGTCAGGGTATTGTTACGTATCATGAAGACTGAAACTCAGCAGTGGCCAGAAGTCTCTTTACTTTTGAGTCTTCAAAAGTCTCTGAAAAGGGAATTGCGTTCAGGGTTATAAAAATCGAAAAAGGGTCTCCCAATTTGTGTCACGGCTGTTAAATCAACTCTCTGTTTAGGTCCAGTGTGTTATTTGTTACAAGTGAAACCGTGTGGGACGTACGCTTTGAGCCACAGGGTGTGTCAGGATCCATTCCAACACAGTTCCTGGCAATTCCAGTAACTGTTCTGAGGCCTGGCGGTTTTACTTCGTTTTGCAATCTGTTCATCATCCAGTGAACATTTCATCAAGGACATTTGGAGACAGTAAACTCTCCTGGGTTTCACTATCTGGGACCAAGCGAGACCATAAAACTCTCCTCGCAGGTTTTTCAATACTTTTTGGACAAGCAAAGACGCTGTCAGTTGCACAATACTTTCTCTGTGTCTCCTCCAGGTTATTTGCTACGTGGTGCACTGGGCCACTCAAGTCAATTAAGTTCACATCCCCACTTTTGCCAAACAAGGGATTGTGGCAAAATAAGGAGCGCTACAGGCCAACAGGAGCCTCCCCCTCCCAGCCCAGGCATTGAGGAACAGCAAAAAGGACACCAAACAAAGGGCGGCCCCTCTGTGTCTCAATGACTCCTCTCTTTGTTGCCTTCTTGGGCCCCATAAAGGAAGAGGGACGCTCTTGTTTGCCCAGGAGGTGGTTTAATGGCCCCGGCTAGAACAATGCCGCCACATTCAAGCCATCCAGAGGGGCTCATTATATAGGGCCGTCCCCAAACGCAGTTTCTGGACATTCCCACTAGAGTTCTTGGTGAATGGTCCTGATGGGCGGGGTGGGCCAAAGAGGGCATACAGGGGAGAGAATGGAGACCATTGAGGTGACAAGCAGGTTCCATCTGCCCCCAGAGCCTCCTCACCTTGCATCACGGCGGCTGGGGGCCTCTTTATGCACAAAGGGCAAATTTAGTGTGTCGAGGTGGTTTAAAACACTCACTTTAGAAAAGTCTATTGAAGGAAATATCAACACTGTAGACCATGGAATTGTGCATTCAGCCTCTGCTGCCCCCTTCCCATTGACCAAGTTCCTTTTCCTTTCACTTCTTTCTCCTTTTGGCTCCATTCAAGCCCCACTTCTCTCATCTCTCAAACTCTTCAGTTCAGACCATTTTTCCCATACCTTGCAAAGGGGCGGATGACAAGAATTAAGTTAGTTCTGGCCCGGCCCAGAGGTTTTGTGCTCACTAAGCAGTGGCAGGTAACTGTGGCTATGATGAAATGGGTCATCAATCACTAGCCAATCCTCTCTGTGGTGTTGAGGCACAAGCTCCGAAGTCTGTTCTAATTGTTGTCCTTCCAAACTATCGACAGACCAACAGACATACTTCTACAAACTATTTAGCAAATAGTCCATCTGTTTAGCGATTTTCCTTCTTGTGTCTCTTCTGGTCTCAGACATGGCAGCATGCACAGCTCAAAGCTCAAGCTCACAGCTCATCGCATAGCCTCAGTTTTATTCGTACAGACTCAAATGTGTAAATAGAATCAGCCACATAGATAAAAAGAGTAAAAGTTTTAATCCCTTTTTACTTGCTCTTAACTTGCATTTAGTTTTCCCCATTGGTAAGAGTTGGTAGCTTTGCTGTAGTAGTGTAAAAAAAACTGGTTGTTTTTGCAGCACTCTAACTAATCCACAATTTGGCGTTAGAGTCCAAGGAGGTCAGTGCAGAACACATCTGAGGAAGACTATAGATTTACACAAGTCAGAAACATGGGCATTTCTGAACAACCGTCTTGTTGTTGCCCGTCAGCTTGTTCCTCATCGGGGATCGGCGTAGCGCTTCAGCCTTGACTTGCGTTGTAGGTCTGGCCGGAGTTTCTGCGCTGAATGCCCTCACTGATGCAACCCTCGCAGGACACAAAACGCCGTGCTCCATTTGAGGCTCCTCTACAGGCAACTGGGGATTGGATGTCTTGCACCAAAGAGCTCCCACCTGAGCCACAGTCCCCCCTCTCCAACCCCTTTTCCTCATTGCTGACTTCTCAGAATTGCAAATCGCTTTAGGAGCCGAAAACATTTGGAACGAGAATGGATCACATTCGACTGAAACAGCTGATGTAACAACAAGCACTGCCTCATTTTGCGTTATCGTGGACTGGGAGACTGCCGTCCAAGAGAAAATTCTACAGCTAAAATCGAAACTTACATCACATTAAAGTCTGCAGGGAAGTTAAGGTACCGACGCAGACACATAAAAAAATCATCTGAAAGAAAGTTTACGTGCAAACAAGAAACACAGTCATGTAGTTATTCAGGAACAACCACCAAATGTGTGCCAAGAGTGAAGGTAAAAACATTGTACCTGAGGAGCTCTGAGTCAGCTTTTAAGCACGGTGGTGGCAGCATCACACTCTGGAAATTGTTGATTGCACAAAGGGAAACACACTTGGATGCAGCTGTGATTTCAAAGACCCTGTACACACATCAGAACTGTTTGTAACCCATTTGGAATGGCATCAAATCCTAAATTTATGTTCCATAATAAAATCTAATCTCATAAATTTGCATTGGGACACAGTTCAGTCCAGTGAGGCTGTCGTAATTGCTGAACAAAAAGCCATTGAGGTGAACGGGTACATATAGTACTTATAGTTTTAATGTATTTTCCAGTTTGGAATGACGGATTTTACATTTTTAAATCTGTTCTCATCTTAGACTAGCTGTCTTTTTATGGTTTATCATCTGCTGCTTTTATCGTTAGCGCCTATAATGACACTGTAAGATGCCAAATGGTCAAACCATTGAAAAAAGCTCCCTCCGTCCAGACTTAGATTGATCGACCTCTCACCGGAGATGACACCACTATCCGGCACTCACTTTCGAAGTCCATTCAGCAACGTTTTGTTTTTATTCATGGGTGTCTAGAGATGAAAACGACGATTAACAGCTCTGGAATAATTTCTCAGGACCCTTCTGGGCAAGGCCATGGGAAAAGCCGTTGCAAAGAAAGCCACACAATCGTGGCGTCTTGGAGCATGTGGTCTGGGTCTGAGGTATATTCAGTCTTCGCGGCCTGTCGGAGGGGCCAAGGCCTCCATGGATCACAACAGCACTTCTAGCCTCATAGTGTGGAGGGCCGCATACTCTCAGACACCCCACTGTGCAGCCGGCAGCTAGCCCCGGAGCTCCCACTGGGCTCCCACTGGGCCCACTCAGCGGGGGCCTCGGGCGGTGGGCAGGCTCCCCCCCGGGGGGGTTAAATTCGCACCCATATTTCGCCAGGCTTTTGTGCACATGTCCGCGCTTGTGTGTGCACTCTATTAGACGTAGATCTCCGCGCACATGCTCCAGAACGAGTTATTCGAGAGTCCGTGCGCGAGTCCGAGGGGGAAGGAGGACGGTTTTTACCCCAACCAGATGCTTGGGCTCCCAGAGGTCTTAGCGGGGTGCCGGCCAAGTCCCGCTGGGCCGCCACAGTGGGAACATACATCTCCCCGCAGGGGAAGGGCACCGGCCCTAAAGACGGGAGGCATCCGTCATCCTCCACCCCTGGCCTGACGTGGCCGGGGATGTCTTCTTCATGGTGGCACATCCATGGCTAAAGAATGCATATGGCGGGGGTGCTTTATGCAGCCCTGTGGGAACCTGTGTTCCCTCTCAGCGGTGGAGAGCATTTAAAGACCGCTCAGCACAGTTGGTGCAGTTTAGCCCCTTAGCGGGAGGTGGGATCCTATTTCACTGCGTGTGGTTTTCAGCCCTTCGGTGTGTGTTCACTTTGTCTAATTGTCTCATTAACCAAAGACGTATTTTTTGATTTTGGAAGTTTGGTCACTAAGTTTTTCTCCTGACTCTGGTGATCTGGGCAGAGCTGGGTTTTTGGGGGCTTTGTAACTTCTTTTCGTGAGAGGCGTAAAACTGCCTGCTGCACCGGAGTGGAGTTCAGGTTTCAGAGAGACTCAGAGCGGACCAAACAGGGTGGCAGGTGTGCTTTGAACGCCCACGGACGCGTCGCAGTTATCAAGCCCCCCGATCATGGTTGTTTTTGGTATTCTAGCAACGGTACCACTGAGACTCTGCTTCCTTCCAAAAAGGAGAGGAGCACATCAGAGGTCACCCTGTTCCGCCTCGGTAACATCTCCCTCCCCCACTGTGCTTTTAACATATCCATCACTGGGAGCTATCCACTGCTGCAGATTATATAATGATAAGTATTTTACTCCTGGAGAAAAAGCACATCACAAAATGGAGCAAACAGAGGAGCGAGATGGAGAAGCAGAGGAGAGAACACAGAATAAAAAGAGCGAGGCCCATGCATGGCTGAGGATGACTCCAGAGGTTGTTTTTGCATTAAAGACTGTTTTTCACTCACCCTCTTTCTCTTTCTTTGTTTCCATCTTTCACTCTTTTTTTTTAATATATTTCTTGCTTGCTGTTTGGAGAGCGAGTGGTGCTTTGCTTGCCTCCAGCCAGGAGGTAAAACCGAACTGCAGAGCCAGGCTGCCAAATGATGAAAGAGTCTGGCATCCAGGGATGCTCTGCGCCTGGACCAAGAGCTCAGAGCGGGAGAAAATGCTCGCTTTTCAACTCAACACTTTTTTTTCCGACTACATTTCTTTCTCTTTTGCTTTTGTGTGTGTAAGTGTGAGTGTGTGTGTGTGTGTGTGAGAGAGCGTGTGTGTAGGTTTTTCCATCGTCAGGGCAAGCAGTTTTTTTTTCCTTTTTTTTCTTTTCTCATGAGTGGTTGCACCGCAGCCTTGGAGCAAGAGCTCCTCGTGGGAGACTGGTGGATGGATGGAAGTGGTGAGGAGGAGGGCAAAAGGATGGGCAGAAAGCTCAGTGTTTGTGTGGGTCTCTGTGTGTGTTTGTTTTGGATTTTGTGGGTGTGAGGATGCAGTCTGAACGTGGGTGCCTATTTTTTCATATCAGTGTGCCATCCTAGTCCCTAACCCCCACCCCACAGTCCCAAAAATTAAAAAAACATGTTTTTTAACAAGATATTTCACATTTTTTGGAAAACCACAACAAATTTCTTCATTTTTTCCACCTTTCTTTTAGAAAAATCAGTCCTATTGCAACGTTAGGTTGTGAATCTATTTTAGCAAAGATAAACAGGACTGACCTCCGTGGAGTTTCTTCTACTCTCTGAATGGACTGTTTACATGATACAGGCAAAATCATAATTTGTCAAACCACTGATCGGCAAATTTCACCGTCATTCTGCCACACAGCAGTTCAGGCCGTCTTCATGTGATGATCCATGGTCACCATTTTCATTTTTTTATGCCATCCGCTGTATATCTGAAGTAGTTCTCTGCAGGTCTTTATACTCTAATTTGTCAATTTAGTTTATCTAGAAGCCCCAGTTCTGTAACCGGACTTTGCTTTGCCATTCTGGGTGATTCCTTGCACATGTAAAACATGATTAGAACAGAATGTACTCATATCTTCAAAATAAAGTCCACTGGGTTTCTTTGATTACTTTTTTGACACCTATTTTGCCTTTAGAGTTGGCACACCTGTTTCTGCTTACCTGAACATCCTCCCTGCTCCCTCTCACAGCATGTGGGTTTTGTAGATGAGACATCACAAATATCGTGACATTTATGAAGCCAGGACATTTTTACACTCTTTTAGTGTAGGAAAGAATTTTAAGAAAAAAATTCCACTTTCATAAAAGCGGGGCACGCTCTCTTGTTGTCCGACAACTGTGTTTTTCTTCGGGATAACGTGTGCATAAATCGTGGCTGAATTCAAACACGGAGGAATTCCCTCATTCTCTTGGCAGGCTGAGAGCACCCCGCAAAGGTTCTGGTTCCCCACCATAATCCCGTCTCAAACAGAGGGGAAATGTGATGCAAGGTGTCGGCAACACCATCAAGATCATATTTTTCTGTCTTCACTGTAAAGCTACTCCCTTTAAAATTCCATCTAGTGGTGTAATCCTCCATCTTACACCATTCTCTCTATTCATCACACTTCATTTTTCATCCCTGTGTGAAGAAGGGAAGGTGAGGAAACTGGGGGAAAGACTTTTGCTGTGTTTGTATGAGCAACAAAGAGAATGTCACCCGAACAGAGGGCGCTCATGCAGAGTGTGTCTACTTTTGCCAGTTCAGATATAGACATGTAGTCTATACCGTCTGCAGCTCCAATAATACCCCGAACGTTTCCTCCGTCCGATTTAGTCCGCCGCATATGTTCATGCACACGTGTTCTACAATCATTAAGAATGTGTGTGTGTGCGTGTGCGCTAAGGGGGTATGTGCGCATGTGTTTTTATCTTTTGTGCGAGCACTCAAAGAAAATAAAGGCTCTTTGCAGTGGCCAGTGTACAGATCCAAAACAAAATCAGTCTCATATGTGGAAGTTGGAAATGGTGGTGGTGGTGATAGAGGGTGTCCGTGCTGAGTGTGCATGTGTGTGTGTGTGTGTGTTTGGGTGGTGGCTGCTGTGTATCTCCCACACTGTGTCAGTGGCGAGGTCTTAAAATTGGAGCCATGCGGCAGGGGATTAGGTCTTTACTCGAGCGAACGTCCACCTCAACAGGACTTCATGTTATATCCAGTGGGAAAAACCAATTTATAAAAACACCCGTTTTTAGCATGTCTTCCAATGAGTAGATGACATGGCTTTCAGTACATTTAGGGAAAAGAAAACAACCTTTTTATAGTAGAGGAACACCTAAAGCAAAGTTGGATCCATTTTCTCACCTGCAATCTGTGCAATGCTTTTAAAAGGAAGGAACTTCTTCAAAAGTTTTCTTTTTTTATATCTTTAACATCTAAAGTATTAACCAAACCTTAATAACATAATGTAGACTTCATCAGAGTAAGTAAGTTTATGTCTTGGGACTTTTTTTCACATACCTCTATCCACAGTCATCCTTACATTGTACCCATAAAAATGACTCAAGTGTTTCAGTAAATGAGCTATTGGAGTTGGATGCATCATAAGGACATAAATTTGGATTGGCTATTGTGCTGATTGGAAAACAGGCAGTCAGTCATGCAGCCAGCCAGCCAGCAGAGGCCAAGAAGGATCATCACAGCCCTCCGAGTGGAGCGGATGTTTTCCACAAGCCGAGCAGCCAGTTCGGCCGCAGCTGTCCAAACCGCAGGCCCTGAGAGAAGACGAGGAGTGGGAGGTGGGGGGGGGGGGGTGGGGGGGGGGGACGGGGGAAGAGGGCTCGGGGGGGCGTTTGGGAGGGTGGCGGGCTTGGCAAAGGTCAGACGGGCTGAGGCAGCCGGGAGTGTGGGAACTGTCCGGGAAGGCATGTGCGAAATGCTCAAAGATGAAGTATCGTCTTACAGCCAGACCGCCTGGAGGTGGGGGGGGGGGGGGCGGGGGAGTGCTGCAGCGTGCCTGCATGTGCGCGTTTGTGTGTGCGTGCAGGTGTGCGTGCTCTCCGCATACCGCCGCGCGTTTCGGTGCGTTCGCCCACAACCGGGAAGCCGCCCGATTCTTGGGGAGGGCAAAAAAGAGTGAGCCTTATGATGTGAAAAGATAAGCAGTGAAGAGGGGAAGGTGCGCTGAAGCATGGAGAGAGGAGGAAATAACCCCTATTACACACACACACACACACACACACACACACACACACACACACACACAGCTGTGAACATTCCTGCTGCTGAATGGGGTTTTGACTGGGAGTCGTGTCCGCGCCGAAGGCCGCGCGCGGAGGAATGTAGCACATGTGTGTGACACGATTTCATGTCCTGGGAGCGCTGACACTCCGAACTGCCCCGTCATGGGAAAAGCAGCCTCCTGCACCGTCAGTGATGTGGTTTGGCTGTAACCTGTCGAACCGTGTGTACGCCGTAAATTGCTTCGGAGAACCTCCGTGAATTCTTCAAAGCGGCGGCGGTCGGATTCCCTCACGCTTTTTACCAGAAACTCACTTCCTAATCATCCCTGTTTGTTTGCAGGTGAGGTGCGCTGGCGGCTTTTAATGGAACACAGACGTCTCCCCCTGCTGAACTCTCGTTGCACCCAAAGACGGGATGAAAAGTGTTCGGCACACAGTTTGCACGTGCACAACCCTCCCCCCCCCCCCCCCCCCACACACACACACAGTCTGTCGAGGCCCCGCTTGGCTCGGCCTAGCTTAAGGCTGACACAAAAAGCAGGTGAGGTGAAGCTTGATCTCCTGTGTAGATGCCCCAACACGCAGTCCTCATTCTACCGCCATCACCCCCACACCCTCGCCACTCCCCCATCCTCCTCCCCCTCATCCCGCACAAACTACACAAACCACACTATCTACACAAACACTGTCACCTTCCCGCTCATGTGCCTGATACAACATCAAAGAAAAAAGTCAGAAGCTGCCACAGAAAAAGCCCACACCTCACTTGCGTGAGCTGCCGTACGTGATATCAGCTCTCCGTGCGCGCCCGTGTGCAGACGCGCGCACGCGTTCCGCTCACTCCCACCTTTGTCTTCTCCTCCTACTCCCGTCTTCCGCAGGGCCGGGCCTTTGAAGAGGCCTAATCCGGGTTATTTGCTTTCCCATGCTTGTGTCAGGTCCCAGTTTGAATTGACTGTGGAGAATACGCTCCAGTCTGTCGGCTGCTCCTTCTGTCCCTGATTCATCCGAATAGGATGTGGTGGATGGGCGTACATAAAGCCGGCTGAATGGTGGGTAAATATGATCTCACCGCCACTCTTTTTTATTCACGAGGCAACACTCTCACTGTTGCTCAAAAACTTTTATGTAGGCTGACATCCATTCAGAGCTTTTTTTTTTTTGCATTCAGGCTGGTTCAATGAGAGGTCCCTGAAAAGTAGCTTTCTCACAATGGGGCCCTCTGAAAAACAGTGGCAGACGACTCACTGTTTACGCATTGCAAGTTGATTTAGTCTGCTCGAATGCGGTAGATCATTGTCTTAGGCCCTGTGTAGCTTGTTCTCAGGTTAGGAAAGTTGAGCATATTAAGAGCAAATCAGTTTCCTCTCAGAGAGGAAGGGAAAAAACAAAAGCACAGCTGGAGAAATATAAGTTTTAATCTGTTTTACAGAGGAAAAGGTGAGGTCTGATTTCGACTGTTCGGAGAGCAGGGTTGCATTGGTTAAAAAACACACTTTTTGTTGTGCGGTTTGGATGAGGACATTTCATCAAATCAGGCTCAGGATGTATCCAATAAATCCAGTTTGGGGGTACCTGTTTATCATGATTACTTTAGTCACGTTTGAATGACGCACGTGTACTTTAACATTTTGAGAAATGTCCATTATTAGTATACGGGACATCCCTTTTGTGTTTCTCAGGACATTTTGTGTGGTTACACGCCAGTCCCCCCCCCTCCCACAGTCACGCGATGTCCACGGCTGCCAAGGTCTCTGCAGCCTCCACAAATCTGTTTTTTTTTCCCTTCCCAGGGGCCCTTGGAGCTCCAGCCCGTCTTGCTCCAGGCCGGCCGCGGCACACCACGTTTATGTCCTGTGTAATTGCAGACCTCAGTCTGAGCGGGAGGGCAGCGTCCGTCAAAATAGCTGCGCGTTCCCTTTGAACGAGGCCTAAATCAAATCAACTCCTGCAGCCCCACCGCATTTCCCACAACCCCCTGCCGGACGAGGTTGTGGGCCCCCGGGCCTGGTGATTGGATAAAGGGGGAAATGACATGAAAATTCCACCACGGCCACTTACAGTATAAATAGCTACTCCCAAAGTGCAGTTACAGTACAGTACACTCAGGAGTCAAAACCCCATTGACGCACACACGTTTTCACATGCGGAAGTACACCTTGTTTCTCAGTCGCCCCCTCCAGCCGAGCATGGGGCCCACACTAGGTCCCACACCTTGAGCAAGCAGGCGTGAAATGGGGCCCTGTCTGGGAGCTGTTGGCAGGCCTGGTGGAAATAGTAAAAGCGTGGCCCTTGTTAGTGCAGACGACGTGGGCTAGCTTGTTGTCTCCGGGGAGCAGAGAGTGAAACACAGCCAGGTCTGGGGCCAAAAACTGAAGCAGGCACATTTTCTTTCTTTTTCCTTCTGGTCATTTCTATTAAATTGTTAGTTGATGCTCTGACTGATGCCCCACCCCCCTTCTTTTTTTTTTCCTTTTTGGTTACTGTATCAGCAACAATAAAGATCCACTGAACCAAAGGACGCCCAACCCCCTGACCTGCACTGACCAGGGAGGCTTGGTCACGTCATTCAGTTGACCGCCGTCGCATTTCCCCCACTCCCACCATCTTTCTGTTCCCCCGTTGGGAAACAGAGGCAGATCAAGGGATGGGTGGGGTGATGGGTTGGACGGCGACAGGGGAAAAATTCCTCACTGCTTAAACCCCTTCCCATCCAGCCCGGAATCAGAGAATCCAGCTCACAATCTGCCCACACAAACCCAGCCCCTGTGACACTCCTGGAATGCTGAAGCCTTTTTATTTTTTTTCTGTCTCTTCTTTTTTTTTTTTTTTTGCCAATTTAGGTAATTACCGCAGCGGTCATGGTGCTCAGTGCAGAGACCGTGACCCGGGGCGGTGCGAAGTGACAGCCTGTGTAGCTGAGGCGGCGCTCTGCTTTTGTGCTTCCGAAACCAGACCTGCCGACAAATTCATCATTGACTCCTCTGCAACGGCCCATATTTGGGGGGCATAATGCGCGCTGACTGGTGTATTGTGTCACCTCGGGGATACCCTACATTCCCATGGAGCGTGCGTCACTACTTGTGTTCAGAGTGAAGTATTTTGATTGTTTTTTTGGGGGGGTTTTGTGTCCTTTTATTTTTGTTTTTTCTCTCTTGGTCTGTGTTCCTGTCTCAGTATGTTTTGAATAACTTGTCCTTAAGTTGCTGTCCTGGCAGATTTTTAATCAGATCTTGACTGACATACTTATTAACCTGATATGCTTAAGCTGTAAATAATTTGAAAGTCTTTCTGGACAGGCCTGGTGATTTTAAATTTGCTCAACTAGATTACCGAGAAGATGTAGTTTGCTTTGTTGTTGTATCATTTTATGATAGCTCAGTGAGATAATACCAATTTTTACTTAAGATAAACACTCACTATTTTGCTGTGCTGTAGCTTTTTAATGTTCCAAAGTATGTGGAATTCTTTACATTTTCTTTGTGCATTATGCAACCAATTCTTAAAAATGAGCAGGTAAAACTTTTGGATAAAATCTGCGTTTAAGCCATTGAATGTCTGTTTATTTTTTTTATTTGAGAGTCTTATTTTCAGACCTGTCAGTATCCGTGTGCTATCAAATTCCATGTTTGACAATCTACAACCTGTTTATTTTTGCCTTAAGCTGTAAACTGGCAAAGTAATTGAAGCTATCAGTCAGATCTTTGATGACTCATGAGCTTTTGATTAAAAATTTCATAGACAGCTGACTTTTTAAAGCTTTTTTTGCCTTAATGGTGAAACCATTAGGGCAAAATATGGGTGGTGTAAACATTTTTAAAAAGGGCCTTAGATATCAAACGGCAAAATAAATATTCTACAAGAAGTTTTAGACATTCAGTGTGATTCAATGTCCAAGTTTAAAAAAAAACCCTGAGGAAATTAATGTAAAAATTTTGTCATTTGTGTCACTAAAAGCAGATTCTGGCAAAAATGGACAAACCTGTTCCATTTCCAGTCATCAACCCTGTGTCTCCTGGGATTGCAAATACATACTTTATGTATAAAGTGTTTGAATTTAAAAATTTTTGTTCAATTTAATTGAATGTAGTTTGTCATTTTTTAGGTTTAGTGTCTGTAAAAACATACAAAGCCTCTGACGTGGGATGGATGCACATTGTGTCACAAGCCTCTGTTACTCATGTCCACAGCCACCAGTTATAACCTTCAAAGCCTCGTGGTGGGTTCAGTAACCCTCCATCTGTGTGGGTTCGGGTTGCATTCCGTCTTGTAAATATCCCATTTCACTACAGGTGTTCCAACAAAGTGGGTTCCGGTGCGCCCCCTTTACTCTGGTCGACGTCTGACCGGCTGCCTGGACCCGGCCGGTGATTGACCCTCCCACGTGTGCCGGGGCATGACGATGGGGCCTTCTAAGCCTTGTGGCCGGAGGTGTCATCCCGGGGATTAGCTCAGACTGTTTCGAGGGTCCCCTCCTTTCTGTTCCTCTCTGTTCCCCAATGCTTGTAATTGAAAATGTATTTACTGCAGGGCCAGAGGCTGGACTGGTGGAAGGGGGTGATGCGGCCTGTGAAGATGCGGTCGAGGTGATGGCCGCAGGGTTTGGCTCCTCATCAGCACCACCAACACACTTCCACACTTCCACACACAGTTTTTTTCTCCCTTCTTTGTGTTGCGGGTCTCTTTGTTGACTGCTACCTCACGTACATGGAGCTCTTTTCAGTTTGCTTGTCTTTTCTTTGGCTATCTTTGATTTTATTTTTTGCATCCTGCCTCTTTCATCCTTTGTCGCTTTTTATTGTTCTTGATTAGACGTGCGTACGGTCTATTTCAGATGCAAATGGTGCCGCCTGGACAGATACAAGTTTTGTGCTGCCAATAGCAATTTGTTCAAAGGAAAGTTTTGTTCGCTGTAAATCCTGTTTTTCAGTCTGGTTGAGTGTCCCTGAAGACCATCCGGAAAGAAATACGCAAGAAGCAGAGATAAAGAAGCCAAAATATGATGTTTGAAAGGAAGTGGAAATTGCATTCAAATTTAGATTTTATTGTCTACTGACTATAATTTGCTACTCTGAACATGTCTCTTTGCTTCTCTTCTGGTGAACTTTGACCTGTTGTTTTTAAATCAAAATCAGGTTCACCACTGGCAAGACATTGATAAGTAGCACAAACAATGTCACCATAAAGTGACCCCATTACATCATTAAATATGGATGTCTTGATCAGAGATATTTTTTTTAGATCATTTAAATTCAGTTGAACAAATCTCAAAGTTTGTGATTTTTTTATTAAGAACTTAGAGGAAAAACAGCCATGGCTCTCTGTGGCCAATCTGTACAGAAATTGATGGCTGATGGCCCATTTTTCAAGTCTTATATACTGTCATCTTTCATAGCTGGAGTACTTTAATTCCCCTTTTAGCCATCTCACTTGCACTAATCTACTAGGCAGGATGGTCTTCTCCTTCACCAGAGCTCTTGAAGGGCACTCATAAAGTGTGATTACGTTTAACGAGTTCCTCTCTGTTTCCCGGGTCTGGCTCACTGGTGAAAGCGGCGCGAGCCACCAGGCCTCCCTGCTTTGTCGGGCCGCTTGGATTAGCGAGGAGGCAGGAAGCAGGAGGTAAACGAGGTGCTGGGAACTTTCTCGCTCAAAGCTTGTCGGTGTTTGTGCAGCCACTAGGTGGGGAGACATAATCTGAAACATGTGCTGCGTGAGGGCCGGTCCACTGTTGGTGTTATGGCATTTTTCATAGACATTTTCAAAGTGAGTGCGTTTTCACACTTCTTGCATGTTACACAGCTGCTTTCTGAGCATCAGCAGGTCAAAGTTTTATTATGAGATGTTGAATGTACGTGTGAAACTTAAATGTGTACATTCATTGTTTGTTTCTACACGAGGAAAGAATATATAGATGACAGTTCTCAAAAATTGTTTGAGGTTGTTTTCTAGTGACTTCATGCTGTAGTTGTGACAAACTTTAATTTGAAAATGTGTCCTTCCAGAGCATCAATCTCACCTAACCGTTTAGACTTTTGTAGTTAGCAGCAGGAAGAGCTACAGGGCATCTTTCCTGTGCCCTATTACCTCCACTTCCCTACATCTGCGTCTACTTTGACCAGATCTCTCACTAAGCGAGTGAAAAACAGCATCACGGCTGCATTTCCCCTGCTCTTTCATCCAGGTTCTGGCACTTCTGCAGTGAAGGTTGCAAAACGCGTCCCTTTTGTGCAGATGTACGTGGAGGGTTGAGGGATTGCATGCTTTCAAATCAACCACAAAAGATATTCAAGATGCAGTGGAAGCCCTTGGCTGGGGATTGTTATCACTTGCTGCCACAGCCTTCACAGACACACTGGCTTAAAAAACAGCAGCCAAGGAACCTGTCAGATTGTTGATGAAGATAGGGGTTAAGAACATTAAACAGCACAGTGGCTAACTGAAAATAGAAATCACTCAAGCAGACGGCTGACGGGTAGCTGGCCGGGGGTTAAGATTTTGGCAAGGAGTAGCATGACAATGGCATTTCAGAAATAAGATAGAGAGCCGGCACTATGGAGAAATTGATGGCCCCTAGCATTGTCTGCGTAGCAATTCTTTGACTTCCCTATGACGAATCCCAGTAACACAGACAGTTGGCAGACCAAAGTGGGTCGCTCTGTGCTATAGAGGGCTGCTGCACATGAGACGCCAAAGGAAACCTTTAAAAATGAAGCAAGATGTAATGCAGCTTTTTATGCTCATTCTGGCCCTGTGATAGCTGCAGTGGCATGGATTTGTATCCCGGCTACACTGAAAGGACTGCCGAACTGGATGGAGCTTTAAAGTGAAGCAAGAAAGCTCTGGAAAATCGGCCCTCAAAGGCACATTTCAACTGGAAAGCATTTCTTTTAAGCTGTCACTCCTTGGTAGTTGACAATCCCATTATGGCACCAACTTATTGTAATTAAGAGGGAGAGGAGATATATGGGCACAAACACATTCATCGCACCATCTAAGATACAAAGGACCTTATTGTTTTTCTCTGTTTTTGGGGCAAAGCAAAGTGCTGAACAGCCAGATCTCCTTATTTGCATTGACATGTGAGTGATGTAAACTGTATCTTGAAGCCAGTTTTCCCTTTTCTCTCTCTCTGCACCTCCGTTCCATCACTTGCAGGCACCACTTTAAAGGTTTTATGGCTTTTTTTTTTTCTCGCGCATTTTTGAAGGTCAGGGAAATGGAAGCTTCAAAAGAGAAGAGGGTAACGATCCCTCACCTCATCAACTCCTCTGTTAAAGCCTAAATACGTTTCGCACTGAAATTTTGCCCAAAGCCCAATATAAAGGAGATAGGGATGGATTGTGAGCAGCAAGTCCATATGCTGCTGTTTATTGTGCCAAAATAAGAGGATTGTGTTTCTTTCTTCTTCAGTCTCTCCACAATGGGCAGCTTTTGAAGCAGAGACAGATGATAGTCCTCCAGAGGGCCATCAACTGCCTTTGTAGAAACCCTGGGATGTCCTAGAATTTAGCACCGATGACAGTATTACAAAGACCCGTGTGGATTGTGGATAAAAACTGGGCAATTTTTTCCCCCTGGGCACATGACGCCCAACTTCAGAACTGTCTTCTCCTGACACGTTTCCATACAGCAGTGATAGCAATGATTGAGAAATTTAAACAAAGTTAGATAGCCCATATTGATGGATTGTGTTAAGATTATTGGCTCTTTGTTTAACATGTAAAAGTATAGCCCTTGTGAGGTCAAAGGTCATGCTCCTGCAGGCTGCCGGTGGGTTCTAGTCGGGGTATCTTTGCATCTGATACTTTCTTTTACCTCTTTGATCTCTATTTTCAGCTCCTTTTCTATATGGGCCTGTCCTGTGTTACAAATGAAGTCGCTGAGAGGGTCAAAATATCAAGGGCCAGATCACTGACATACAAATATACCGAGATACTCCCACAGAGCTTCTCTACACCTCCGGCAGCTGTGTTTAAGGCTCTTACCCTGTGAGAGGCTATCTGCAGGGACTGCAGCTGTGTCAAAAATGATACACAACATAATCCCTGGTCACTCAAAAGTCTAGAATATTATCTTCCTCTCCTCATCTACAAATGAAACTTAAGTTCAAGTATGACCGTGTTCATCTCTATTGTAGCCCTTTTTCGCTTTTCTGTACTACTGGGATTTGTGTTGTAGCCTGATTGTAATGAGCTTAAATAGTCTTTTGATTTGCTCTTAAAGGCTGTTGGCCTCCAATGTGCGCTGCTTCCACAAGTCCCAGAATTTCCCACACACCTCTGCCTGTGTGCACGAACTCACACTCAGATCCACAAACACACAGGTAGAATTTCTCAACAGGAGCTAGCTCGGCTCCCCCCCCTTTTGCTGGTGAATTAGGCCTCGGTGATTTACGTCGTGTGTGAAAGAGGGTGGCTAGCTCCGGCTCACGGCAGAGCTACACGAGGGAGGCAGAAGTGGCCCATAATGAATTGGTGTTAATGAGCTGTTAACTCTGCTCCGGCACAAAGCGGAGCAGCAAACCCCCTGCTGCCTGGCTTCCAGGACTTACGCAAACATATACAGTCTCGCACCCTCACCCGGAGTGGAATGCGTACGTTTACCGAGAAAGAAAACAGTCCAAGCCCGCGTACAGACATCACATCATCTGCAGGCGCGCAGGCTCTCGCACGCACCCGCTCGTGTTATCGTTCACTCTCCCGGACGCACGCGCCAAAGCGCACCCACACACACGCACACACATCCTCAGCCCCAGCACATACTCAGTCAATCAGCGTCTCACTCCCAGGCACAACGGGCCCCCGGCTCCGGGGCAGTAAATCTTCCTAATGCTGACACGCACTTGTGGATGGCGTACACCCAGCTGAGCTGCTGAGCAGATCAGAGTCAAATAACATTTGCAAATGATTCTCGCTGTTTGTTTTTCTCCAGCGGAGAGCCAGGTGTGGGGGGTTTACCGCATTTCACTGCGGGTCAAGTGTCAGACACCGGTGGAAAAGCGTTTAGACCTTATTTCTTATGTTGTTTCCTGCATGGCTTTGAAATGTCCATGCCTCTAATTGGTCTTTGATGTAAATTCATTTTTTTGGGTGCAGCTTTTTGCATTCAGAATGTAAAGTATTCTCCAAAGACATATATTCACCGTTTTGCAGCCTGGAATTACTTAAAAGTGAACCAACCAGTTCAAATTAGTCTTTTCTGTGTTGCATTTAAGCTACAGTGTATCCATTGTTCCGTCTATATTCCAAGAGCTTACTTAATTGAGACTGAGATTGAGATTCTTTTGGAAGAACATCCTTTGTCAGGACAGCTTCATGGGAACGGTCACGCGACAATGCGTTTGACAAATGCAAAGGAATTTACAAGGTACACGGGGTCACATATGATTAAATGTGAAATAGATATGCACAGATAAGTCGCAGGTTTACGTCTGAGTAAAGCCAATCAAGAGGAGCTCCTATAGACTTCTCCTCCCTAATGAAATGGCTTTGCTTTTGGGAGCTGTTGGAACAGATTCCCGTCTTTCATTTGCCAAAAGCACAAAGGCACTCTCTTTGCGCCCGCACAAGGCCGACTGCGAGCAAATCATCCCAGGGCTGATGCTGAGCCAGATAAGCCTGTTTTACACTTCCTCACACTGTCTGACACCCCTACACACACACACACACACACACACACACACACACATGCGTGCAGACGCGCACGTCCGTGCCACCCACTGCCAGCTTCTGCTGTGAGAAATTAAGAATGGAAAAAGAAAGATCTGCCTATGCTGTGTTCGGCTCACCTGAGGGCGTGTGTATGTTTGTGGTCGTATATGAGAGCATGAGCACTTTCATTTGTACATTGAAAGGCACGGCCCAAACTTTAAGCCTGTTGGAGGCCTTTTAATGGAGGATGCTGTTAAGTCATTTTCGAGGCCTCGCTGGAGATTTAGGGGAAGGAAGAAAGAGGGCTGCCCGCAAGGTGCTTTAACAGTCCCCAACAGTGGTAGTGCTTTATAGCTAGCAGCTGGTCCAGGTGTTAGCCTTTGCCTGCGCGCACACATGCGAACACACACCTCCTGCCTCATTAAGGTTGGTCCTAACAGGAGGGCTCTTTGCGGTTTCTAACTGACGCTGAGTGTATTTTCAGACTATGTGATCACACTTTAAACCGCAAGTTGCTGCCCTGGTAGGGGAAGAGGGAGGGAAAGAGGCAGTGATTGGGTTTGTTGTCATGCTCAGGCATTCAAATTGCCATTTGTTGTGGCATATATAAAAAAACCCCAGAAACAACAGCTCCGTTTATAGCTTTTCTTCCCAGCGCTGGAGTTTTACAGTCCAGCGTTTGAACTCATCATGTGCCCTAAATTTCTCTTCTTGTATATGTGACCTTTTATGATGCTATTTATTTGTCCTAGTTACGTTTTCCTCTTTTTTCCAAACCAGGATGTTTCGCATTAACACACGCATCGGCCATCTTTTACAGTGTGTCGTTTAAAATGTGAACAAGCCCTGAGTTTTCTGCATAAAACCAGGGAGGGGGTTGTTGTTGTGTCATGCAGCCATGCTGTGTTTATGCCTCTTCCTTTTTCATAATTTCTTACCTCTGTGAATACCATAGAAAAGAGCCAAATGAGTCACCTTAATGAAACACAGTTGATGCAGTTAAAAAAATTCTGATCGGATGATTATTATTATGTTTTCCACCTACTCTTCTACTTTTTTTTAGATCCACAAACTGTAATTGCAATTTGTGCTTTAAGTAGTAGTAACCAATGAGAGGATTGGGATAGAGGGCAGTGTGCTGGAAGTAAGGAAGCAATACAAGAGACTGTCAGCATGGAGTGTGCAGCCTTTCCTTATCCCTCCCAACCCCAAAGTATAGGGCTCCCTTTCCTACTCTGAAGTCATCATTCACCTCAGGTCAGCCATATCTAATGTCACTCGACCTCTTGTGGCACAAAGTTGCGGAACAAAGGTGCACCTTGCATTCATGTGCCCTACTCTCTTCCCAGGTGTGCTAATGAACATTAACAACTGGTTCACTGAGAAGCTGAATACACTACCTGCTGGTGTTCAACCTCTCACCCCCCACCATTTCCCTGGTGGATGGCACAACTCGCAAAAAAATAAAGCATTTGTTTTTTTCCACAAGTGGGTATATGGGTGTCAGAAAACATGTAAACGCATGTTCGTTTCTTCTTATCTCATATGTAATTGAACTGATGTTTTAGTGTGAAAAGTAAAGCAGTAGTTGCCCTGGTATTGCATTTAGCACTGCTTATTCTCTCATGTTTCTCTATGATAGTAACATTAGCGTCAAATTGAACAATCTGCAAACAAAGTGCCGTTCATGAATCATTTCAAATGTGCAGACTCGGTGCCCTCTCAAATGCATGACACAAAGAGATTAATTGAAGACATCATGTCTTTCTCTTAGATTTTAAACAATTATGTTTTTGATTAACAGTCTGCACAGTAAAGATGCTGAGTGTCCAAAGCAGATAATAAGTCGTCTTGGTCTGCTCAGACTTTACGTAATGCGCTTTGATCTCATCATGAAAGTGTCTATTTCTGTCACTTCTAAAACCTCTAACAGGAAGTCTAGTCAGGGTTATACATTTGTTGCGGCTGGGAGATTTCAGGATGTGGGTTTTCTGCAGGATTCAGATATCAGATGATACGGGGAGCCACAGTCTGTCTTTGTTTCGCCATCAGCCCATTTTCTTTGATGGTTTTCAAATGCTATGCTCTCTTGGATTTACATGTGGCACTGTACGCTTATCCTAGAGAAGTTAAAAGCATTTGATAACATCACGATATTATTAAAAACTGACCCGAAACACATGCTGATGAACAGGAGGCGGATTAGCATGCACTGGCAGTGTATCTCACACACTCCAAGGATATTTTGAGTTTATGCGCTGCTGGACGTTTTGGCTGAGCAGGAGCTTCACCGCAGGCGCGTCTATATGTGACTGCATGTGTGGGCGTGTGTGTCTGGGCGCTGTGTGCTGAGGGGGTTAGCACGGTTTGGCAAAACCCCTCGTAGACGTGCAGGAACATGACACATAGTTCCTCCAGTGAATCCTCACAAACCACAAAGAGGCAGCATTAATGATAAGCACCTGGATTCCCACAAGTTCCCAGTTAGTTCCAATTGGCAGTAACTGATAAATTGGGATGAGGGAGGGGAGTTGGACTGCGGGGCCTCGGTGAATGAAAACCTTTTTACATGGGGATAAGGGAAAAAAAAGAGAAGTGAAGAGATCCCTTATACTGCGATGCGTTCACATGAGAGGAGGCCACACGCTTGAGAGGACGGCGTCTTTTCCCAGACAGCCCGGGAGAGTCCGGCTCACTCCCACACGTCTGAGCTGGCGTGTGGCCTCACGCATGCGACGCGCTACATGTGTCCGCCTCGGTTTCCCGCCTCGCGACATCAGCCCTTTGCTTCCCCGATCCGGGCCACGCTCCCCGCCGACTTTGATGCATTTTCTCCCCGGACGTGTTCGACAATAATCTTTTTCACCCCTTCCGAAAGAGCGGGCCACGGGAAGAAAAGGCCCTCGCTCTCGAGGCTTCGCTTCATCTTTTGCCCCCCGGCTCTCCGGCGAGACAAAATGGCTTCGCCCTCAGCACAGTGCGGTTCAACTGGCGCTGAAAAGACACGGAGACCCAATCCCTCTTGAGCAAAAAAAACACACAAAACAAAACAAGAAAAAAACACTGTAGCCCTTTCAGTGTGACTGCCCACCAGGAATGGCCCCCTTTCTGTCCACAGCCTCCATCTCTCCGTCCCCTCCCCGCAGATGTTGACAGTGTTTGTTGCGGGTTAAGATGCCCCCTTTAAAGACCATTGTTTCCCTTGTAACTTCTCTGTTGTTGAGTTTTTCCTCCCTTTTTAGGCGGCGGCCAAAAGTAGAGAGAGGGATGGGGGGGGGGCAGTGAAAGACCTCCGGATGGCGGCCGGCGCTCCGGGGGGCCTTTTCTGCCCAGAAAGACCCCGGCAAAGGGCTTCATTGTGGGTAGCAGCAGGCAGCCACTGAGAGCTGTATGCTGGAAGTATTGTGTTGCTGGATAGAGCCGGGTCCCTCTCCAGAACAGGGTCAAAGGTTATCCCCCCTGCGGGATGCTCCATACCTGCCCTACCCTGATCCCCATTCCACTCACACATGCTCGCAGAGACACAGACGCAAACAATGGAGTTCAGTCATTGCACGTTTAAGGGGACTCTTAAGATTGAGAGGTAGCAGAGCGGAGAGACTAATTCAGTACACTCTCCTCTTGTCAATGAATAGGTAATTCGATTAATGAGCCCAGGAAAAGGGAACACGAAGCAAAACGGGTCACAGGCTCTGCCCCTGCATCTCCCAACGCCACATCTCAGCACACAAGCCGGATAAAAATCTTATCTCGGACTCAAAACAAAAGCCCTTTGATTACATCTCAGCTATCAGCATTGTTGAGAGGTGAGGCTCACAAAAATGGAGTGTGCAGGTGACTGTGTGCTGGTGTTTGCGTAGATATGCATCTAGAGAGCGTGCTGAGCCAGATATAACCCGCATCGACATCTTGAAATCCCCCAGGATTCAAGGAATGCTAGCTTTCATGCCTCTGTGCTCTGTCAGCACATCAAACTCAGATATCCAGCTCTGCCCATGAACTGTTCATTATTTTTCCATTCCTAAAATAATCATTTTCAAGTCTTTCTTTTAAATGGGTGTAATTCTTAAATGATTCACTCCTGGCTTTCACGGTTATCGTATCCTTTCTGAAACCGAGATCAGATGCACATATAATGATGTTATACGCTGAAATAACTTTGTTCCTGTGAAATAATAACGACAAAGGGAGATTTCAACCACTGTGGATGACTCATGTCATGGTTCCCATCAGCAGTGATTATGTCAAGTTAAGCTTCTGTTTCTATTTAGTTTGATCCCTGGTGGACCGCAACAGCTTTCCCATTGTAAAACCAGTCTTCTCCACTACACTTTGGGTTAATTCTGGCTGTGAAATGACTATTATTGAAAATTAAACAAAATCCCCTCTTCTATAAAAGCGGGTAATTATATTGAACTTTTATGAAAACTTCCAAGGCTGCTGTAATTTCGAAAAAAAAATACCTCGGGTTGATCAAAGCGATTCTGCTGACTTGATTTTTATCCCCTTTGGAGGCTGTTTATGAGGAAACTTGCAATTTCAGAGAAGCTGGAGAGGGCGCGCCCATCGGGGGCTGTGATTCAACCGTGAAGCATCAGCGGCCCGCCTTGACGGTAGGAGAGACCGGCGCTGGTAGTCATCAATGTTTAGCGCCCTCGCTTTTGATGTACGAGCGTGAAGGGGGCATCTCTGACCCCGGGACTGACAGTACATTAACCCGCTCCCCGGGCTAGGCTGGGCCCTGCTCTTAAACCCTGACCTCTGGCCACCGACACCGCAGGGGGCCACAGTCGCCACTCTCCCATCTCAGCTCTGCAAGATGCCGCATTGTTTTCCCCCCCAGTCCTAAATTCTGTGCTTTCTGGATCTTCCCGTGCTGGCTTCCCAAGCCGACGCGGCTGCAGTGTCTAGTTAGAGTGTCGTCCCAGAGGGGAGTTCCATCACAGCCTGCAGGATGCCTTTGTGGCTGCCTGCCTCTCGTGTCCCGCTGCTCCAAAATTTGCTGTCCCCCTTTCAGCGTCTCTTTGGGAATGTCAACCACGGGGCCCCTGATGGAAGATTTGTTGATATGATAACTTGATTAGGCTCCGGGATTGATTGCATTTTGCCAAAGCCAGTCAGCAGCACCCGGGGAGGCACTGACTCGTCTCCTTAACCTCTCCTCAGGAGGCAGCAATTAGCGGGAGTAATTGGTGAATTAGCAATGTTGCAGCATGTTTTCTCCACTTTTCTTTCACTTTCTGCGGGTTGTTAGTGGAATGGGAGGCAAACAGCTGAAGACGTGTGCAACTGGCACTTTCTCTGTCATAAACGGTTCTCTATATGTTGTATTCGCTAATATCTTGGCTTTATTATTTCACCCATAAAAAAAAGCAAGAAGTTATCTGTGAAATATTTTTTTTTTGCATAGAAGCAGATGGTCCATGGTCACTGCTCTTTCTTATTTCTCGCCGTTGCTTTTCTTTATGTGGCTCTGTGCCTGGAGTTCAGCAGAGATAATTCAATTAATGTGACCAAGGCCTGCAATTCAAAACCCAGTCTTTTCGTCAGAGAGATTTGCATTATAAAACTGCTCCACACAGCCGAAGGCCCTCTGACATTTTCTGCTTTAAAAACTTTTAATTTTGGAGCGTTTTCAGACGAGGCTGTCACCTTGACAACAAGGTGTCCTCTTTGTATTCTCATGGAAATATTTCTTAACCGCACAGTGGATGTAAGCTCATTGCAAAAATACAAACAGTCTCTTTCTGGGATCTGAAAAGTCTATATCTTTTAGCGTTCATTTTTGGTCCTGATATCAGAATGACAGCTGACCGAAGATGACCCGTGGAGATAAAGAAGGTTTTTCATTAAGCACCGGATTCAATTTCGCATTTGAGGGAGGAAAGATGTTTGTGAAATGAAAGAGCATTTTCTTGATCTGTTCCCAAACAGCAATCAAAGATAAGTAAGAGACATTTTGTTGAAATTTGACAGGTTATTCAGCAAAATTAATTTAATTCAAGATTCCAGATTCTTATCCTAGTGGTTAGTCTGGTTAAGTTAAACACTGAATGCAGTTTAAAAATTGGATGACATTTACACTGGCGCTATTACATTAAGCTTAAGAGATTATGTCGTTAGCTAATCATTACCAAAATCTTGTAAAGCTCTTACATTCATGTCACATTTGTGACTTTTTCCCATTTCTTCTGACATCCTGTCGAGTATCATTAGTTGTTTTATTTCTGGAAAAAGAAAACATGCGGTTTGTTCTAGACTTGATTTTTTTTTAAATCTGCAGTGATCCCACATTATTTAGTTCGTGGAGCTGGTCATTTCTGGTGACCCTTGACCTTTCACGCATTGTAGATTTAGTCCGACGCATTCAAGGTGTAACCATCTGTGCTCCCGCCCCCAACCCCTTGTTTCTCTCTGGACAACTTGTCTGTGTCCAGGCCCACTGGGCTGGAAAAGTTGCTTACAGTGGGCTGTTTGTTTGGCTTTGTAAGTGTCTCGGTCCCAGAGAAAGGTCGTACGGACGAGTAGCAAGCAGGACTCCTGGAGAACACTTGTGTTTCCCTTTCTTTCTTCTTTTCTTTTTGTTTAATGCTGCTGCAGAAACCTGAAGTTATCTTCAACTGCAACTAAACTGTTAACACAGGACCTCTAACACTGTGTGTGTGTTTTCTGCTCTGTGTGTTCTGATAGATAGATAGATAGATAGATAGATAGATAGATAGATAGATAGATAGATAGATAGATAGATAGATAGATAGATAGATAGATAGATAGATAGATAGATAGATAGATAGATAGATAGATAGATAGATAGATAGATAGTTCACTTGACCTTTGTGAATTTTTTACATTTCCCTACCTCAATATCGTCTAAACCACATATGTCAAAGTCAAGGCCCGCGGGCCAGATCCGGCCCGATATTTAATTATTATTAGAAGCCGCTGGTGTTTTGTACGCGCCAACACTACATTTCCCACAATGCAACGGTCGCCCGCGAAGTCACTGCAGCCGCACAAACGGCTTCATTCGTTCAGAGCAGAGTTTGACTTTTTGAAACCCCCTCCTCAAAAAGGACTAAACGTAAGGTGGAGGCTGAGAACAGCGGGTTTCAGGCCAGGTGGGAGGCAGAGGACATGTTTACGGAGGTAAAAGGAAACCTGTGTGTCTGCTGTGTGGAGAAAGTGTGGCTGTAAGGAAAGAATTTAATTTAAGAAGGCGCTATCAAACGTCTGAGAAACACACAGACAAAGACAAGAATATGGAATATGAACAAAAGCTACAGAAGGTGGAAGAATTAAAACGAGCCCTTTAGTCCAGAAAGGCTATGTTCACATATGCTAAATCACACGGTGAGGCTGCTGTCAAGGCTAGCTTTATTGTGCCATAAATTTTTGTATTTTATTTATTTATATTTATTTTGAATGGACTCAGGGAAAATTGCAGATAAGAGCCATGAGAAAGAATACAACTGATTTGATTTATTTTTAAAATTTTACTATTTGAAAGCAGTGATCGGTAGATCATAGAGCAGCACAATAATACATTTTCCGTTTATAATGCATGCACTTTTATTTATGCATTTATCTTGATATTAAGAAACACATTTTGTTTTTAAAAACAATTGAATTTTTTGCTGTTTGGCTGTTGAAAATGTAACAAAATATTGCCATATTCATTTAATCATTGTGAATATGTGTGAATACACTGTGTTAGGTCTTGGTTCAATAGTCTATGTGCAATAGTTTCCATATGTTTTAATAAACGTTGAACCAGTCCGGCCCTCGGCTTGTAGCAAATTTGCTTTTTTGGCCCTCAGTGTGTTTGACTTTGACATCCCTGGTCTAAACAGACACAGTGTGTTCCATGTCAGCCTGCAGACATGTCGCTGACACAGAAGGTAGACCATCCATTTGATGAACATCTTTTGAGGGGGAATCAGTGACGTCCGTGTGGCCTGAAATCCTGTGTGACGATCGGTGTAGAAATCAACAGCTTAACCGACCAAAGCATGTCCCAAAGCGTTAACAGATGGTGCTGCGGTGTCCTCACAGCCACCCAGGATGTTCCCTTAGAGTTGTGTGTCACACTGTAGTAATGACACCACAAACAGGATGAGCTGGCCCAGACTCGGAGTCCCTTTTACTCATATTCATGACTCCTTCCAGAGAGAGAATCCGTCTTGTTTTAATATGCTGTGTCACACTTGTCGTATGTCCATATATTTCTCTTGTATCTTGTGTCTTATATACATAAATAGTCAGAGTTGGTTATTCCTGTCCAGGATTTGGTTAGTTGTACTTTAAATGGAGAAATACTACCATCTAGTGGGTAATACTGGGTCTACTCGAAATATGAAAAAAAAAACATGGCTCATTTACTGCTTATTCCCCAGATCTGAAAACCTTTCAGTAAACCTGATATGCTCATAAACTAATTAAGCTGATAAACTAGTTGTTGGCATTTAATGGAAATGACAGTTTGTAATCAAATGAAAAACAGTTAAGCTGTTGATTTTCATTTAAAATTGAAAGAACTAATGAAAATATCCTGTATGAAAGACAAGTGTGTTAGTGTATAAACCTCTATTAACCTCTTTAACCTCTATTCTCACAGTAAAATAATGTATACATTATTAGGAGACACTCAACCCTAGGTGATTAACCCTAATAGTGTTTCGATAATGCTTGTTAGGCGGCTAAATTTACTGTAGCATCACGAAACAGGAGCCAAAAGATTTTTTTTTTCCTATGTGCATGAAAAAGTTTACAGATATGTATTTCAAAGATAATTGAGGATTTCAACTGAGGTAGAACAGGTCAGCATTTCATGGTGGACTCAACTTTACAAAGCAGCTGCACTGGGGAGTGTTCAAGAGCTCAACGGGGTCCTCTTGTGGGGAAACGTTCCAATTGCATACACACTGCAGCATCTATCTCGCCTGCGTCTCGACCTTTGAATCCATCCACTCTACCAAGTTGACTGATTAACAGAATGTTATGAAATAAAGATTTAGAATATCATTCACTATATTGTGCATTTATACATTATATAACTGTCAGAGGCGAGCTTCACATTCATCACATGAGATCACAATATTTGCTTGTCTTTAGCATAATTGTGTTGCACAGGGATGCAACTAAAATGCACTAACATCACTCAAAGGTTAGTGTTCTTGGTGACGCTCTACCGGCTCTTTTGCGCTGACTTTTAGTCGGTAAAATACAACACATCCCAGTTCTATGGTTGACTCAGTCATTAGGGGGGGCACTGCCAGGCCACTTATTACTGCTGAATATTGTGCTTCCATGCCTTTAAAAACTCACAGATGGGTTCCACAGATTATTTGCGGTTTTACTCATTAGCAGTTCCTACAACAATGGGCAAATCTATTCAGACAGCATTTGTTTATAAACCCCAAATTTCATCTGGCTGCTGCTGCCACTTGTCATGTGATTAATGAACACCGGTTAGATACAGAACCAGGCATAGTCCTGGCTGTGTCCAAGAATATATCAGATAAATCGATTGTTATTATCTCGATTGCTCTCCTGAAGTATTTCCTCCAAATCAGACCTGGATAATAATATACTTGCTGCCCTTCAGGAGCTTATTCAATTGGCTGCGTGTTGTAAAGGGGTTTCTTAAGGGTGTGTTGTTAATCTTTATCTAGAAACAAACTTGCAATCAGCCCCCACCATTGTTTGTGACAGACTCACTATTTATGTTGCAAAGTTCACAAGCATGCTCTTTCATACCGGTGTGATTTATCCCCCCTTATCCATGACTCATGGCCTGAATTTAACTTAATCTTTTTGATAGTGAAACATTCATATCAGCAACGTGGCTTCAGTGCCTAATTGTTAGCACTGTTTACCATTCATAATGTTTGATAAGTGTATTACTCTTGCTATGACAAAATTGATGGCTTCTAATTTTAAGGGAAAGATCAACAGTTCAAGACTTTTATGGCAGGGTAACAAGAATTTTCCACATCAAAGGCTTTGTGAGAACGGTCATACACTGCCTGAAGTGTATGACCTATTATTGTCAGTCTGCTCTATTATGTACTGTTTTAAATGTTGGACTTTATGATATTCCTAAGAGAAACATCTTTCCAGTGCTTGGTTGTCTTTTACACTCACTGTGAGAACCAACACAGTTTAAATCAGGAATCTCCACAAATGGCTTTCTTTATTGCTCTTTGCAAGCACATCCATTAGTTAGCATTTCACTTTATAAATCAGCCATCCTTCCGTGCTACATGTCATTAGAAGCATATTTATTGGGAAGCGCTGAAGAGTTTGCACACATGAGGTCACGGCTGACACTTGGTCATATAGTGAGTAAAAGCTTAACTGATTTTTTTAAAAAGGGCACATTCACATTTTAATCTGTTTCTAGTTAAAACAATATAAAATAAAGGAAACGATTGGGTGATCTATTGGCCTGGTAACACCTACTCCCCTGTGTACAACATCTTTTTCATTTGGAGATTTTTACTTGTTTTGAACCCCACTGGGAGTAAGCGGTATAGATAATGGGTGGATTACACACTGTAAGTACAAAAGAAAAGAAACTATGAGGCAAATTATCCGCCATTCCATATGTCAAAACATATGTCTTCCAATGGACATTCAGCTTAAGATTCAGCCCCTAATAAGTTAATGAAGTTGCTTCAAACTATTCTTTTCATCAGTGTGTTTTTTGTTTTTGTTTTTTCATAAGAAGTTTTAATAGAATATCAGTTTTGTTTCCATTATGTTGTGTCCAGTTTGCAGTTTCCTATCTCAAATGCATTATTTATTAAGCTGAAAAGCAAACATGGTGTTTCAGGTTCTTTGGAGGAATCGGGGTCATGTAGGGGAGATGCCTCTGGTTCACCAGGTCAAGCTCCCTCCAACACAGGCCATCGGTGTTCCTCTTTACTTACCTTTAAAGGAAAACAGATACAGTTAATAATGATGCACTGCACTCACTCATGCAACCTACATTTAACTTTTCACCAGTTTAATATTAAAAAATAAATACCTTTTCTTTTCTGTTGTGTGCCCACAGCAATGCTGGTAGCACTGCAGATTCCACAAGACACCCATGTGACGCATATGGGAGACCATGTGGGAAAGGAGAAACTCTGTGTTTGATTCTGTGAGCACTGACCACATGTCAGCTCTCCTCTCACCGACAACTGTTATCATACCAGAGAATTACAGGTTGGGAAATGGCACCACACCCACTGAGCTCCTCCCAGCAGCATGAAATCAAAGCATGCCGTGTGAAGTGGAAATAAGCTGAACTGGACCGCCGTTTGGTGCCTTTTACGACTACTCTACACATTTATCCATAATATTTTGTATGATTTTGAGTTTATCGGTCATGATATGACCGCTGAAAGGTAAAAACCTCAAACAAAGGATAGCAGCTGGATTTGTGATCTCTAAGAGGACATGGATTTCACAGTAAACAATTAGAGGCAGGAAGGTGGCCTCTATCAGTGTTTTATTGCCATTAAAAGGATGTGAATAGCTTACAAAGGAAATTACTGAAAATATCTAACTTATAACTCCCACTTATCTAAGAACTGCCAAACTTTACCATTTGAATCCATTTCTCATTTCTCTCAGATGTAAAAATGTCATAGAGTGCTCACATCACAGAAAACATTTCAGCTCTCAGCTCAGTGAAATGGAATATAAGACTTTAGCCACCTGTGTAATGGAATGAGCGAGTGTATTACATTATAAAAGTGGAGCTTTGAGGAAGACCATTCGCCTCTAAACCAGGGGACTTTTGTCTGTGTGATTATCTGGAAACACCAGGTCAAACTGAAAGTATATGGTTTGCAAACAAATGGCTGAAAACCAAATATTAACATACACTCAAGCCCTCACGCGAAATCTTTGACCACAAAAAAAATACAGAAATCAAAAAGATAGCAGGGGAAAGCAAGTCAGCTGTCAGACTGTGTTCACAGTGTGTTCGGAGTCATACGCTCTGTGAAACTAAGAATCGCTTTGGCCAGATGCATTAAGACAAATTGGAGAGTCAGTCGTTATCTTTTAGCTGTTAAACTTGACCTCTTTCCAGTTCACTTGAGGCTTTTCTGTCAGTGGTTCAGGTGGTCTTCTTAGTCTTCTTGATCCTCAGGAAATCGGTCTTCCCAGCAAAAGGGTGAATGTGTTGAGCCACAGATGCATTATTAACACAGGAAAGCAATCAAATGTTTAAAATATACACTGAACGGCCAAAAACTCTATCCCTGGAGTTATTATTGGCACGCATTAGACATTTGACATGTCATTCCGGAAAACTACGTTTTTCTCCAGTTATGTCAACATGATGAAGCAAGAGCCGGAAGATTTATTCTTCATTTGCGTTTGAAGAAATGGCAAACACCCCCCCCCCCCCCCCCACACACACACACACAACTAATCAATGCTCAGCCAGTCTAAAGGTCACTGGCTGGAGGCTCTGTATTAGTTTAAGTCTGACTTCAGCATTGGTCACCGGCAACAAATGATGGGAACACATTCCCAGACGCAGCAACTCCAGCTTTTTTTTCTCTATTCAATTCATGTGGTATTTCAGACTGGCAGCACCTTTTAATTACAGATCTGGCATGAGTGGATTAAAGGATTTAAGTCTGGAGGACTCACCAGACTTTTGATGATTAGCCTTTCGGGCTGAGCGACTTTCTGATCTGACAGGGGAGTGAATCAAACGCAGCAGAGAGCACTGTGGCAAGAAAACGGTCCTCGGATTTTTCCTAATGGATCTCATGGCTTCTTTTTTTTCGACATTTTTCTTCCTTTGAAAGTGGGATTTCATCATCCACCTGCCATTTTACAGTCTTGAATGATTTCCAAGAAGTTTGTGTAAACAAACAAATACCCCATATTCTTTCGGTCTATATTACCAATGTTAGAATATTTGTAAAGAATTAAAGCCAATATACTCCTAAGTGAAGACTTTGTCATTAGGTAAATCTAATAAAGATTGACCTAATCACCTTAGAACAAGCCTGTGCTACAATCCGTTATTGGCCGGTAGCTCCGCCCACAGGACGGATAGACCAATAGAAACGCGTGGCCTTCACTCTCGCTCTCCCCATTGGTGTTCCCCGTGACCGTGAGGAAGCTCCACTTCACAGGCGTGCTGAAAACGGTTCTGAAAGCTTTAATATCTTTTGGTAATTAAAGCAGAAAAAAAATGGCGAACTCGGACACTCTGGCCGAGGAGGAGCGGGACTTTCAAAAGCTCCTCGCCCAGATCGGCGGCCGGGAGAGGATTCATCTGGTCAGTGATGCTTGCAAAAGCGTGGAGGTGGACGGAGATGACGTTGGGATATTGCAGGAGTTCATACGTGACATGTTTCACAACAGCAGAGCGGCGACGGCCACGGGGCAGCCCCGGCCGTCCCCCGGAGGCGACGCGGCGCGCGCCGAAAAGACCGAAAACAGCAACGAGCGACCGTTGACCGCGGACCCGGTGACCGCGGACGAACGGACCGAGGAGCGGTCGGCGCGCGGCGCGCGGAGAACCGTCAAGCAGAGGTTCAACATCCACAGCTCCAAGCGGGCCATAGACTCCTCCGTGGTCGTGTTCGTCTTCAGGCAGAGGTTCGTGGGCCAGATCGCCAACGGGGTGTGCCTGAAGGAGATCCTGAGGGACGTCCGGGCGCGCACCGGGCGCAGCCCGACCTCCCGGCCGGCTCTGGTCGGGCTGGTGCGCGCGTCGGAGGAGGAGGAGGGCGCGGAGACGCGCCGGTGCGAGCGAGTCCTGGAGAGCCTGATGCGCTCCGTGTTCCGTGAGCACGCACCGGAGACCATCTGGGTGGGATGCTTCGTCCCCAAGACGGAGGCGGCGATGCTCAGCATCAAGAAAAACGCCTGCAGAGTTTTCCTCGCCTCTCAAACAGCAGGTGTAATAACACTGTAATAACACTGTAATTCATTACGCGAGAAATATCTTACACAAATGCATTTTGTGTCCCTGCTGCACCTGTTCGTCAGCAAGAAGTTAATATCTTGAGAGATTAAGTTGTCATGGGATTATCAAGTATTAGCCTGAGTTAATCGTTAATATCTCCAGGCATGGTGAGGTCATTGAAAACTCCCTAATGAGCACAGTGAACGTCCATGCATGAATATGCAGTAATGATTTGCAGAGCACTGTCCTGCAGGCCAATCTGGGACACCCACAAGACCACCCTCTTTTTTTTTTTTTTGGCTCTCATTTCTTTCTAACCAGACAGGACTGCAAAGTCTCTTAAACAAAGAGAGCTTTCATGAAACCTCTTGTGCACTCAGATAAGCTGCCAGAGAGTGAAATGCTTATTATTGCCTTTCAGACACCACCGGGGACAGAGGGGATCCACCTTTCTGGCCATTCCAATGTTGGTTCAGGCCTCAGAGGAGAACAGCCAGAGGCCAAAACAACAACAAATCTTCAAACAGCAGGCAAAAAGGTAGCAACCCCCTAAAGTTCAGCCTGCCAGGGGTGAATGCGGACATTTCCCTTCCCATAGGATAATTCCTTTGATCTATTCTTTATAATTTCCCTCTTTTTTACTCATTGGCTTAAGCAAATATTATTCAGGAGTGTCTTGGGCTTGTGTTGCATGAGAAGAAGTTGATAAAAGCAAGTATAGTCACTCCTCAATGGCTTTTGTTCATGGAGGGATGGGCTTTATATTTTTTAATTAAAAAAAAGTCCGTTTCTCTTAGATTTTGTAATTTTTTAATATTTTGGTTGTCAGTCAAGCCAGATCGAAAGGTTTAAGAGATCACTAAGGGGAAATTTAGGCTAATGAGACTTCTTTAAAGAGGGCTTAAAGGGTAAAAAAGAGTAAGGGTAAAAGAGTAAAAAGTTATAAATTGTTTTTTAAAGGTAAACAAATGTGTTTCTTTCAAATTGTCTAACTCTCTCAATTCCACGAATGTCACTGACTCTAAAGTAATGTCTCAAATGTTTCAGGTGCTGCTGAAAGTGTAGAGGAAGGCATCCCTTTGAATACGGGCGTCCCGTCAGCTGAACCTCATGTGAATGGATGACCAGTCGAAGAACACTACTGATGACTGTTGGAGCAAAACCTCTGGCTGCTGGCTTCTCACTGTGGATTGTTCTGCTTTCACTGTGACTGGAAAAGTTAGCCTCCTGGCATTACCAAGCCTTACTGCACACTTATGTGGCTTCTTGGTGCTAGAAATCCCACCCCCGTGCCAGCTTGTGTTCGATCTTGAAAGGTCACTTGACGTGTTGACCTGTGTATCTTTTGGCGTCTTTATTGGCATCCGTCGAACACCAGAGTTTATCCTTTATTTGGACCATTTTTTTGAAGAAAGAGACTTGTATAAAGGCTTATTAGACAATAACACAGCACTATTGTAACATTTGGTTGTTTAAGGTGTATGTTTAGTGCATTATCAAGATCATATGTGGAGAAAAGGGCAACTGAAGAAACCCAAAGTTCCCTCAGCATCAGCGGGTGCATGCTACTGTCAATTATCAGGGAGTTTAAAACCACTAAGGCAAAATATCAGATAGAATTTTAAATATTTTTTAAAACAAACTGAACGTATTACCTGTACCTAATTGTAAAAGTATAATTTAAATAGCCAAGCAATGTTGTTTTCATACCAGATGGCAGTTTTATTTTGCATTCTCTTTTTTTCGTCTGTTTAAATATCTGAGGTCAATGTCTCTGGTATGAAGAAGCTCAACCTGCTGCACAGAAAACTGGGAAACAACTTGTAAAGGTTTTATTTGCTTTACTGTTTTAAAAAGCTTTTATATCTTCATATGTACTTTTTTTCTGATTTATTAGAATTTGTGCCTAAGGTAACGACTGTTGACATTAGCATTAGTAGCATAAACTTTTTGGTCTTAATTGTCATCACTGAGGAGAGACGCTTGTTTTCATTTCCTTGGTGAAAAGATGGTTTCAAGGTTTCATACTACATTAGTAAGATATGGATCAAGAGTTTAAAGAGATAGTGGCTTAACATATACTTACTTAACTGGGGGATTGCAGATGCTCAGACAGGGTTACTTTTGAATGATCCTTAAAGATAATTTAAAGCAACAGAAGGTAACACAGGATGCAATGTTTATGTTACTAAGTTACTCATCCATCCATTTATATCAATAAAACAATTTCAGCTTGAGTGGCTATGCTGTTTTATTAAAACACAAATGAATTAATAGAAATACAAGACAACATTATAATTAATAAGCTTTTCTTTTACCTTTGAGAATAATAAAAACACTGGTTAAAGGGGGTAAATTCCTCAACCTTAATTATAATCAAATGTTCCTCCTCCTTTCTACACTTATAAGAAATGTGCCTTTGATATAATATAATTAGATTATTTAATATATTCACATTCGTGTCAGATTAATCATTTTTTTTAGAATAAAACAAGAGATTTACAAAGAGTAATAACAAACAAGTTATACAGGAACTCATGGAACACAAGGATCTCTGGAAATTGGGACAGATTTAATGAAAAAGAAACGTTTCATTGTAGGGTGCCTTAGGAGATGCCGGTTCACAAATTGCAAATGTTGAAATGCAGTCTTCCATTTTATTTAATATTTTCAAAGTCTGAAGTTCTATATATAGTTATTTAAAAACATTAGGCGAATATAGCATGACTCAAAACAATATGACTGATATCATTATCTTTTTAAAATATCCCTTTTTAATCAGGCGCTATAGAGACTAGCCAAGTTGCAGGTCTTCTGAGAAGGGACTTGCGGTATTGAACAAAAAGAAATTAGCAACGGGTTGTGTTGAAAGCGACCAGTGAGCATTTGACACAAATACTACAGACAGTTTGATTTTTCACTTTACGTACGGAATTCCACCGTCGAATCAAGATCGTGGGACTGCGGAGGGATTAAAGAACCAAGCATGATAACGTCTGCCGGTGAGCTGTTGTAGATGTCTTTATTTTGATAGCCGCAACTTTAGCTAGCTGCCATTTATTTAGCTGAGTCACATAGAGGTAGCATACAGTTAGACAGTAGTCTCTCTTCAATTGGCTTCTAATAAAACGCCAACTGACTAGATTAAATTTTTGTAAAGAAGACTGTGAAGAAGTGTGTGTATTTCATGACTTCTTAAATAGCGTCGTTTAAAATATGTTAATTAGTTTGAGCAGTGAGTGTCCTGTTTTAGCGCATATCATTCGATGCTCTGTTCAGGAAACTAACCATAAAAATGTATTTGACATGGATTTGTTGCCAAAAATGTAGTTTATGTTATTCTTTTTTCCTTTATATTTAGTTTGTTGCACTTGACTCGTGTAGGTCTGTGTAAACTTAGGAGTGAAGTGTCATTTCCTAACTGAGAGTCTTATCTATCATAGTTTGTTTGATGATTTATACATGCGTTTTTCTTAATAGCTGGAATAATTTCCCTCCTTGATGAAGAGGAGCCACAGCTCAAGGTAAACTCTAATAACACAGTTGTGGAATAGATGTCTAAGATTTAAACCCTGGATGTTTTCTTTTTCACCATTCTATCAATTTTATTGATGCAGTATCTATTTAAGTTGTTGTCTAAAATATTACTTCCAGAACTTTCTAGTGCAAGAAATCAAGAGTTAGTTTACTCCAACAGAATACCAAATGTTATTCTTTTGGTCACCTTTTCACTGTTTCCTAAATTAATCCTGAGACATATATAATGACACATAAGTTGAAAAGTTCTACTTACTACAACTTTAATATTAGCCGTGAGAGTAGATGATCACCTAATTAGAATCGTGCATTGCGGCCTGAACTGCCCCAAAACCTTTTAAAATTTTGCATGACTTTTGTTTCACCTGCAGGAATTTGCTCTGCATAAACTCGACACCATTGTGAATGACTTCTGGGCCGAGATTTCAGGATCAGTAGATAAAATGTAAGTATAGCTGTAAATCTTGGAACCCACAGCTCACATAGAAATGTACTATAAAGCAGCATTACGATGAGGTAGTGCTCGTTTGTTTGTTTCTGATACACACCAGGTGGTTCAATAAAGCATGTTTGGGCTTCTGATGGATAAATTCACAAAATGTAAATCAGGAAAATGTGTGTGATGGTAATAGTTGAGTGAAAATGACCGTCAAAATTACTTTGAACCTGACTCAATCGATAACGAGCAGGGAAAAAGGAAAAAAAATGACAATTGTTCAATGTTCAAATGTGTGCCCCTCAACCCCCACAAAAGCTTCTAGTCAGTCGTATGTCTCTCTTGTCTTCTCCCAGCGAGGTCCTGTATGAGGATGAGACTTTTCGGAGCCGATCATTTGCTGCCCTGGTGGCCTCAAAGGTGTTTTACCACCTTGGAGCCTTTGAAGAGTCTCTGAATTATGCTCTTGGTGCTGGAGATCTCTTTAGTGTCACAGATGACTCGGAGTATGTTGAGACCATCATCGGTGAGTGATGCCATGTCTTCTTTAGCAGTGTTGGGACAATAACGCAATGTCATACATGAAGCGTGTTACCTCCAGTTGACAATTTGATGTTTAGGTTGACTCATAGGTTGAATTTTCTTTTTTTCTACAGCCAAGTGCATCGACCACTACACAAAGCTGAGAGTGGAAAATGCTGAGCTGCCAGAGGATGAGGAAAAGAAAAGCATCGACCCCCGCCTAGAGGGCATTGTCAATAAGATGTTCCTACGTTGCCTTGACGATCACAAGTACAAACAGGCCATTGGCATCGCCCTGGAGACCAGGCGTCTGGACATCTTTGAGAAAACCATCTTGGAATCAGTCAGCATCTCTTATCATTCATTCACATGCCAAACTTGGGTTTTAACAACAATGTTTAGCAGAGTTGCTCTTTGTTTTTCAAGAATGAACATGTTGATCATTATTCTTCTCCATCCCTTTTCCCCGATATAGACTGACGTGAGCGGGCTCCTTGCCTACAGTTTGAAGGTCTGCATGTCCCTGATGCAGAACAAGAAGTTTCGCAATGAAGTGCTCCGCGTGCTTGTCAAACTCTACATGAACTTGGAAAAGCCTGATTTCATCAATGTCTGTCAGGTAAAAAGCTTTTTTTTTTTGTATCCGTCAAGGAATATACTTTGGGATTGTGTGTTTTAAGTGTAAAAAAAAAAAGAAGTAATTTTTTAAATAATCCTTTCAGTTGTGGTCAAAACCATGTGATTGTCTGGCCTGTTAGATTTTTAAAAAACATTGTTATTCCTCTCAAGCCCAAACTTCACAACACATTTGTAGGGAAGTTTTCTGATAGCCAGGAAAAGTTGCATTTTCACATCAGACCTGTAAAAAGTTAGAAAATCTGGCAACGTTTAAAGTTTCTGATGAATGAAAATTGGTTGTTTATAATGAGTTCCTTCAGATGGAGAAATGAAAACATCTTTGGAACCTGACTGATGTTTTTTAAACATGTCTTCTGGTGATGTTTTTGTATGGTAACGTCCCCCTCCCGGTTTCTCTTCTCTCCACTCCAGTGCCTCATATTCCTGGACGACCCGCAGGCCGTGAGTGACATTCTGGAGAAGCTGGTGAAGGAAGACAACCTCCTGATGGCCTACCAGATCTGCTTTGACCTCTATGAGAGTGCTAGCCAACAGTTCCTCTCCTCGGTCATTCAGAACCTGCACACCGTTGGAACGCCCATCCCAGCTGTGCCGGGCTCAACCAACACAGGCACCGTCCCGACATCGGACAAAGACAGGTGGGAAGAGAAGCCCTGAAATGAAATTCACACGCTTGAGATTTACCAATGCAGAATGAACAGAGGGAATTTTCTTCTTGTTGACAGCGACACAATGGAGACGGACGAAAAACCAGGAAGCTCTCCTGCTGGAAAACCGGCCGACACGGTATGAGTTTTACACTTTGAACTGTGGCCTTCAGAATACCCCGTCACTTTTTGTGTCGTCATGATCATGTTATTTCCCCTAACTTTCTGCAGAAAGACGAGCCTAAAGACCAGAACGCCAAGATGATTAAGATCCTTAGCGGGGAGATGGCCATCGAGCTGCACCTGCAGTTCCTCATTCGAAATAACAACACAGATCTAATGATTCTAAAAAACACAAAGGTGCGCTGTTAGCTACAGAGATTTCTCCTCGCTAACAGAAATGACCATGAAATCAATGTGAATTTAAACCTTCATGAAATGTTGTTTGTCCTCTTTTCGCTGACCCTCTGCCGCAGGACGCAGTCAGAAACTCGGTGTGTCACACGGCCACAGTAATCGCCAACTCTTTCATGCACACGGGAACCACAAGTGACCAGTTCCTCAGGTAAACGAGAGCTCTACCCAAACTGCTCAGGAATGTGGAAATGTTTGATTCTCCATGCGTTTTGACCAGAAGTTGTTCTGTTTTTCTGCTCCTTTCAGAGAAAACTTAGAGTGGCTTGCGAGGGCTACCAACTGGGCAAAGTTCACAGCCACAGCAAGCCTTGGCGTCATCCATAAGGTAGAGGGATTTCCCTCCGTTTTTTGATAAGACGCAAGCTTTTTATCCGAGGTTGTTTAAAATTTCCAACATGATGGCGTTTTCAGGGTCATGAGAAAGAAGCACTCCAGCTAATGGCCACTTACCTGCCCAAAGACACCTCCCCTGGCTCCGCCTACCAGGAAGGAGGAGGCCTGTACGCTCTGGGCCTCATTCACGCCAACCACGGCGGGGACATTATCGACTACCTGCTCAGTCAGCTGAAGAATGCCAGCAACGATGTGAGGGATTTGTCTGACGTGTTCTGGTTTTTCCTGCTGTTAATGTTGAGACCGGTAGCTCTTTTTGGTTACGGAGGTGGTTAATTTATTGTTGTTGTTTTGTTTTTTTCTCAGATCGTCCGTCATGGTGGAGCCCTTGGTCTGGGCTTGGCTGCACTTGGCACAGCCAGACAGGATGTTTACGACCTGCTCAAGTCAAACCTTTACCAGGATGATGCTGTCACTGGTAGGTCCCTGAATCATTCATCAGAATTACTTTCTTTTTTTCCCTCTCTCTTTCATTGGACATACTGATTCGCATAGTCAGGTATGCTGATGGACTCATGTTAATTCTCAGGGGAAGCTGCAGGCCTGGCTCTGGGTCTGGTCATGCTGGGTTCCAAGTCGGCTCAGGCAATCGAGGACATGGTGGGCTATGCCCAGGAGACGCAACACGAGAAGATCTTGCGTGGCCTGGCTGTGGGAATCGCTATGGTCATGTACGGCCGCATGGAGGAGGCCGATGCTCTCATTGAAAGTCTCTGCAGAGATAAGGTGTGAGCTTTTCTGTAATTGGCTTTCTTCACGCTTTTGTTTCTCTACACACGCCATCTAAAACTAAACGAGCTCAACTCATTCCCAGAGAGAAGAAAATGGCAAGAGTCTGACAAGACTTTGTGTATTTTAAAAGGAGCTCGCTCCTCATTAAGTCTGCTGCTGCAGTGTGCAGGCGTTTGAGTGCTCCGTGCATTCTTTAAATAGCAGATTATGTTTATTACATGTTGTGGGTGAGCCTCTTCCTCTTTACTGTGTGCCAGGATTCCCTATGCAAGGGCTAGATTTGGAAAATGGCTCAGCCCTTGTTGATTTTAGAGATGCACCCAGACACACTGCCTCAGAGCTCTGCTTTCTCTCACTTCTTGGTTAGGACCCCATCCTGCGCCGGTCTGGTATGTACACCGTAGGAATGGCCTACTGCGGCTCGGGGAACAACAAGGCCATCCGACGCCTGCTACATGTCGCTGTGAGTGTCAGCTTTTGGACTTTGTCTGCTACAAAAGCGGGTTAATCAATCGGGTAGAAAAACGAATTCCACGATGATAGGCTTATTCAGAACTATATCTCACCCCTTTATTAACTTCCTGAGACCCGAGCTTTTATTTGATGTGAAATTTTGCTTTCTCCAAGATATATGGGATTAGTAGAACCAAATAAGTATAATAACTAGACTCTGTCATGGAACAGGTAGGCACAGGTCCTCATACATGGACCGTGTGTTCATCTTTGTATTTAATGTGTTTAAAAATTGGAGATTTTCTTTGCAATTTAGTTCTGAATGTCCAAATATTGTGTCAAATTTTAATGACAAGAATGACATGATTGGTTGAAAACGTATGAAAACATTTTAGATTTCTTAGTGTCTGATGGTGTCTTCTATGACGACAATGACTCAAAGGGGGAAAAAAAAGATGGTGCACAGAGGCAAAAGAGTTTTGGGAGGTTAATGCTGCTTACTTAAGTATGGCTCAAGTGTGGATCAAGTGAGCTGTTACCCTGTAGGTGGCACCATCTCCCAGTTGGATTTAATACCCAGTGGTGCTGTGGTGCTCAGTTTTGCTTACCTTTCTTTTCTTAATGAAGGTGAGTGACGTGAACGATGATGTCAGAAGGGCTGCTGTGGAGTCCATTGGCTTCATCTTGTTCAGGTAGGACCCAAACAAATTTCCTCGACCTGTTAAGAGCCTGTTTTTGACATTTAGAAAAAAGGCTTTTCAAAGCATGAGAATTTGGGCTAAAATCCCAACTATGCTGACATAGTCCAAAGCACTGCTGTGTTTGTGTAGGATGCTCATTCTGTTCCAGAAAATAAATTATTATTGTTCCTATGAGTTTTTGTAAAAGCACACAAATGTTCACATTTGGATACTGAACAACTGTCATGTCAGCTTTAAAAAGAAAAAAATGTTTGCTCATTAATGAATGGAGTTAGGTTCAGTGTCATTCTCACTCAACTATCACCATCACACTTTCCTGATTTCCATTTTGTGGATTTATCCGTGGGAGGGCCAAACATACTTTAATGGACCACCTAGCAAGCCGAAAAATATTGGGCAGTGCACGTTTAAGCCCAAAAAAGGCTGTTTGATCTATTGGCAGCTTGTTAAACCCTATATTTAGACAGACTTGGGAGTTCACTGTGCTTTTTTTCTGACCCACATGGCTAAGGATACCTCCCTCAGCGTCTTCTGCATGTAGACAAAGATCCATAAGAAAAAGTCCCAAGCTCAAGTATATCCTCTCTGCTTTTCATTATAAATCGGCAGAGCTCCCATTTAAGGAGACAGCTGGTCCAAGAGCAAATAAAACCGGTACACATTCCAACTTTCCATGCAAAACTTGTGCTCTATCCATATCTTTCTTTCTTTCTCTCTCGGACAATTATATTTAGTTACTTGAGCTGACTTTTTCCTGAGTATGAACTTTAAATGGATTTCCTATGTCCATTTCTAAATATGAACAAATACAGAGAATATAAACAACCAGAAAGAAACTGTTTCTAAATATATGCAAATTTCTTACTTCAGATATTTTTTTTTAATTGATTCAAATCATTCATTAGTTTTCAAATAACAGCAATAGATCGATCATTAGCTTGTGCTTAGGCCACATTTCTTAAAATGAAAGGAAAAGACAGACAAAGGAGATTAATGTTCAAAACGGCTGCGGTTTTCTATGGTCTGCGGTACAGAAAATATTTTATTAAGCACAAAAAGTTTCCATTTAATCTGCTTTTTGTCCGTGGATATGTATAAAGAGTTGTTTTTTAACATGTTCATCAAGCTTCCCAACGATCAGCAAATGAAAAGAGTATCATTTCAGGAGTGCAATTAGTCTTTTTTTTTTTAAATTATTTGCAGAAGTGAGAAAAATTGAGTTGTGTTGTCCTAATAAAACATAAGCATGTGGTCTGATATTTTAAACACCATATTTAGATGGTCCGAGTTGAAAGGATGAGCAGGGAAATATGGAATATACAACAGTCAATGAAGGACATTCAGTTTTGCTCACATTTTTAAGAAGCCTGATGTTGGTCATCTTGCTCATCAAACTCAAATTGTCCTTGTCCGCTGTCATACTCAGCAGATATGTTAATAATTCCCATAGGATTAAACTTCAATGTTAAATTATGTTTTTTATTGAAATCACTTAACAGCTAAGCCAAGTCCACAATATTTGTGTAATTGATTTCTTTTTATTCAGGTGCAAGCCTTTGTCTTTAAAGAACCAATCGCGCTTAAAAGTTGATCCACATGCTCCATTTATTTATTAGTCCTTAAATATCTCTATACACAGCTCACATGTTCCACCTGCTTAAAGTCTTCGTTTTCAGTCAGAAGCACGGTGTCCAGCACGACGCCGCCGCCGGGCGCCTGGGGCAGCGCTTGCTGGCGTCTGGCTGGGCTCTGGTAGCCCACCGCTCCCATGCCGTTGGCCATGCCCCGCTTCACAAACAGCTTTGAGTTCTCCGCCACGGAAGCTCTGAAGGAAATCCCCGTCAGGGTCCAGTCCGTGTTCGCGGCCCTGGGATGTCGCGCCGGCCGGTGGCCGGAGACGCTTTTGTAATTGCAGGTGATGTAGCGCGTAAAGGCCTCCCGGAAGGTTTTGTTGAAAAGGGTGTAGACCAGCGGGTTGATGCCTGACGAGACGTAGCCCACCCACACGAAGATCTCCATCATGCGGGAGACGACGTTGGCGTCACAGTTCTTGCACAGCGCGGAGGTGATGTTGGTCAGAAAGAAGGGGCACCACATGACCACGAACAGAAGGAAGACTATGCCCAGCACCTTGGACGCCCGCTGCTCGTTGCTCAGAGTCTGCATGGACTTCTTCCCCATCGTGGACATTCTGCGGAAGGAGACCTCGTCCCCGGGCAGGGCGCTCAGGGCCGCCGCCGCCACGCAGGGCTTCTCCTGCATCCTGGGAATCCTGCTCTCCAGCATGGCGGCCTCTTCGGCCGGCGGCCCCGCCGTCGCCTGCTCCCTCTGGCACACGGCGGAGATCGTCGGGGGGCTGAAGCGCTGAGTGACCTTTGACCGGAGCAGGTAGACCTTTTTGCGCAGCACCTGCACGGTGAGCAGGTAGATCACCATCATGATGGTCAGCGGGATGAAGAACGCCGTCAGGGAGCCGAAGATGATGAACTCCCGGAAGGTGTCGGGCTTCAGCAGACACGTGTGGTTGCTGTTGAAGGTGACGTTGTTTGGAAGCGGATGGTTCCTCAGGCCCTTGATCGGAATGGGGATGGCAATACCTGGGGGAAGCACCAGAAACTGTTGACTCTGACAAGCAGCCAACTGTTTATGTCATGCATTTCAAACGCGCAAGTGTAAGAAGAAGGAGAGTTGGTGCGCTTACAAATGGATATGAGCCACACCAGTGCGATCTTCACCATTGCTTTGGCTCTCGACTTGTACTGGCTGTGTTGGATGGGCCTCTTTATGGCGACGTAGCGATCCAGGGAGATGGCGCACAGATGCATGATGGACGCGGTGGAGAAAAGCACATCGAGGAAAAGCCAAATGGGGCAGAGGAACTCGGGGAGAGGCCATCCAGAGTCTAAAGAGAGGATCAGAGAGGGAAAACGAATGAAAGCAATCCAGTTTTGACATGCTCATTCGTTATCTGCGGTCGCGACCCTGCAGTCATCGGCTAATTTACCTTGCTCGGTTACGGGATACATCCCACATCATATCAGTACTGCCCACTCATGCGGAGGACGGGTGTTTGTTTATTTCTGTGAGAGATGTCTTTACTGGAAAGGGGAGGATTCAGCGACTGTTTACGGAGCTAAAGGTTTTTTTTTTTTCAATGCAGATGGCGGCCGAGGCTGCGCTCAGCACTTGTGTTTATTTTGAGTTCCAGGCATAAAAACTGGCAAGAAGCAGTGGTGGAAATATCCCTCCTAATTTTCTTTTAATACGGTCTGTGTTGATCTCTTACATGCACCACGGGGGGATTTCTGACTCACGGGTTTCATTAGGTTTGGTTTATTCATTGACTAATACCACACTCCTCAAGTCGATTTTTATTTATTGATCCTTCAGATTCAGTCGACATTGCAGACTGAGGTCCTGCTAAGTGGAAGCCGTATTTTCATTATTTTGTGTTTAAACGAGAAACTTTGAAGGAGCTCTAACTACATATGGTGTCGTACATCATCTGAATCTTTCTCGTCGCCCTAATTTTGATCATATCCATTATTCTTTCAAAGGGAACAGACCTGCTTTTTTATTTATTTTTTGCTGCTTCTATCACTTACTCGAGACGATATCTTTGTCTCACCAAATCCCACCTCGTATAAATAGCCACAAGGGCAGTACGTGTCCAGCAGTTTCTGGTTACACAAGGCCGTTTGTGTCCGCTGATGCACAAAGAGACTCTGCTCCGCAACATTACCAGACTCTATTTACATTATTAACGCACAAGCATCAGTCTTATCTGTCCGTCTGTATTCAGCCACTTGGCTGGCGGAGCGCAGCGTCATCTAAGTGTTCCCTGTCTGCAAGTTTTCCAAACCGGGATCATTTTTAGAATAGCCATGCTCAGTTGGGCCAGACTGGGTTAGGAATTTAGGACGGTGTGTACGCCTGGAAGTGGCGTTGACCAGCCCGTGGTGGTAATGTCAGAGTAACCTTTCCTCTACCAGCGAGTGTGACGCTCCGCTGGCCCCCTGCCCGCCTGCATTGTCGTTAGTCAGCTCTGCTGTGCTTCACACCAGCTTTATGTAGACATCCAATGTGTATGTTTATGTCTCCCTGGCCACCTCCTTCACATCGCAGTGCTCTGCGCTCAATCTCTCCTAATTGGTGGATAATGACAGCTGTCTGGGTTTAACAGAGCAAAAGGCTGTTTCAGAGTTTCTCTTTTTCGCGTGTCACACAGGGATCGTTATAGGAAAAATCAAATCGTGCACGTTTTCGTGTTTAAAAGTGATTACCATAGAAAACGAGAGCTGTCACTTTTTGATATGATAAATCTTAAACTGACATTAATTCGTATACATTTCACAGAGTAGCTTGAAAATTCCCCCATTGAACTGTTTATTCATCTAAATGTATTTAATACATAAATCATTTCTGTTTTTGGTCTACAACAACTGTTTAGAAATAATTAGAATGGATTGTTGGTTTATTCACTTGTTACACAAATTGCAAAAAGGTATAATCACCCATTTAAATCCACCCCAATCCCAGTGTGAGCAACAGATACAGACATTCGTCCTGTAAACATAAATAAAATTCACTTTGAAATTTTCTCTCTTGCACAAAACCGAAATAAGTGTGTTCTCTGACCTATTGGAGCTTTTTCCCACTGTTTTCTTTTTTTTTTTTTTTTTTTTTATAAACTCATTATTGCCCCCATGACGTCAGTCACACCATCATCCGCTGTCATTTTGAGAGACGCAATTCAATTCGGTTCATTAGCTTCTAACTGGATTAATGAAGAGCCGCGGCCTCGCCATCATACAGGATCTCGTAGTTGTATTAAAACCGGCGAGAATGGAAGTGTAAATCATTTCCTGTGCAGCTGTATTTAGTCAGTACAGTTACTCCTATTGAAATAAAAAGGCTCTGTTTGCATATTTCTCCACGTCTATTAGTCTCTTAGACAGTCGCTCAGTCCGAATCGCACAGCTGCTACCACAGCAATGCCAGGCCTGGTGACATGTTTATCTGCCGTCTGTGGTCATATCCCCCATTCTTTTTCATTTCCCATTGCGTTTTTAAACAATTTACTAATCAGTCAGAAGGCTTTATTTGGATTTGTACTGTAGATTTCCTTTTCCCAATTGATTTGTAAGATTTGCCCCAACCAAACTTTGTTCGGGCAGAAAAGCAAAGGGGTAAAACTCTGGTAGTTTTAAGCCTTTATTTCTTGTTTTTTTTTTTTTTTTTTAAACGTGTCAACGTGGAATTAAATGCCAGGCCCAGTGCCAAACTTACTGTAGAGGACGGTGACCAGCGCTATTGGCATAACTAGGAGTCCCACCAGCAGATCGGCCACAGCCAGCGACATCAGGAAGTAGTTGGTGGCGTTTTGCAGCTTTCTCTCAAGCGACACGGCCAGAATGACCAGGATGTTGCCTCCGATGGTGGGGATGATGACCATGACGATGAGCAGGGCGGCCCACCTCAGCTGGAGCTCGGGCGCCTCGCCTGCGCCGGAGCTGTTGTCGTGGAGACGGGCCACCACTGGCTGGGACATGTTGCTGCCGGGAGCACGGCGGGCCTGAGCGTGGGTCGGGGCTCTGATCCTTTTGGCGTCGGACGCTCGGCCAGCATGGTCACTGGGTCCCACAGGCAAGGACGCAAGTGGGGGGAGAGTATGGTGCCCAAGGCCAGGTCACAAAGCGCGTAGTCCCACCGCCCAGCACAAAAAACCAAAACACCAGCTTAAGATCCACAGCTCGAAAAGTTCCAAAAGAAGCTGGTCCAACGGTAGAAAAGTCCAAGGTTAGAATAAATCCCTCCAGGAACGGCGTTCCAGATGTTTACAGGTCTCCTGGCTTTCCCCCTCGGCCGTCATCCGCCGAATCCACTTCAATCAAGAAACAGTGATTCGTGTTATCTGTTCAATTCGACTCGGATGATGGAATTAGATTTAAATGACGTGGCTCTTCCCTGCGAGATGAGCATTATCCTCCAACGCGGTGCATATGGAAACAATAAAGGCTCTCCAGACGTCTACAGTTCAACTGGTGGTTCGCTTTCTAAACAGATATGTCTGAACACTCCCTGGTAGGTACGATGTGCGCGCTGTTTGATTTTTAGTCTTTTCTGGATGGACAGAATTGAATTAATTGGCAACAGCGGGCAATCGTTGCTAGTCATTATGACACAACGGCTAGAAATTTGCAAGGAGCAGCATTACGGTCCAGGAAAGATGGTACCTTTCTTTTGCTTTTCCACGGTAACATTTGCCGAGCTCCTCCGGCGTTTCAGCTCTTCAGTATCGTCCCGAGTTGCTTCGTCCCCCCCCCTCCCCTACCCCCTTCCCCCCCCACGTCGCCCCATCCACATCAGTCCGTGCTCTCCATATGATAAATCTCTTCACCGGAGTCTTCGATCTTTTTAGGCTGGCCCACTTTCCACGGAGGAGTTGAACAAAATGCTCCTCTTTAGCCAGTCCGTCCACGGCCTCCGTCTGCTTTAATTCCAGATGCTGGAGGAAGCTGCTCTCCGGTCAGCACCTACTCCCAGCGCAGGTTTAAAAACTTTCACGTGCTGTGCCCCCTTTTCCACCCTCATGCCTCGCTCGCCGCTTCTCGCTCACAGGCTGCGATCAGTTCGCACTCTCTCTCGTTCCACTCGCCGTCTCCCTCCCTCCCTCCCCCCCCCCCCCCCCTCCCCTCCGTCCCTCTGGCTTGCAAGTGAGTCAGACTCTATACAAAACAGATGAATGTCTTCTCGCTGGCCTGCTGCCAGCGGTGCAGGGAGGTAATTTCCTTCAACGCAGCCGTCCCACTGTTTATGTTTGTCACTCTCTGTTCTCTCCCCGCTTTGAAAGCGGCAGAGGCTGGGGAGCGGTGTTGGTTTATGGGGAGAACCCTTTTGTGCGGTAGTTGTTCCACTTAGCCGCTTCTTTTTGTCCCTGCGAGCTTACATTTTTTTCAGGCAGAAGGCGTCCGCTCCAGTCGGGTTTTAAAGTGGACGGTGTCGGCTGCCGGCTTCTATAGATTGACGGAGTGGTTTGTGTTCTCCTTTTGATGTCTGGGACAATTTGTCTGTACACGCTCGCTGTTTGTTTTTTGTTTTTGAAAGACGGATCCAATTTGTTGCTGCACGTTATAGAAACAAACTGACTCTTTCAGTATGTTGAATTGAAATAACTTGTAATCTAAGTACCAAAGAGGATTTGGGGCTTTTTTTTTTCAGCGGCTTTTCTTACTGGGATTCATACTTGGATTATGGCACCTCACAAAAAGCAATTCTCTCATTTTTCACCTTTTTTCCCCCTGTACTTCATCACAAGTATTCACCTTACAAATTGGGGCTGTGTCCAGATTTTTCTAATTCTGTGTATTATATGATAATGGTTGCTTTTTAATTTATTTATGCATTCTTTTCTTTAAATAAATGTTGAGCCTTAATTCAATTGAAGTGTCAGAAAATAAAGCAAGCCGCACATCTCTTTGACTTTCTGGTAACACTGCCCAGGTGCTTTCATTATGTATTTGCTTGAGTGGTTTGTAACTGACAGGAAGCTGGCTAATGAGATCTGCTGTCATGTAGTTTGAGGGCGTATTTCATCTGCACATGGAAAGATGGCTCCATGTTTTTTTTTTTTTTATTGTTTTTGTTTTACTGTCATTACCCTGGCTTCCTTGCAGTCTGTTTTTCAGGGGGCGTCACAGGGGATGTGAAACAAACCCTCATTAAAGAGCAGATTAGTCGGGATGACTTTTGACAAGACCGACGTCAAACTATTCCAAAGTTTTGTGCGTTTAATTTCCTCTCAGCCCGTCCTCTTTCCTCCGTTTTTCATCCATCATGCGACAGAAATTCCAAGTTTAACGGCTATTTCAGACACCATCTCCTCACTCATAGATTTTTTCTCTCCTGTTTAACTTCTGTTTTTGTTTGTGGTGAAGGAAAAGATTTAGATTAATCCATATGGAAAAAAAAAATTCTCTCCAAAAAACCTATAAATTAGACTTCAGTAAGGTATTAACATTTTATTTGATGCATCATTTACAGGGATTTTATGTATTTTAAGTGTAAAGATTAAATGACCTGCCTATAAAAAGAAAATCAATTTAAAAAACACCCCACATTCTGGTCTACTGAGGTTTAATCTTTTTTTTTTTTTGTCTGGAAAAAGGATAACTTATCAATTATCCTCCATTACTGTCGTCTTACTTAGGATAGGAAAGGCTCACGAAAGAGGGAGTTTAGAAAGTAAGCTTTAGCTTGTTATATCCCCAGCCAAAGATTTGGCTCACACGGTTCAGTGAATCCTGCTTAACTGTGAGAAAACGCTTACGGAGCTGTTGACAGTTTGGACATAAATCCACACATCTCTCCTCCAAACTCCTATTTTTATTTTTCTGTCATGGGTCTGTCACAGACTCATAATTTTACCTCCTGAAGTGGTTCCCTTTATGACCCGAGCATTATTATTCTGCCCATATAACAAATGAGGAATAACAGTAAGGCTCACCATTCAGAGCCGAGTGCATTAGTTCAACCAAACATTCATGTGATTTATGTCAATGTGCTTTGAGGCATATTCCATATTGATATTGCCTTTTAAAGGTCTAAATAAGTATTAACCACAGTCTGATTTGTGAAAATCAGACTTTGAGCTCCTAGCCGACTTGACTTGATCTTCAAAACAAAAAACAAACACGTTTTCTTCTTTTGTGTGTCCAGGACCCCGGAGCAGTGTCCCAGTGTTGTGTCTCTTCTCTCCGAGAGCTACAACCCTCACGTGCGCTGCGGGGCTGCCATGGCCCTCGGTATCTGCTGTGCAGGGACGGGCAATAAGGTGAGCTCCCCTCTCTCTTTCCTACCACACTGTCACCTTTAAGTCGCATTCGACTGCTCAGCAGCTGTTTGTAAACCAGGTCAACTTTGATGAAAAGGGATCTGGGGCGGGGGGGGGTGGGGGGTGTCGGCCGAGCTGCATAAAGGATGAGCCCCAGTTCGACATTGTGCGCCGTCTCACCTTTTATCTTCTTTTAAATATAGCCTTTAAAAGCCCCAATCTGAGCCCTTTACCTGCTAATCACAGCGAAAATGCTCGCGATGCCTTTCACATCTTTCTTTTGTGGCCCTTTCGACCACAAATCCGTCCTCGTCCCCGTTTCCTCATTCATCTTGTGCGTTTTCTTTTCCTCTTGACACATCTTTTGCGTCACTGATGCAAAGATTATCTGTGCTGAATGAAGGCTTTTGCTCTGAGCAGCTAATTGATGGCTCACGTGAGAGATTTATGGGTACAGACTCACCTTCTGTAATCCTGGCAGAAGCCGAAGTTGGAATGATCTTGCTCTAAATTTCCTGCTCCAAGTTAAGCTCTGTTTATACCTTTTTGATCCCTGTAGTCTGTAATTAGAACATGGAACAGAATAGACTATTAGATAGACTTATCTAGCTTCTCGTCTGTTGACGTTTGCTGTAATTGTTATGAAGGGTCAGCACAGATGTGCCATGCTCATTGCAGATTAGCTGATAAAATGATCCGAGCTGGCACCCGGTCATCAGGCTGTTCTCTGTCCTTGTGTGCGGGTTCAGTCGAGTCTAAAAGGGGGAGCGAAGAAGTCAAGAGGCGCTGCCAGTTCCCGAGTCGTCTAATTACGCGGTCCGATCAGGTGGCACGGCCACAGCAGCGGTCGCGCCTCAGTGCACCCTGAGCCTTTGAGCGTCCGAGGGAATATTTCCAAAAAGATCCCCTCCCATGCCTGACTGCTCGGCTTCGGCACAATACAGCCTCGAGGACATCAGCGAGAGTAATGATGTGTCTGGAGAAGTGGATCAGCTATTAAAAGGGAGAACAATCCCACGCCACACCTTGGGGTTTAGAATTTTGAGTTTTTTATTGAGTTTTAAGTGGAAAATTGCGAATTAGATGGAAAATTCTGATGTGATTTTAGATGTTCTGCACTTTTGTTTCTTTGTTTCAAGCTTTGTCCTGTTTTTTTTTGGTTTTTTGTGTGTGTGTGTGTTTAAAAAGAAAAAAAAGTGAATTAACTCTAATTGCAATGTTGGCGCATACTTGGGCAGAAACCTGAGGAAAATGGCCCATCGCGGATTAATGCGAGTTTAAAGCTGCCAACCTGCTCTGCTGACCGGGTTTGACAGTAAACGCCTCAAACGAGCCTTCCCCCCTTCTCCAAATGATCATGGGCAGGATGTGGTAGATCAGCTCTGGCGTTGGGCTTTAACCCATCATCCCAGAGCCCAGCCGCCCTCAGCCAGGAACGCCGATGAAACGTGGTTTATTTTACCTCCCCTGTCATCATCCCGGTTTGTTTCTCTTTCCTCTGCGGCGCTGACGCCTTGCTCCGAGCCGGCTGGCGTGCCTCACAGCCTTTATTGTTCAAGAGAAATAAAAGCAACAGTTTTGGCCTGATTGTAGAGATGTAGATGTATACGAAGCGCTGGAGGTCCTCCCACTCTCCCTCCTTCTTTCACAGTAGCCATCAGAGGAGAGTAATTGTTAACTTCATTGTCAGGGGCAAGCAGATATGGATGACACTAATGACATTAATTTGTGAGGTCTGTTTGCCTCTGTTGATAATCCCCTTTCCTGTATTCAGCCTAACAGAAGTGCCACTGCCGCAGCTATCTGTTCATTTGGAGAAGAAAAATCTATAGAAAGAGCTAAACGGTTTCATCTCCTCTCCCATACGTGTGAAGGATAAACAAATGTAGCTCTTTTGGCAGCGGAATGGAGACGTGCAGCTCTTCTAAACTCACTGGGTTGTTTCTTTAAAGATTTTCTTGGAGAAGCTATCATGTTCTTCTTTGACTTACTCTGACAGTATTTGGATTTTAAAAAAAGGATCATCAATGAACTATGATATGTTTTTGTTTTTTTATAGTGAAACTATCTTTCAGTCTAAATGCAGAAGCTGCAAAAGGGAAAAAACATTTAATTGAACAACAACTTCCCTATTCTACCTCTCTCGTCCCCTTTTACAGGAGGCGATCAATCTGCTGGAGCCCATGACCAACGACCCGGTGAATTATGTGAGACAAGGCGCCCTCATAGCATCTGCGCTTATCATGATCCAGCAGACAGAAGTTACCTGTCCCAAGGTGAGTTTCAGAGCCAGCAGATCCCCTGAATGTGACCCAGTCTGTGGAGACTAAAGGCTCAGCCAGCAGAACAACGCTGTCCTGTTTTCTGTCTGGGCGTCTTTTTACTTACCTGGAAAATAACAACATGCTTCAGTGACTCTGAAAACGATGCTTAGTACCTCCGAGGCCAGAGCCCTCGCTGAGTAAACTGGGAGGATAAAGGCAAAGGGGGACGACCGTAACCGAAAGCCAAAGAAAGTAAATAAATCAGCAGAAGTGTTCAGGCAGAACAGAACAGGCCTGGGTCACGGACGAGTTGCAGAGGGGCTAGTCCGGGCACAGCTCACCCTTCAGAGACGGTTAAGAAATGCCAGACCTGGTTTCAAAGAGTCCTCACCTGCACAGCTCCGGTTGGCACACAGGGCTGTGCAGGAAGCTGTCAGACAGGCACATCCTTTAGCTCGCCATTCGTAGTCCCAAGCCAGTTCCTTAGTCTGTAGCTAAAGGAGAGAGCTATCTATCTCCACTGTTTTTTTCCCTTTCTCTCTCTCCCTTTTTTTTTTTTTTTAAACCTCCGAACTTGACCCCTGCTTCCAGGTGAACCAGTTCAGGCAGCTGTACGCCAAAGTCATCAACGACAAGCACGACGACGTCATGGCAAAGTTCGGCGCCATCCTGGCCCAGGGAATCCTGGACGCAGGTGGGTCTCCAAACACAGCCGCCGCCGGTTTATCTGCATCTGTCACTGAGCGGGAGATTGAGCGGGCCTGCGGTTCCGCCCCGCGTGACCTCATCCCTCTGGGGGATGTGAGAACCATCAGCGTTTCTTAATTACACGCCGAACCAAGCGAGCCGCTTCAAACGTTCCTGGCTTTGTGGTTCTTTTGTGCATGTGTGCCATTTTTCCTTCTTTCTTTCATTTTTTTTCACCGGAGCTTAACACAT
>JABUIW010000023.1:3063125-3119008 GCA_013363375.1 Menidia beryllina
CACGTTACCCCTCACATACCCCATATGTCTTATACTTTTGGTTAAAACTGACTCTTTAATCCGTACAAAGCGCTCCAACATCCAAAGCATCTTATTGCCTTTTAACCGTGTAAGTTTGCGTTTGACGTAGTTTAATATGTACGGACCTGATTGCCCGGAGACATTAGAGCCGGGGCGTAGTTTTGGAGTGGGTGGTGGGGGTTTTGGAGGCAGATGCTCAGAGCTGCTGCTCAGTCTCTTCTCCTGTTTGCTCAGAGAAACCACTTTGTTTCGAAGCTCCTCATCCGACGGCCGACGGACGAACCGGCGGTCCACGTATTTGGCTCTGATGTAGGCCTCCACCTCGTGTCTGTTGGCAGGAGCCGAAGTAAAAGGAAACCGCTGTTAACTTCAGGGCTTACCGCTGGACGTTAGATTTTGCGTCGCTTTTATTGTCTTTTTAATCACTCTGATTTAGTTTTTTGCCAATGTCTCTGTCAGAGGAACATTTTACAAACTGGACATGAACATCTGCATGAACAGTTGGTCAAAATGTTTTGATTTTACATCGATGGAAAAATGAAAAATGTACTTTTTCCTATATGAATTGAAATAAACTATTATTAAACTTGAAAAAAAATAAAAGGAAAAATTAAATATTTTTGAATGCATTTTGACAATTTAATCAAATAAAATACATAAAGAATAATAATAAACCACAACCCCATTTTAAGCCCACCATAAGGATAAAAAAGGATTCAACATATAACTATATAACTATATTATAAGTGCAATACGCGGACAAAAAAGGGCAAATCACCAGAGAAAGAACATATTCTTATCCAGAACGAGAACATCTGATGATTTTAATAAGCCTTCTACTAGTCCTGTACCTGGGGTCCCCTGGCTGTGGTTTCCTGGCTCCCAGGTCCTCTCGTCGTGCTTCATAAATCTCGTTAATCACTCCGTTCCCCAGTTCACACATCAACTGCAGGGTAAGAAAATTGAAAGAAAATACTCCAATTTAGAGTGCAAAAAAAGGTGTAAGGTTGGTTGAAGTGATATTTGGGGAAGAGGTGCATAAACAAATGTGTGTGTGAGCGCCCATAATCACACGGTCACCTTCAGTAGCTCTGGCTCCCAGGTGTCCAAAGTCAAAGACCGAACTTTAGAGAAATGCACTCCCAGGCTCCTGCAGGTGAGAGAGGAACAAACAGAAGACAAGGCACAAAACTTAAGGTGCTTTCATTCCGAAAACTGATCAAAAGTTACATTTCAAGAAGCATTATTGATCGATTATTTGACTTTCTTATTTAGCTACAGGACATAGACTGAGCCTTTCATGTTTTCTCAAGACCGGATCACAAAAACAATCTCATAAGGAGAAAGAACTTCTTAAATTAATGGCTGTTCTTGGGGTTGAAACAAGCCAAAAATCATAGTGGACAACAAGCTGCCAAATAACTGATGGAAATTCAGTTTTTTGTTTTAATGTCATGTCATCATTTTGTTAGGTAAGGTTAGATAAAAAAGGTTCTTTAGCATGTGTTTTTTTTTCTTTTAACTTGATTTCTCATTAAGAAAGAAGGTATTTTATCTGAATTTTTATTGGTATATAGAAACTATTTAAAGATGCTTGTTGACAGTACCCTAATGTTATTTTTCAATAGTTGGTTCATTTTTTTCTCAAATTGGCATAAAAAAATCTTTGAAAAAACTTATTCAAAATTACCAAAAATTTCAAGATGACACTCATTAGTTTTGCTTAAGTAAAAAAAGAAGAAATCCTTATTCCTAAAAACAGATCAAAATAATCAATCCAGTGTTGCTGGAACAGATCAAATATTTTCACAGGCTGAAGGACAGAACACACTATTTGTTATTGCTTCAAACGGAGAGTGTGGGAACTGACCTCCCATCACTTTTATCTTGATTAAATTTAATTAGCTTTACCCTGCCAATTAAAGGCTGTAACAACATCCAAAGCAGACTGTGAGTTTACGTAACAATGAGTTTAGAGTTCAGCAGTCCCCAAAGACCATCAGCCTGGTGGAAAACATCAGCCAAAACTAACACGAGCAAAAATAATCTGTATCATTTCTGTACCAGAACTGAAGTGAACTCTGAATGAACTGTACAAGTTGAATTTGTTCTGGTTCTATTTTTCCCTTCACCTGTGGTACTTCAGGGAGGGTCTACGGTGGTTCACCTGTGAATGCCGGAGCACTGTATACAGAGGGTGATGCCCAGGTTGATGCTGGCCCAGCGGGGATCCGGCTGACCGCAGTCACAGCAGCAGGCATTGCCCGGGATGGCCAGGACCTTCTGCAGAGCACTCTCTCCTTTCAGTGACCTCTCCTTTGGCTCCCCTCCAGAGTCCAGACTTCCTGTGGACGTCGATGACTTCCTGTCCAGCTTCTGTAACCGAAGGGATGGGAAAATAATCAAAGGGGGGTAGTTTGTCCTAACGGGCTCCATGGGGGGGCAATGTCCCAGCTGACATTGGGGGTCCACCCTGGACAGGTCGCCAGTGCTATGTCGACTTTTATTTAATCATCTAATTTAATCTTTTTCTGATCATCATTGTTTTAACATAGCATTTTTTCCCCTTAATTTTTGCCAGTACGTCAGTATGATCATAAAATATCCTGTGAATGATAAGAAGAACAGCTTTATCAGAGGTAAAACGTTTTTTTTACCTCGCCGTCATCTCCCTTGTCACGGAAGGCCGTGGCGATGCTGTTCTGGACAGCCTTTATCCAGGCCTGTCGCAGCTTCTCCGAGTCGGCCTGCATCATGCAGCTCCTGAAGAAGGGGGGGGGGACAAAGAAGTCACACAGCTGCTGTCAGCTGTGGGGGGGGGGGCGACTGTGCATAGAAGGTGGACAGACTGCTGCGCTTTTCCCTTTCCGCTGCTCTGTTAGCGACTCAAACTCACTTGGTGGGGGAGACGACCTCGAAGCAGAATCGCCGCTCGATGTCCTCACAGTGTTTGACTGTACATAGACGCAGGTCTTCCACCACTACTGTCGGGTTGTCCTGGAGGAAGGGAAGCGACACTTTAATGGAGCGATCGCTCGAGGAGCACACAAATTAGGTCAACACAACATGGAACGAATGCATCGCTCTCAAAATCAATATTCACACATTCAATTCATATATTCAGAAACATTATCAGGCTTTTGCGGATGAATCAAAACAGTCTTTGTGTTCCTCGTGTCTAGGATTTAGAAAAATACTTTCCAAACACGCAGAAAAAACTCCTCCCAGTGAGCTTTATTTTAGCATGCTGCACAGAAACGCAACAAAGCACGACAGAAAAAAAAAGTCTGTTCACACCTGAACTATAAATGTGTTTAAAGCACTTTTCCAAATCATATAAATGACAGATTGCATTAAACAAAACTACACACACAGGCATCATCACCAACAGGGTTCACTCTGCTCAAAACAACCGTTTACAATTTGTGCCTTTATAACTGAGACTGTGGCGTGGAGCTAAAAATACATGGAGGGATGTTTGTGCTGGAAGTGAAACAGTGGCATACTTCAATGTGGTCAAAGTGGAATAAGTCACTTGACATACCTTAAATTTCTTCTGGTAAACTAGCTGATTGTTTTGGATGGAGAACCAACGTCTGAAAGTAGATCACAAGTTTATTTGAAAACAGTCACATGCAGTAGCCAGTAATGCTCCGAAAAAAAAACATGCTTTTACGGCCTTTCGGAGTGGCGTGAGATGCAGCCGATTGATTCACTGTGTGTATTCTTTCTACACACGCTCACACTGGAAGTCGCTTTGCTTAAAAGCATCTGCTAAAGATGTCCAAATAAATGTCTGAGCTGACAACATAGTTGGTAAAGGAATTATAATACTTTTTATCATTTTGTCTTTGTACATGACCGTAATGGATTGAAATTGACAGTGCAAAATAAAAATAAATATATACTGCACTAAATTTACATTAAGCTTGCCCATAAAACGTCCTCTATCATTTTGATCCAACAAGATATCTGTGGTATTAATAAAAACTTTAAATAAAAAAAAATCTGATAAAATAGTTGTTTTTTATATGACGTTCATCTTAAATTAATGACTGTACTATCTTCTAAAACATTCCACAGAAATGAACTGTGTCATACCTGTTCCAAGTCTTGAAAGCGTTACTGGCCCTTTTAAATAAATAGCCCTCCATGGCGATGCCGTTGTCCGCGTCCACGTTGTATTCCAGCTTGGTGTCATCGTGTGAGAAATCCTGAAAAACACAGTTTCGAGGAAGAAAGCCCAAGGTCACTATGCAAAAAAATATATATATATCCCTATAATGCCATAAGCTCTTCTAAGTTTTGGCATTTTTTCTAATTTATTACTGTCGTAAAAGAAGAGGCCTTGTCCAGAGTGTAGAGCTGCTCCCACTCACCAGAAAGTCAATTCATGAACCAGACTAGGAAAAAGGGTGGCTTCAGCTCTTCCCAAACAGTGTAAAGTGTACTAACTGAGACTAATGCTGAATATACATTCCCTCCTTTTGTCTCTAAACAAAAAAAACGAAGTGCTAAACAAATTTTTGTATATACCCAAGAAAAAAAAAGTAAGATGTAAAATGGGTGGTGGAAGGTTAAGATGATGCTTCACTTCAAAAAAACCATGTAATGGAATAAATATGGTTTCAACCCAAAGTCCAAGTAGTGGCTTGTTTGTGTAACAAAACGGAGTGAAGCAGCAGAGTGAGCTGCCATGCATCTTCTCTGTCAATGACTCCACAGCTTTGCTGTAACTCAATCTCGCATGTTGTCATGGGACCGTCCCCGTTTTGGGCCCAGCTTTAACTACCTGAGTTGCTGTTACACTCTCCTCACACCCAGCCGGCTCCTGCGGTTCGGGTGACATTACGCACCATCACACGCATACACATGCATGTGAGCGCGTGCGTCCTTTCGGAGTCGATTTACACCAAGCGTCAGCGTCTCCGCGAGCAATTACAGCTCGATTCATCTAGAGCTGGGGAAGCATCTTCTTCCCTGTCCTTCTGGAAGCATCCAGTCTTTTCCAAAATAGCAGTTTGCGCAGGGAGAAAGTAATGACCAAACTATATTTGTGAATATTTTCAAATAAGATTATGAATGGTTTTGTAATGCTCATTACAAATGTTCATCCTGACCCCACTCAGACTGGTGCTAAAATAATCAACAAACAATAGTGAAACCATCCAGTGAAACTGTGGGTAAAACATCTCTGTCTGTCTACTGAAAATGACCTCAGCAGGTGGTGACCACGGTCACTGCTTCCCACTAACTTCCGGCTTCCTAAGACTTCTGATCAGACATATCCGTCCACCCCCCACCTAACGCCTCTGGCATAGCCAGAATCTATAAATGTAAATGATGAAAGAGCTTAACAACCTGAGCCCCCTTTTTTCCACCATTGCTGCGGAGTGTTAAATGGATTTTCACACGTTAACGCAAATCTATTTTCCAGCAGGACATGGACTGGGAGGTCGAGTTATTTCTGTTCCACAACGGAAGCAAAATATGTCTGTATCGTGTTTCTGAGTAGAAAGACAATAGAAGGCACCAGTATAGGCATTTGAGAGTCATCCTATTTACAGATAAAACTCAACAACATTAGAGCCATCAAGGCAAAGCGGCTCCTTCTAAAATCTTTGGCTCTTGGTAAAGCTTTGCACACAGCACAGCTGTCGTGAGAAAACTTCTCTGCTTCTCCTGCCTCAACCACTGGTTGAGAAATGTCTGTGACCACGTTGGCTTGAGAAACTATTTCAGCCCTGTGGATCAGACTGAAAAACAGGTAGTGGTCAAGTTATAAAGCCCAAAACGATCTTGCACATAGTTCCTCAAACACTTTGACCATTTTACGAAGCGACGGGGCAAAAATGTGAGAGCGGAGAGCAGAGCGGCAGACCACGCTGACGGCAAACTGGCAATCACACGCGGAAGGTCGGCGAAAACACGGGGGGGGGGGGGGCGCCGAGGCGCCGCATGCTGAACGGGCCAGACATTAACACCGATGCATGGGCTGCACTTGCAAATGATGACACAGACAAAAGGTGCGCACGTCAACACAAGCACTGCAATGCAGTCCCCTTAGCATGTGCTGGGGGGGGGGGGTTGGGGGGGGGGGGCAGGTGGGGTCACAACACATAAGTCAGATGGGGAGTCGATGGGTTGACTACGTACGGAGGTCGACCTCCAGGCACAAAAGTTGCGGCAGTCGGGTAACAAGTCAAGCTCTGCCACCTCCTAAAATGTCACACACAGCAGACAGATAGAAAAAAAAAAGAAATGTGCAGATCCCGAGGCGTAAAGGAGGAATCCAACAATCAATCATGGCTTTGTCAACAGAAGCAAAGTGAAGGAGCAGAAACACACACGGACACTGTCACATGCACGGCCTATTTAGATGCACTCACCAAATACCAAACATAATGAAAGCGGCTGAAAATCTTCATTTTTCACTGCGCTTTGCTTGTGGGAGCCTGTATTCCCGCAAGACCGGCAGATGGTCAGAGTCTCAAAGCGTCCATGTGTGGCCTCTCATCTTAACGTCTGAAGTCACTCGAAGCAGAGAGACTCGCCTCCTGCCCAGACTCTCTCACCTCATCCTCTCCCGTGGCCCTGTCTCTATCTGAACCCTCGTCACAGCCTCAGCTGCCCCTCCTCCGGAGGACTCTCGCTCTAAACAAAGGTCACCTGTGTGTGTGTGTGTGTGTGTGAGTGATCCTAGTGCGACTGCTGGGTCAGAATAACTAAAAGGCCTGGATATAAAAACAAGCGTAACCGTTTCAGTTTCTGAGACATGTTCTCAGCTTTCCTCCTAACTCTCCTTAAAAAGCAGAAAATCCGCAGCATCTGATTCTTTGACGTGAGCCGACCCGTTTCCAGTTTACGCCTCTTGGGCAACTTCAGTCTGTTATTGCAGAGAGGCAGTCTGAGGAGCTGTTCTAAAACCAATGACTCCTCGTGGGTTTCTTTACAAGATAAGACAGAAATCTTTAAGTCAGCCGCTTGTCTCTCAGCTTCTCAATACCACTGACTTTAATGTCCCTGCTCGCATCGATCTGGAGCAATGCACGGAGGCAATGACATAGCAGACAAAACGTATCCTCAGGACCCCTTTTAACTCCCACCAGGAAGTATAATGGGCAAAGGCATTACAAAACCCTTAAAGGCAAAAACTATAACGGCAGTGGAAGCTGTCTTATAAAGGAGGGGCCACAGGTTCCTTTCCAAACCCCTCCAGTTATGGTGTCTACAGATAAAACACTGAGCTCCCACTGTGCAGCGAGTCATACTTGGAAACACTTAAGAGCCTTAATCCGATTAAAAGTTGACAAACTCACTTTTGGACTATTTATTAAGGAGCAATAAGTACACTCAAAATCAAATAAAATGATTTGGGCAATAACCAGAGTTTTATTGGCTTATCATACCTGATTTTACACCATAACTTCATTACATAATCAAGTCTAAGCCCACATCCCCCTCCCTCAAGCTGCCTGCCAACAATAAATAACTGATGTCAACAAACACTACTAGTACCAAGAGGCCACTTCAAAAGTTTAAATGCACTCTAATGAGGAGAACTGAATCACTAAAAAAATGACTCAGAACAAACAAAAAGGTTTGGAGCATGAAAATAGCTGTTGTAAGTGCTTAATAAATCCAAATGTTTCACTTTAGTTTAAACAAAACCTCAGAATTGTTCAGATACTGTGGTGCAATTAGGATCTGCGAATAACTGAAACTGATTTAGCTCGAGTGATCCATTGGAAGTCATGTGGAGTGAGGCATAATGAAGTCAGAACACCGTCAGTGTATTTAATGCACTGAAGTAGCAATAAAACAGCAATAAACACACTTGACCGTTTAAATGAAATCACATCACGCATGCTGTCACTGGTACTCGTGATCAGAGAGCCTCTTTGTGAGTCTCAGGAAACAACGTGAGCCACAGAAATGTCTGCTATACAAGCATGCAGATGGAGGGAAACGGAAAGCCAAACGCAGCTTACCTGGATAGCAGCCTGGACGAGAAGAGGAAGAGATGCAGGAAAAGAGCAAAAGTGGAGACAGGTGGTTAGATTGGTCTGTGTTCAAGCAGCCAGCAAGGGAGCAGAAGGAGAAGGCCCGTATAAAAATAGCATCTAAATGAATTGAGGAAGAATTAAGGGAAGGACAGGTGCTGAAGGGCAGGCGGAAGCTAGCCAACATACCATGAAGGACGGAAGAGAGAGGAGAGAGGAGAGAGGGGAGAGGAGGCGGGCCGAAAATAAAAATATGGAGAAAACTGACAACTTCAAAGAAAAAATCAAATCAAATAAAACCGCTCTTGAACTCAAAGGTATCAAATAAAGTGCTTCTGCATGTCACTTACAGACAGAGAAATTATGAGAAGCCCAAAAAGGCACAAAAAAGCTGCCTGCTTTTATCGATGCTGCAGCGTTTAAGAAACATTTTCTCTATGAACAAACCGAATTTGCTCTGAGTTGGACTGGGTTGAAATGAAAGCTTAAAGGCATGGGTGTTGATAATTGGGTGAGTAGCAAACTGGTGACTCGCAGAGCTGCTGAGCGCAGATGAGAGGATGCTGAAACTAAAGCTAGTTTGTTTGGAAATGGGTTTCCGTCGGCCCTAAATGATTAATGAGCGAGCTGCTGAGATCACTCGGTGATCGCTTTCCACCTGGGGTGGAGTACCACCTCCATTCACTCAGATGACAAGGGTACAATTAATCGAGGAGACTGCTTTAAAATTAAGAAATGCGTTTAAAAAAAAAGGGAAAAAAATGTTAAAAATGGAGAAAATATTGAGAGAAAGGTGCACCTTTTGTTGGATGGTGGAGTGCTTCTGTTCCATGTCCCTCTTCTCTTTGGCAGCGTCAACCACCAGCTGGTCCAACTGCAAGAGACCAGACAGCTGATTGGTCAAGCTTCCCGAACCAACTGCTCACACACTTTTCACTCAGGGATAGCTTAAGCTTATTAAGGGAGAAAAAAAGTCATTTTTTTGGATTTATCACCATCGCATAGATCACAGAAACGTACTGTTGAGTTCTGGCCTGATAAATTAAGATTTTTTGTCATTTATTTGACTTCAGAGGTGACAGCGTGGTAACTTTGAGGTCATTCATTTCCTTTTAGACAGAGAAAAATGACCCACCCAAATGAGCAACTCTTCCACTGGCTAAACAGAGATGAGCCACAGAATCTCCTCTGAACAAATTCGAACAGGCTGTGAGGGCTCCATCATGTGTGAAATTGAATGCGGGATGATTGATTCTCCTCAACCCTGAAAGTAACAACTGCTCAAAGAGAGCAAAACAACAGCTCTTTTCAGGAGAAGAGACATTAACGCATTAAAAAAGGCTTTCAAAAGAGTGCCGGGGGTCTTAATGGTGATGCTGAAAATGTGCCAGTTTGCCTTGGAGCGCTGACATTCTTTTCTAGGTCTTTTGATAGTCTGTGGCTGCAGTGTGACCCAAATCAGCATTTCTCAAAGCTTCGCACAAAAGAATCAGTATCTGATCAGAGGGCTGTGTCTTCCAGAGTGGGGGGGGGTTGACGAAATGCAAGATGCATGTGAGTATGTGGTGAGAAGGGTTCAAAGTTTCACTAGCAGACTGCAAACACAGATTCTTGTAGGCTGAATGATTTATCTGAAGAGCACTTTTAAAGAGAAAACGAAGCCAAAGCCTTTTGTCTCCTTTATTTGATTATATACAGCACGCTGGTGTAGTGGTTAGAGCCATTGCCTCAAATCCAGAGGGTTCTGGGTTCGAGTCCCTGGGGGGACTAGGACCTTTGTGGAGGTTGCATGTTCTTGCATGAGTTCTCTGTTTTACGGGTTGTCTCTGGCTTCCTCCTCTTGCTTGACTGGACATTCCAAATAGCCTTTAGGAGTGAGTGCACATGGTTGTGTGTCTCTGTGTGGCCCTGCGGTGGACTGGCTAACCGTCCAGGGGGACCCTGCCTCTCGCCCACTGACTCCAATAAGCGGTTATGAAATTATATTGAAGACCGCCTTGGTGAATCCATTTGTTCATTACAAATTAAGTTGTTTACAAGTTTTCCCACTTGCTGTTACTGTTTGGCTTGTGGGTAACATAAAATGTAAAAAGAAAAATAAAGTTTAATTTTACTAAAACAGGATTTAAAAAAACGTCGGCTCTGAAAGCTGATATAATAAATAGCCTTATCAGCTGTGTTTTACTAATACACAGGAGCTGTGAACTCTCTGTGGGGGGTCTGCTATGAAACTATGTATCCTCGCAGCACGTTTCACGCAGACCTGGGCTGATGCATGCTCAAAGCTCCCCTTAGATGGTAAAAAATCATCAACATGTCAGTTAAGCTGGATTCCAAGCACATACTGTATATTGGTCTAAAGTTACTAGGAAAGAAAATATCATTTTATTTTAGAGACTCAGAGCTGATGCATAGTCTTCGTTGGCAGATTTTCAGTCACAATCTGACATTTCAGTCAAGCTGGTCAGACAGAAGTGATTCAATTTCAGCAGCATTAGCATAGAACCAGCTCTGAACAAGCGCCTTTTATAGAATTTGGGTTAGAGAAACATGTTAAGATGTCTTTAGTCAGACTAACAATAATTCTTATGAGTTATCCAGACTGATTCACAGTGAGAGCCTGGTATTAGAAATGTGAATGAAAATGGAGGAATAAAAATACAAATGAAGCCTACATGAGGTCTATTGCTTCATTTAAAGCCAATTTAATTTCAGCAATAAAAAAGTAAACTCATCATTTAGTCTTTTAACTTACATCCCCAAAACTAAGTTAGTATTTAAGCATATTAGATAAGTGGATTCAAAGAGTGGGAGGGGGAAAAAACATTTCTTTTTTTAAAGACCTGATGAGGGTTTAAACAAACAATTTTACTGATGGCAGAGTTTAGACTTACATAAAATTCTGTTAAAAAAAAAAAAAAAGAAAAACTCTGCTTTCCTTCTTTCTTTGGCATACAGAAAATAATCTGCTATCTGACAGCTGAAAAAAGGACACTATTTGAGGCGCCTTTTGTTTTGTTTAGAACGGAAATGGGTGGAAGAGAGAGGGGCTGCCTGATAACATCGGATGGGAAATGTTTTTCCCTGCTGCACCATGAAAACTAGTCCAGCGCTGTCTATCTGCTGCTGTCTGAAAAGAAGAGCTGAATGGAGATTTTCACATATTTTCCTTCCCACCCCCTCTATCAAATCCATGGGCTCATTTTTATTCTGTCTGTTTGTTGCGGACAACAATGCTCTGCTTACATCCTTCCTCACATGTCACTGTGATGACGAGCTTTCTGACTCATGAAAGACCATAAATACAAGCCGTTGCATGTATTCAAAACCCCCGACATCTAGAGGAACTCTGCCTCCACCAGGGTGGTAGCACCAGAGAGCGGCATACTGGCATGAAGTTCTCGTGGAAACCAGGATAATGTTGCTCCATCTCCAAACAGATAACGACTCTTCATATCAGTTAGCGAGCCACTGTTTACGTAAACGCTCAGTAACTAAAAGCTCCGCTTTTGTGTTTTTCTGAGTAAAGCCGTCTTCATATTTTCTTCTGACCACATCTCCTTTCATCAACTCAGTTTCTGGGCTTTTCCTCCAAGTCTCCTACTCCTAAAATAAACACCCATACAATCCCTCTTCTGTCCATGCAAAGGGAGCAACTTTACCTCCAAAGACCCTTAATGCACATTTGTTACAGACTAAAACAATTTCTGCCTGTTATTCCCCTGATCAATTTCTCACTGGACACAGAAAAGATAAAAAGCAGACCTGTTGACAGCTCCTCCACACCTCCCTGCACAGCCTCTCCACCTTCTTCAGCTTCATGATGGAGAGGTGAAAGAGATAAAAGCGCAGTCTTCTCGTTCTGCCTCTGTTCCTCCTCTCCTTTTGGTTTCGCTCTGCTCCAAATTCGGTGCGACAGGCTCGTAATCCACTGCAGTTACTCTACAGCTGTTTGTCGGCTTGGCACCAACCCTCTCTTTCTTTCTTATTTCTTCCCCCCTCCCTCTTCCGAGATTTGGGTTCTGAAACTGTCTTTTTTTTACTTCCCTCCCTTTCTTTTCTTGCCCGCAGTCCTTGGAGCAGCAGCCTCAGCCTCACAGTCTATGCCCTTTCTGTCTGCCTCAGTCAGTTATTGCTTTGAGAAGATTAAAAATGGTCGTTTATCCCGTCCGAAAAATCTGGTTTTCAAAGTCATTCTCATCCTTCCGGCTTCTCTTTCCTCTTACGTCCAAACCAGTTTGGGGGATTGTCGCCCGGACTTTTTAAGATTTCTCTTCACACAAAAAAAAAAAAATACAGATTTTCCTTCTGGATCAAACACCAAATTCACATGTTCACGTGTTTTCTCCCTAGAACCTCACACAACAACTCCTTACTGTATGGCTACGCCAAATTCTTCCTCGACCTTGCATTTACTATTGATCTTTATAGTAAAAAATCTATATTCCATAACCTTGAGCATCATTCTGAAGCTTCTTTGCCGTGTTCCCTCAGCTGACTGTCACCCCTGAGCGTCTGCCTGTGGGAAAACGCTTTTCCAGCCCTCGGACTGCTTTCTTCCTCATTCCTGTCGACTGGAATAGCAGCTCCACTGTGATAACCATCTCAAAGTCACATTCAGGTTCTGGCTCAGAGGGAAAGCTCTGTTTATCAGAGGATACATACGGGCACGCACAGCTGGAAATTCAGCAGTTTAAAAAAAAACAACCTCAAACACACACACACACACACGCACACACACACATACTGATGAGATAGAAGTGTAAACAAATTGTGGAGACGGGAACTGCTGAGGGTGAAGGCTGGGAATGAAACTAAAGCAATGCTCCTGGTTAGGTAACAGTAACACTATATCAAGTTTACCAACAGACAGTTTGGTAAGAGTTTAGTCAGACTGGAAGGACTGAAAGGAGGGGGGAAAAAACGACTTAAACATATTACAAATTATAAACATATTATAAACATTTCATGTGACAGGTTACATCATCACAAAGCGACAAAACCTGAGCCTGCTCCTCTCGTGTTACGTCACTGTGCACCCAATATCAACAAACTAAAAATGCAGACAAAAAAAAATTACTTTTAAAGTAAGGGGACAAAACTTCTGTTTAGGAAAACCATATTTATCTGTGTATTAATGGCGGTGCACTGTATTATAAACTTAGCAAACACTTATTCAGCATCTACTCTAAAAATAAGTTTGTTTACATTCCCAAAAAAGTGTTTCTCTTTACAATAACACTGTAAGTTACATCACTGACCAGTGTGTGTATATTTTCTTGTCCGTTATCAAATTAAATAAATAGAGGAAGTTAGATGAAGAGTTAGATAAATATTTTTGGATTTGTCCAGCAGCTCAGGCAGAGTTCAACATTTTTCTGACCGAACCTTAAAGTGGTGACAAACGTGGCGATAAACAGAAGTAAATGTGTGTAAAAAGGAGTCTGTACCTGTCCTCCCAGCTGTTTCATAAGAGGCTGAAGTTCACTAAAGAGGTCATAACCTTGGTGGAAGAATGTCAGATGGGCGTACATGAAGGACAACATCTGCAATAAAAAAACAATAGAAAATAAGATCCTGATTAGTTAAGCAGCCCAAAGGCATGACAGACAGGTCTTTTATTGTCACTATAAAACAAAAAAGACATTACCGATTTCAGTATTTCCGATCTTCTCTTAGACTGCAGCACATTTATCTGAAAAAAAATACATATTCTGTGAGATGCACAAGTATAAAGAGGGAGAAACAAAACAGAAAGTAACTGAAAATGACTGGAAAAATGACTAAATAAATCACACTGTCTCTCTTATGTTTTTCCATACAGTGCTTCGTCCTATGAGCACCAGGGGGAGCCGAGCGTCTCCTGTTTTAGCTCAACATCCCTGCTGCATTACTGCCCCCCCTCTTCTTCTTTGAGGGTGCCCGTGTTAGTGGCAGAATCTGCTTCTTGTCCAGTCAAATTACAACTCTGCTGCTTGTCTGGCCTAGGGCAGAGTTATTTTAGGTTAATGTTGCCGCGAAAGGATACATAACGGAGGACTTAAAGATGGGGGACAGCTTCGTTTAGTGTGAAGCAGGCGCGCTGTGGTGTGTGTGTGTGTGTGTGTGTTCGAGCTCCGGGGAAAAGCTGCCTCTGAATTTCACAGAGCCATCTTGTGCTTATGAAGTGATCTCGGTCCGGGAGTTTCTTGTTTATAGACATGAAAGCGGGGTCACCACCCTCCAATGCATCAGAAAACAGAAGTTGGAATCCTTTTTTTGTGGTCAACAACTATTTTACGGTTGCTAGAAGTAAGGCAGGACTGACCACACTTATGTGTACAGACTGTGTGAACTCCCATCCTGGGAAGGAAGCTCGTTTTTCCATCTCAAAGCCGGAGTAGCTGATGCATCACAGCTTTTACGAGCCCCCTGATTCCCTTGATTACAGGCGGTTAGTAGTCGTGATGGAAGCAGCACCCCGAAACGTGGGTCATTTGGTTGGCACGGTGCCATAGGGGGTCGGGACATCAGCCGCAAGCTAAAGTTACGAGCAATTAACTCGTAATTGCTTGTAAAGTTGTGGTTGTTTCATTCTTGTAAGACTAAGGGGGATGCAGTTGAAATTTATCACAGTCCAAAATTTGCACAGGGTTATAATGAGGTGCTGAACACAGGAAACGTGCTAAAAAAAAACTTTTAATAGAAACAGATGTGTAATTTTTTTCCCCATTATTTAAGTTCTGCTGACAGAAAACTATCTGCATTGTTTAGGGAGAGAAAAAAAGTTCCTGCTTTTCTCTTTTTTTAAGAGCTTTGTTTTCACGTCAGGGGTGAGAGCACATTATTCTGGGTCGAGTCACATTACTGAACTTTTACAACCTAGAATTCCCTTCATCTCACAGCAATAAGCACCATGTTGTTCTTATTGCTTTATTTCAGCAATAGCCAATCAGAAAAAAACTACTCTAAAGATTCATCATCTAATTCAAAGAGGTGCAGAGTGGTAAACAAGAGATGCTCTAGTCTTAAGATCTCACAAATACACGTCTGGTTAACAACTTCTTGTGTATTTCCTCTCCTTCTACATCTTGGATGTCGCTTTAAAACCCCATGCTGTAATTAGGCAAAAAAGCAACCTTTTTTTTTTTAAATGCATCTAAAATGTTAAAGACAGCAAAAGCGGGGGAAAAAAATTAGATCAGCTGAGTGAGAAAAGGCTTAAAAACTGCATCAATGTCAGCAAAACACTTTGCTTTTGGAAGGCAAAGCAGGATGTGGAGAAAAAAAATGCATCTTATGCCATTACTACAATGTTTCCATTATGTCATGCAAAAGAGAAAGCGACCTGTCTGATGATGAAGTCATCTGAGAGGTTGGGTCACCGTACCTGTAAGACGTAGTCCAGGACAATGTGTCGGAAACACTTGCGCGTGGCAGTGAGGATGTTGGTGGCCTCCTCCACCTCGTGCTGTTTATTGCGTGGGGCCTGAGCATTCTTGATCAGCGCTGCCTCCTTCTCCTCGCTCACTTTGTCAAATTGTTTCTTGGCTTCTTTGAACTTACGGATGTCACTGTGAAGAAAAAAAGGGATCTCCCAGTTATATTCAAATCATTTGAGTTATTTGGAGGGTGTAGTTGAGGAAAAAGCTGTTAAAAAATGTAAAATATTTATCAATGAGGTTGCCGAATCATTATTACATAGGCTAACATATTCCTATACAGATTCTGCCACCTGTAAAAGGCCATTATATTCTTTGAGCTGATAAGTACACACAAACTTTCACATGGGATTCATGCATACTTGGGGGTGTGCTTCCACAAACAATGGGGATCATTTAATATATTTCCCCTATTTGAAACAGTCTTGTTAGGGCAAAGGTGAATTGTCACCAGGAAACAAAGTTATCTTTAATATGGGTGAACATAAGCGTGGTCATGCCAAAGAAACATGCAGAGGTCAGAGGTAATTCCATAAATCTGGGGGCCCTGGAAATCCCTGAGGGCTAAACCAAACAAAGGTATTTGCTAAGACTACTCGAACTGTACATGAATGACTGAAAATGTGCCTACAGTACTTATTTTTTGGTCCAGAGTGAGATCGTTTCACATATGAATGATACAGAGCAGTTTTACACCCATAATGTGTATTTGTGTCATTTTCAGTTTGATATATTCCATCTCCAACGTTTTCTTTATAAAGAATTTTCTTTTTTATCTATATAGGATGAAATCCAAATAGGAAGTCAGTTAATACTCACTCTTTAACAAATGTTTGCAGCTGTGTCTTGATTGATCTCTGGGCCTGATCGAATAATATCTGAAACAAAAGCCATCAATTATACAGAATCCTCAGATCAACCATGTAGGCATGAGGCAAAGACATTTTTTCTCACAAAATCAACACAAAGCCGATAAATATATCTCATTTCCTTTCCTTTCCTTTTCCCATTTAGCATCTCTGTTTAAGAGGATACTTTGCTGACATCAGAGGGTGTAATTAAGCTGTTAACTTTACACACAGTTTGTAAACTCCCCTCATAAAGGCATAAACACAAGAGATGACGTGATTTGCTTATGTTGGCGCGTGAGTCATGCCCTCATTAACCGGCCTGCATCCTTAAAAATGAGCTCACAAGCAAAAAAACATACGATCGCTTTAAGCAGAGCTTTCGTTTAATTCGTTTAGTTGCGGGACAAGACAATGTGAGCAGTGTGGCTGAGGCCGGCCACCGCTGAAAAACACATTGAGCGCTGTGTTTGAGTGGATCATGTGCTGAAAGACCGCCGAGTGGCAAAAACCTATCAGCCCGTCAGCTGATGTGGTAGCAGGCCCCTGTGATGAGTAACAGTCGCTGGCCCGCACTGAGGCTCGTGGAGGCAATTTGGGACCCCATGCGGGAGACTAATAAGAGAACTAGGTGTGGTTGGACTAAACTGCTGAATCATATCTTTAACTTGTAAAAAAAAAAAAAAAAACCATGCAATGTCTGCGGTTCCTTTTTCAGGATTAAACTTGCTGGTGTTGCAGACGGTCGGAAAAAAAACACTAAATCTGGACAGGCTGATTTGCTACCTAATAACTTTTTTATTCCAAAGGGAAATTATAGTGGTGCAGCGTTCATTCTCGAGAAAAACACATTTCTTAAAAGCGGACACACTGAGGTGCAGCTAGAAAAGCCTGCGTTATCTGTGAGTGCGTTGCCTGGAAACAACTGACACGATGAAGTCACGCTACCCAAACGCAGGCAGAAGCTGTCTGATGGAGTTTCATATCTATGGTGCCGCTCTGTCTCTAGTCTCTGTCCGTCCATACAGGACGAAAACCATAAAGGGGGGAACTGAAGTCTACAAAATGATGCTTTATGAGCCTTTTCAGCATGCAAACTACTTATACATCAGAACAGAAGTGAAAAACTGTCACAAGCAGAATTTATTTTGATTCTTTTTTTCCTGTAAAGGCGATATATTCCCCTTCTGCCACTTTTAGCTCGTTAAGCATTGTCATGTGTTACTTGTCATGTGACATAAAAATAGAGTGGCAGCAGTAACCAGATGTGACATGGGTGAAATGAGAGTCTGCTGTCATGCAACAGTATATTTCATACTCATTTTACACCAGCGGAAAAGACAAACAAAAACAAAACGAAACAAAACAAAAGGAGCACACGTTAGACGGCAAAGTTACCGCACAAGTCATTACCAATAGCAAAAAATACATCTGCTCACAGGGTAAAACGGCTTAATTAAACATTTCTGTCTGGCTAACAAAAGTTTTTTTCTTTGTTTATTGTTTCTCTATTCATGACACAGTAAATATGAAATGTACAATAAAATGTTCCCTTAGCAAGATAAATCTTTCTTAGTCCAACTCCTCATGTTGCAAATCACCTCAGTTAGTGAGGCCTTTTGTTATTTTTCAATGTACGTATTCTAAATGTACGAATTGGCCCAAAAAAGGACGCACATATAAGATGATGTTGTCTTTTTATATTTGTCTGACAGGGAGAAGCTCCACGAAACCGAAAACACAGAGGACAAATGTGAAATTAAAAGCAACTGTGGCTTTTGTCGTTGGTCGTTTGAACAGAGTGTAATGCCAATGCCAGTGCAGCGATGGCTGGAAACTCACTCTGGACATGATATCCAGAGCTAACAGAGACAAGACTTGACAAGGGAGATCAAATGAGAAACATTCATGGCAAATCAAGAGCCTCTGGCTAATCCTGTGCCTTCTCTCTGCATTTAGGTTAGTCTTAATGAGAGGAAAACATTTCTAAATGTCAGTGTCTCTTAGAAGACGAGTAAGCCGTTGAGAACATTATATATCGAGAGTTCTTAAAGCTAAAATAATGCATATATTAGTCTGAGGTCGCGCGCAGCTCTTATATCCAGGCTGTCTGATGGATGACAACCACATAATGAAAATACCGACCATGACCACATTAACACCAGTGATGCAGAACGTTTTCTATTTTTTTAATTCTCGGAAATTCCACTTTCCAAACAGTTCCATGAATTATTTTCTGACAAAGAAAGTCATTTTGATTTTGTTTTAAAACGCGCTCCTTTAACTTTTAGATTATGGTAGGGAGAAAAAAAATTCCAGACGACCCAAATAGCTTTCCTTTCACCACTTTGTTTTTTTATAGAGGGAAGTGTTCGCTGTGCAGACAGACTCGTTTTAGAAACACACTGCTTCAGGTTTTATAGTCATGTGAAATTATAGTCACTTTCCTCTTATCTAACCACAAAGTCCAAGCTTCCAGAGGAGGTATCTTGCACATTTTCAGCTTATCTTTACCAGCACATTGGCTCTTCTGATACATACATTTTTTTCTCCCAAGTGGTCCCTCTTCTGTCTTTCCCAGCAGTAAATATAACATGACAGTTAAAGAGCTCCAGGCTATCGGCCTATCTGGATTTTGTCTTCCCCAGCTGTCAGGAGTAAAAGAAAAAAACGACAACACATCCGGTTTCACATGGCGGTGACGGCGTACCGTGTGATAGTTGATCATCTCCTGCAGGCTCTCGGCAAACTTAGTGAGACTGGACTGTGGAAAGAACAGTGGGAAAAACATGGAGTCAGGCAGTTATGGAAGAGTATAACATAGCGAGGATCTAACCATGATAACCTGACCAGAAGAAAAGCCAGAAGGCGACTAAAAGAAATCTCTTTATTGGCGGGATTTGTAGAATTTGGGAATAGATGTTTGGCCCAGTTAGTCTCACATACACATAAGTGAACTTGAAACTTGGGGTGATGAAATCAACCGAATACACCAAGGCGAAGAGGAAGCGTCTCACCACATGAATTCATGAGAAAACAAAACATCTGACCTTTGTGATACCCAGTGGACAGAGCTGGATTTTACTAGCGCTGTTTTTCTTTTCTCTTTTTTTCTAATCTGAGAATGTCATGTGAGTGCAGACTTTGCATCCACGGGCCGATAGCGTTGAGTCAGGCTGATGCAGCTCCTGGTTTCTTATTTCACTAAGATGGCTGTATTCCCGGCAGTTTTACAGTGAGTTAGGGGAACAGGAGTTAAAGGCTAGAGGCTCAAACATGGGGCACTAAAGCCGAGTACTTTCAATGAACCAGATAAAGCTGGATTATATGTTGTTTACCTCGATGACCTCATCTTTGGTGGACTGCTGGGCGAGCTCCCGGATCCCGCTAACAAACTGCTTGTTGGCTGCATTGTAGGCTTTTCCAGCATCAATCATCCCAATGCACAACTTCACCAACTATTGAGGGGAACAGAAAGAGATGGTGGTAAATATTGGGAAGAATAAAGGAGAACATCCTGAAGCAGAAGCAGCATTTCTTTTGGATGCTTTCTCTCTTTAAACCAGTGGCTATTTTCTAATAAGGATAAAGGAGCTGTAGATTTCTTAAAACCTTAAGATGGAGATTAAAGAACCAACACTGAAAAACAAGAGGCTTATTCACTGTCTTGGATAATTAACAACAGACACTTCTGACACATTGGCAGCAAAAATAATTCCAGGTTATGTAATCTATCAATAGAGTCTGGCAGTTTTCCATCTCTCTGCTCCCACGCAGAAGATGACACAGAGCCTAAATGAATATCTGCAGCTTAAGCAGCTCTACAATATCTAAAAAGGCTAATTTTTTCCCCCTGCCTAATAATCTCACATCTTTAAATCCCATCCTCCAATCAGCCTACATTTGAGGCATGAAATGATAAATGAGACCATATTCAAAGATCACCAAATAAAACAAAAACTTGTTTTCATTTAGGGATTGTTGTATCCTCAGTAGTTTATTTACTAAATGTAATTTTCAGAAATTTAGCTTAATCTCCAAAACAGACAATGAACAGTGGTGGGAGATACTTTATTACAAACACATATAGTTTATATCAAATATTACTGTGACAGCTGAATGACGGTTTACACAATACATTTACATCCCAGCCTTTCACAAGGCTGGTTTCATTTACTCATTTTGGTCGTGTCCGCTATTACTCAATGTGTCTGTGAGTATGCTGGCTGTCTAAACAGCACGTTACACAAAAAAAAAAAAAAAAAAGGGGAAAAAAAAGCTGAACTTTGGTCTCTTTAGGCATGGCTCCACCCAAGAAATGGGTGACACACAGACTGTTGCAGCCATACTCCTGCACGCAAACACACCCACTCTCTGGCAGATCCCTGCTCTCCACAGCGAGAGGGGGAAGTGAGGCCGGGGCTGAGTCACCGAGGTGGGATGAGGAGGAGGGTGGGACTCCCAGATTGCAAGTCCAAGAACAATGAAGCGGGTTCCGCTACGCTCAAGGTCTCTCTCTCTGAGCTAGTGGACGTACTTTTAATTCTGCAGAGATGCACGGGGAGGAGGGCCTCGTTCACTGACAGGGCGGGATAAAACTCCTCCGTACTTTGCCTGATTGGATTACTTCTTTGCTTCAATTCGTTTGAACACAAAATCGCAGCTCAGTGGAAGAAAGAACATAATCTGAATCGTATATAGGAAATAAAGCCGAATGCCAAATATCATCTAAAATAGATAATCCGACGTGAAAGGGAGAAAAAAAATTGGGATCATGCTTTAGCCTGAATAAAATAAATCAAACAAAGTAACATCAAATTTGTAATATAAACTGCTTTAACCGCAGAAAGTATTTTATAACATGTTTCTTATTAATAATTTCTATGAACGTGGTAAAAGCTGATTAGGGTTCCTCTGTGAAACTAATTAACGGAGCTGAGGTAAAGCATCGCTTGGCTGGCAGTTGCTGCGAGCTTTAGATGTAATCTGCTCAAACTGTACGTCGCACACACACACACCCGACACATCCAGCTCTCAGCTTGTGGAATTACACTAAGGGCATTTCCCAATTAGAGAACTGAAGCGTGTCGGATCGTTTCTGGCATTTGTCTCTAATTGGTCCATTTTGGCTCCATCCATGTGACATTTACGTCTAATTCTGAACTCACCGGGGACAAACCTGCACTTTTCCGCGAGCAGTTGGGCCTTTGAAGCTCTTATCTCACACACAGTGGAGCAAATGAGCGATGGAGCAATGTGTTTTTTGGGTTTTTTTTTTTCCATGGGTGGTACTCACTTTGTCCAGCTTGGATTCCAACTCGCACACATCCCCCTCCACTTCCTCGATGGTGGCTCTGCGAGGACACAAAACACACAGGTTTGAAGCTGACAGGCGACTGTTGCCGCAGACTTGCGGAGAACCGGCGCGGGCTGGCGGAGGCGGCCAGGCTGAGAGGTGCCTTTTTTGGGTCAGGCCGCGGGGCTCGGACCGGCTCTGGCTTCTGGCACTCAGAAATGTGACAGGGCACAGATTGGTTCTCCACAGGACGGACAGCCTACCAGTATCAGAACGCCAGGACGAGAAGAAGACATTCAAATGGGAACACCTTTGTGTTGTCACTTTGATATTACCCTCTGCTGTTTAAGGTGTACTTTCAATTATATTAAGGGCTGTAAATAGCCAATCAAACCCTTTTTTGGAGTTCAAAATGTTGCTCTATTCATTTAAACAGAAAAGACAGTAAAAAAAAAAACAAAAAAACAAGTATGTTTTACCAATAAAAGTAATAATAAAAAAAAGGTTTTATATTATTACTGGACATGGCTTGATTTGAGCAGCAGCTGGGGGAGGGATTTGAACCGGGGTGCACCTAATCTGCACAGCTGCAGGAGCAGCCTGTGTTCGACACCCTTCTAAGGATTGGACACCGGACAAGAATGCAGAACACTGAAATGAGCCCGTAAGGTCTGAGCTAGTGTTGCACTGGGAAGCCGCAAATCACAGCCTTTTAGTGAAAAACTGTGTCTAAAAGCAGCAGAACCGGCCATTAAGAGATTAGAATAGTTAAAGCGACAGCAAGGCAAGACGGCTTTGTTTTATTGACTGTATTTGCACTTTTTAAACTCTGGTCTGTTTACTTGGTTCTGCTCTGCTGGGAATTTATCACCACTTGTTGCTCTCGGGGCAGATCTTACAGACTAAATTATCCAGCCATCCACATTTAAGGACATTTTTGTTGTAACAATAAACCAAAAAAAACTATAGGCAGTAATAGTGTTCACTCTTTTGGTCCCGTTTGTTTCTTTTTAAAACGTATCCTTTGGATCGTTTCAGGCCTGCTACACAGTTTTTCTTCATCTTATGGATCAAAATAGGCACTCCTTGAATTCAAATATCAGTAACTCATGAATATGGCAGCGTTATATTTTGGAAGGAGGCAGGAGGGTTCGATAAAACTCAGTAGATGGCACCCAAATAACTCAGCAGCTGTTCTGCCACGTGGTATCAGATGTTGTCAACATCTGGTTAGTGTCAGGGGAGGACAAGGAGCCCGGCTCATCAAAGACTTCCAAAGATAGTGCATATACAGATTCAGTGCCAGACTCCAGGTAATGCGTTGGAATCTTTTTGTTTGTTTGTTTGTTTACAGTACACGACAGCATGAGGTCGTAAAAAGCACGTTAAAGAAGGGTCAGCAGCTGTCCCCTTTGGGCAGCAGACGCCGGCCACTGCTGCAGATCCAGATTTGACCGGTGGTTTTTCTGTATCATTCTGAAAGCCAGCCCTGACATTTATGCCAAATTTCTTATTTTTTTTATTTCGTTTAAGACAATATTTTCTTTTTGTTTGTTTTTTTTTAATGGCAAACCCCCAATGATATCAGAAAACTGTTGAAGAATGTGTGAGCTTTGCAGGCCATCGTTTCACAGTTACTGTGAGGGACTGGCGGCCGTCCCTGACATCTAAATGAGTTTCCCCTCATCTGTATGGCTGCTTGAAAACAACTTCCCACAATTAAAACAAGCGTTTCACACAGTTAGTACACAGCATTCATTTATTGAGCTTTATGACATACCGCCTTAAGAAAAGCGCCTGCCTGTTCACACTGTTGCCCCCCCAGTGACACCAGTGTAATGTGTGAACTGTGTTCAACGTCTGCGGATGAACGGCGGACAAGGACGCCTTTTTTTCTGCGATTACGCCCAAAGGAAATATGAAAAGGGTTTGCGACTCAATGAGAACTTTATTATGTTCCCCTCCAGTTATTACACTCTCTTACTTGAAGCCTGAAAATAACTTTTGCTGTGAAACAAACAGACGGATGATGTTGTCCATCTCATGCCGAAAAAACGATTTTGTCCTAGTCGTTTTGCAAAAATGGATTTTAAAAAAGTGCCCCGCTCAGCTCATTTCCGAGGCTCAGCATATATACATAAAAGGCTAAAGCTTAAAAACCTGCACCAGCATCCAGTTCTTTATATTTTGCACGGCTCAGCGACAACAAACCCGGTCTCAGAAAAAGCGCCTGGGCCTGTGAGCTACTGCCCCTTTCTTTTTATGAGACATCGAGAGCAGCCCAAACAAAGTAGAATGAGGAGAGGACTTAAGTAGTCAAGGAGGGCAGGAAAAGGGTCAAAAGCAATAAAGAGCTCCACTCGCACAAAGACATCGACCCCTGTCACAGCTTAAGAACACGTTGCCGTCTTCTTTTGCCGGTCATCTCAGGTGAAACGAGCTGATGAATCACCAGGAATCTGGACTCCTCCAGATTGCTGCAGCAGCAAGAGGATCCGACCTATTCCTGAACTTTCTTTACTTTAACAGCGAGCACTGTGAGCTTAAACAGTGTTGTGAATGAGGAAGGGGGGGGGGAGCCCCAAACCCTGGACACTTTCAAGTTTCAAAAACATCTTTTGGATTAGAATTAGTAGAAAAAAACTTGGTAACAGACGCAAAATATAATGGATTAAAAGTCATGCTTCTCTTCTAAATTAGGAATCACTTTGAAGCCTGTCTGCACAGTTTCCCTTGATGTTCAAATCATTAACAACGGGAGGCCTGAAAGAGGAATTGATTAACCAAACCAACGCCTCTGTGAAATGACAGTATAAAAATATTTTCCTTGGAAATCAAACCCGCCTCTCGTTAGTCGCACTCTTTGTGTAGAACCACCGAAAGGTAGCCGTTTCACATTAGCTGGAAAGCTGAGCCTCCAGGGCAAACCTGGGAAGTTGCTGACGGAGGATAAAAGAAAAAAAAAAAGAAAAAAAAGGAGGGGCTCTGGCACAATCAGGAGTTCAGCCGTTGCCTCGCAGATCAGAGCTTGGAGCGCGTCCAGCCCCAGCCTGGATAATGAGCAGGAGGAAAAAAGAAGAAGAACACTCATCTCTGACCCATAAAACGCCGCTACAGAGAGGAAACCGAGGGTAAAAAAGGAGGGGGCTTTCGAGAAACACGAGCCGTGATAAAATCAGGGCCGGCAGCCCATGCGGCCAGAGCCAAGCTGAAATGTTGTCATAAGCAGCTGGTGACAGCAGCTCCAGGTGACCTTAAGTTTGCTTTTTGGACCGTGAACCAGCAGGAACGGGGAAAGGGGGAAGGCAGCATAACCGGGCCTTCTCCCGGGAGCGCCTGAACAAAGGGCGACCAGATACGACTCCTTATGAGCTGAGCTAAGAATGAGAATGAGATAAGAGCAATAGCAACGGGGCAAAACACCGAGCTCCTAATCCCCTGTTCAGTGTTATTCTAGTTATTCCTGTTGTGAAAATAACATTTTGGGATCTGAAACTTTCTCAAAGCTTTTCTGTATTCTTTAATGACTTAAAAGTTTACATTTCCTTTTTTTCTTGTATAGAAACTTTGGCTTTACACAGAAAAACCCTGAAAAGCCCACCATTGCACTACTGGCCTCTATAGGAACAAGACTTTGACTGATTTAATCATTTGTTTCATTGGAGGAACACCAACAAATCCCATATCGTACCCAGTCAATGGTGCGTTTTATGTGTTATATCTGGTATAAAATTAGGTCTGTCTGCTCACTTTTTAACCTTACAACTAAAAATATGTTGAGCTGAGTTTGTTATTACTCTGAGGATCATTTAAAGGTAGTTTTCCTTTCGTTCTACACAGTCGACACAATGAAGAACAGGTAAAAGGAAATTATTGTTCTTTATCTCTGGAGTTTCCAAAACATAACAATGACGAGCGTGAACGATTCACTCTTTAGCAGATGGGGGATGTGCACTCATATAAACTTTATTCAGACTGCAATCCAAATTTCCCGCACCACAGACCCATTTTCAGCATAGCACAATACAGGAGGAACTGCTTTAGTTTCTTAAAAGGGCCTCATGGTGGATAGCACAGACGGCACGATAAGAAGCAGCCAGGATGATGCAGGTACTCTGATTCTGCTGCAAAAGGCCTCTGACAAACATCTGCTATCAGACCCAAGAGAAGCAACACCAAACATCAGCCGCTGCCATCAAAGTGGGGGACTAAATGGACCGAAAGAAAGAAAAACATGCTGGATAACGCAGACCTCTGCATGAAACATTCTGTTTTGTCTGCTCAGAGACAAATTCTAACCATCTAATCTGATTAACTTCTTAGCTCAGAGGAAAATCTTCCTCAAGAAAACTTGAAAAAATATATTCCAATGCAACGTTAAAGCAAACATCAACATATTATATTATATATCTAAGTTCCTAGCTACATGGAACAGCACAAACTGAAGAACTAGGACGTCTTGGGGTAATGTTTGGGTGTGATTGTGAGGCTAAATAAGGAGAAATGTGTGGTATGTAAGAAAGGGCCCGCCATGTAACCCACATCAGTTAGCAAGAGGCCAATTCAGCATCACTGAGGAAATGTTTGGGTCCTGGTCCTATTTCAGATGCTGGGAGGCAGAGCGCTGTGGGCCAGACGGAGGCTCAACACACAGGAAGGAGCTCTCACCTGGATAAAAAAAAAACCTCTGCATCATTTACGATTGCTAACAACCATTATCATAACCGCTTATTCCCTAATGGGGTCGCAGGGGGACTGGAGCCTATCCCAGTAGTCAATGACACACACACTCACACTCACTCCTATGGGCGGTGGGAGGAAGCCAGAGAACCTGGAGAACCCACAGAGACACAGGGAGAACATACAGACTCCACAAAGAAAGACAGAGGGTTCCTGGTACCCCTGGGGACTGGAACCAGGAACCCTCTGTCTGTGAGGCAATGGTGGTGTGGCCCCTGGCTAACAATAACATTAAGAGCTCATACTTTATGAAATCCATGTCCTTCAGCATAAAGTCGAGGCGATCTTGAGTCTCTGAATGAGTGAAACCCATTAAGGTGCGTAAACTCTCACGTTTCGGAGACATACGAGCAGAAATGCACAGAGCTGTTGACCATTATTGGAGCGGCCTCCCCTAAAATCCTCAATAAAAAGAGATGCTGGTTCATCCAGTAGTGAGTCAATGGCCCTACTTGGGAGCCGACAGACCCTGCTGTGGAGCTCTGGGAGGCGGCTGGCGGCGGGCGGCTGGCGGGCGGCTGGCCAGCGGCCTGCGAGCGCTCTGCATGCAGAAGCCGAGCGGCTGAACAGGTTCGTCATTCACACTCCGCTCAGACGCGTCGCCTGTGAGCCCGTGCAGCAGCCTGTAGCACTTCAGGGACAAGAGCAGACACTCTGGGACGTGTTTTCCGATGCCCGTGTACTCCACATTTTCCCTGGATGGTTTGCAATCAGCTATTCGTGAGGTTTGTTGCTTATCACTCAAAATCTGACTATAAGATCAGATAGAGACACTTAAAACAATATGGAAACATCCATTTTTATAGACGCTGATCACGACTTCATGAGACAAACTCAACAGAGGTCTCACTCTATCGCCATGGTAACTTTCCACAGAAACAGTGACCGTAAAGATGTGCTAATAAAGTGTTTTTTGCCAGCCCTAAAAGTTAACCCAATTCAGATGGGAAATAAAGCAGATTCAAACTCCACAGTCAGCCAAAAGCATGCTTTCCAATTTAATGTTAACAAATCCAACAAATATAGAAAAAGGTGTGCGACGCGTCATAAGGTCACTGAGGCTCTCAAAACGGTGTTTTCCACATCTCGTGTCTCTGATTATGCTCTGAGCGCCATAACACCCGGCGGCGGGGCGCGAGAGGGGTTTGTCCCCCCGGCGCTGAAATAACAGAGGTGGAATAAAGGAAAACAGATCGGCGCTGTGAGGCTGCCACCGTGGATGGAAACCTGAAGAATGGGGTGAGCTTCGGCGTGCTGACGTAGATCCTGTAATTGTTCCAGAGAAGAGTGCTGCTAACGGTGGGGGATGGTTGGTGGGTGTGGGGGGGTGTCCTGCTGTGGTTAAACCCACCACTGGAAAACACAGCAACAACAGCAACGTCAACAAGATGAAGTCACTACTTGGAGATAAAGGCTTACGAACTTTGGGGAATTCTCCCCGGTGTCGTGATGGGCTGAGCGTGGAGGCTAACGCGTCCCCGGGTGTTCCAGCAGGAAGGAAACACCGAGGAAAGGAGGGGGGGTGGGGGGGAATATGGCATTTTAAACTGCCTATAGACAGCACAGAGGGGCGAACGGGCCCGAAAGCCTTGAGTTTCCCTTAACCTAAATGTGTCGTGTTTTTGTGGAGATGATAGCATCGCGCCCTTTGACCTTTGACCCCGTCAGGCGTTTCATTAGCCGTTATGAACCACCGTCGAGACGAATCCGAGCCCAGCTCAATTCCGTCGAACAGCGCCGAGCCCGACGGGCTCACGGGCCTCCGGCCGGGCTCATTTGGGCAAACTGAATCAGTGGTGCGCGAGCGGGGGGCGCGGGGGGGGGGGGGGGATCTGCCGGCTAAGCAGCTGCCCTCAGTGACTCAGGGGAAAGTGTAACCGAAGACATCGGACCACTGACTTCATACGATGGCACTGGGCCAAGCTCGGAATCAGCAAAACTGCTTAGGAGAGCGCCGTTGGGTTTTTTCCTCATTAGGAAGTGAGTGAAGGAAAGGGGACTTCTTGTTGGTTCTGATTTCAGAAATCGAGTTCCAGTCCACCGGATGTGAAGGGACGTCGGTCCTGTAATCTCTGGACGTCACGCTCTCCTGTGCGCTTTACTTAGAACCACACAATGTCGCATCCTGTAATGCTCCAACAACAACCCACACAAGGAGCTAAATCCAATATGAAAGAAATAGATTTGAGTCATGAGCTTTTAAGGTGACACATTAAATGTCTGCTGGCTTCATTATCTATTCACATGAAGACTAGATTTGTCAAAGTTCCTACTTGAGGAGGAGCCAGGAAAGTTCAGAGGCTGGAAGTCGACTCCTCAGAGGAAAACTAGACTCTTCGGGTTTAGTCACTTGTTGTTTTTATTCCCTTTTGCACTGGTGTATCTCCCCATCGGGCTAAGAGCCTGGTTCATAACCAAAGACAGTTTCCCAACTAAAGTGAGGATGAGAGTAAGAAAAAAACTTTCGGGTGTGCCAAATTACCACTTAAAAACAACCCTCTTAACATTTGGGGGCTGCATATTCTCTGGCACAAAGTTGAAAGCAAACACCAAAATGGAAACAGATGTGGAGCGAGTGAGAGTCACTCCACGCTGGAATATATTCCATGTTTTCCTCCATTCTCTCTGTCTTCTTCTATGGCCAAAGATGACTGGTAGGGGTTGCGGGGGGGCAAAGAAAAAGCATAAGATCAAAACTATGGTGGTCCGAGTGGAACCGACGTCTCTGGTCTGCAAACCCAGACTTCCACGATGGAGGCAGAATCCATCGAAGGACAAACTGATCTTTTTCTAGGGTGATATGTGTGAACTCATGTTACAAAACCACCCAAAATGATTATTGATCAGCGACAATCACAAACATGGAGTCTCTCCACTCTAACAGGTGCACACCTGCAGCACTGACTGTCTCCAGGAGGTTTTGTAAGAGAAAAAATTGGGCCATAAAATGACATTTCTCAAGTGTTAAAGCAAAATGTCTTGTCTTGGTATAGTTTGAGCTTAAATGGTGGCTGTGAATGATTTGGGGTACTTGTAAAACCCTACAGCAGCTGTCTGAGCCATCACCTTGAGAAGATATGTAGAAGTTATTTGAGTTGAACATATATTAATCATGAATTAAGCATTATTAATGATTGAAAGCATAGGTAGGAGAAAAAGTTATCTGAAAGTCCACACCGGTGTATCGTGAATGGCCCAAAAGTGAGTGGCTTACAGAATCAGTCACGCTGACCACAGGACTGACCTGTGCTCTGGGAGAAGGCTTGAAAAACTGCACTGCTACTCGGCCGACTTTTGAATCGTCTGCACCGACTCAGAGCCTAAAAACTAAACCGTCCATCTGACGATTTAAAGAGGAAAGTGAAAGAAGAAGGTTTGGAGAAGACCTAACGGGGCCGCCTACACGCTTCAGCGTGACAAGCTTCGGCCCCACGCGATCATCAGCCGCTTTAAAGTAGAACAACCGACCTCACGAATGTGATACATAAGCAAATTTCCTTCCATTCTTTTTTTTTTTTTCCCCGTCCAAACAACTTTCTAACATCTGTTCCTCGTTTTGTTGGGAGAGGATGTTGCAGAAGGCGGCAGCAGAGTGTGAGGGCCGAGAAAGGAGGGAGGGGAGCTGCTTTCTCAAAACCCCGGAAAAACGTCCCATTTTACACCTCTCCCAGGCCTGGCGAAGTGAAAGGGACAAAAAATAAATAAATAAATAAATAAATAAATAAATAAATAAATACAGATGTGGGGGATGAGGTCAGAAAAAGAAAAGCTGTCGGGAATAACGCTCACATGAACTCCGACCAGCTGACCTACACCGTGACCTGCTGACCACCTGGTCTGTGCCAGAACGGGTTTTTTTTATTCTTATACAGGGTCTGATGCACATATAAATTAAATCATCCAATCCAGCTGCGATCTTGGTGAGCTTATTCAATACTCATTTGGATCGTGGAGGCTTTTGTCCATTTTATTTCATTAAGGACTGAAATGATCAATCTAAATCGTGCACAATTTGGAAAGTCAACCTTACCTCTTTTATCGAGGGTAATTTGGCCATACCGCTTATAAACACAAAAACACCATCTTTTGTTTGCTAACAGAAAATGTATGGAAAATGGGAAATTAATAATAACAATGATGATGATAGTGGCATTAATATTATACTTGATGGAAGGACATCTCTCCAGAACTGAGTTCAACACTGACATATTAATGTCCACAGTGACTAATGCTATTACATAGTAATAACATTCATTAGTAATAAAGGTACAGTCCTCAGACTGGCACAGTCCAGAATTTCCTGCATTCATATTTGATATATTTTCCAATCTTTACATAATTCATTCAGAGAGGGGAAAAAAAGGCACTGGAGCAGCTCCTCTCTCCAAATGTGTGCTCAGTGGGTTTGTGTGTGGTTTCCTTGCCCCACCAGCAGACTCCCTGGCTGGATCCAGCTTTCTTCGAGACAAAAATAGAAAAGTGGCAAGCAACAAAACAGCCAGCTACGCAGAGCTAGCCGGATACTTTTCCTTTCCATAGAGAAATGATATTTTCACCAGGCAAAAAAAAAAAAAAAAAAAAAAGAACTGGCTCTCACCACTTACCTGAACCTCGGGGAGTCTTTCAGACATTCCTCAAAATCCACAGTGATCTTCATCTTTGCCTCGGTGGGGGAACCCACGGACCTGCGCCCTCCTTGATTAAACGCAGTAATCCCGGGCTCAGTCTCTCGGGCTAATTAGCTTGTTTGCTAACGTTGCCGTTCCTCTACGTCCGACCAGCTGGCTCCGCTCCGTCACCGCTCCGCTAGCCAGCTAGCCCCAGAGGCCAGCAGATACCGAAGAAAAGTCGCGGGGGGGGCAGCGACCATGAAACGACGGCTCGTTTTCGACGCGCGGGGAGCCACAAAACGCCGCGAAACTGCGTCGGTCGCGGCGGTCAGGGGCGAAAACGGAAAGTGTCGTCCGGCAGCTCGGTCATAGCAGTCAGCGGGAGAGCAGCTTTTCTCCAACCGCTCCGCACGAAGATCGTCTATGTCCGGAAGGAGCTGCTCAACGCGCCAGTGCGCATGTGCCGTCAAACGTCTCACACGTTAAGACTTGTGGCTTGGTGATAGTCTTGACAAAAAGAAAACGTTTATTTTGTATTACTGTATTTACATATATGCAATTCGAATGCTTTGCTTTAAAGTAGCAACTGACATTCCTTGTTTGTCTAAGGCGAAAGACAAATACAGGTGGGGTCAAATGGTCTCAGTCCAAATACAAGACGCAAATAAGATTCAAACAAACACATGTCACACAATGAGACCTGAAATAACTACAAACTTGTTGAAGAAGACTCGAAACAGAACAGGCAGACCCTTAAGAAACCACAAAAACACTCAAAGTGAATGCAAACAGTGGTAGATTTAAGTCGACCAGAAAAAAACAGACCAACTACAATAGATTGCCTATAAATCCAACTGACTGAAAAGTGGGAAAAACAGACACAGATATTTGTGACAGTTTCAATCAGTCATTCCTCTATGTTCAGAGCCCGTTTGCCTCCTAACATCTATTCTACTTTATCATGGTTATTCAGATGCCGAGGTGTGAAATCTCTAGGGGTCTTTAAGCAAACAAAAAGTGGGCTTTGGTGTCATGTTGATAATTAGATTGAAGAGGTCAGACCATACAGCAAATATGCATTTGCTGGAGATAAAAACAAAACAATAAACTATTGTTTAATTCAATGAGACTGTCTGTCTGTGTTGTTGCGATATTATTTTCCTCTCCAATGGTTGTTCTGTTGATCAAAGCAGGAGTGACATCTCTTCGTCTGATTACACGATCTTTGTGTGAGTTGACAGGAGCTTCCTGATCCATTGGACTAACCCAGCACCCCGTTTCATACTTTCACAATACCCCCCCGCAGTGCGTGTGTCCCTGCTCTAAGAAAAAAACGGGAACACAGCTGCACGGAGCATTTGAGCATTTCCCCCCCAAAATGAAATTCGTGGAATTTATCAACGGAACTGAAATCTCACGAGTAAAGCCGTTTGACGCCTTCATCCACAGCTGGGAACGCAAACCGGAGCAAACGTGCAAGATAATCTGTGAGACCTAGGACTGCGGCTTTATCCCATTAGATTGACCAGGAATCCTGCGGGGATGGAAGATGTGCGGCGTGTGGTCGCCATCTGGTGGCCAAATGGTCAAATGTACAAAAAGAAATCACGTTACAGTGTCTGTTCCAGCAAAAACTAGAAGTTTTAGTATGTTGTAACAGGACCTGAAATGAGGATAGGCAACCAATGACTGGCTGGATCTTTTCTGTTTTGATTAATTAAAAATATAAAGTACATTTAAAGCTTCAAGGAAAATCCTATGAATCGTACATAATGTATTATAGATCTTAACGAATGTGCTTATCCACATCAGTGTAACATTATATGAGGATTATTAAGATAAAAAGTTATCTCTCTACTGTACACAAACAAAGCTAACTGAGATGGATAGGGAATGTTTTTCTGCATAAACACCCCTGCCTCCAAAAAAAAACAAAAAAACAGTAGGCACTAGTTTATAACTACATTGGTTTAATGATAGGAGACAAAAATAAAACAGTTCACACAATCTGATAATTGATGACATGCAAATTGGAAATACAAACAAAAGAAAAATGATCAAAAACATGGCTGACATTATTCAGAATCATAGCAGAGGCATGGGGCTGCTTAACAGTCTATCATCCGTAGAAAACAAACAGGGCAGAAGTGATGTGAAACCAAACGCGGGACATGAGGTAAAACTGAAAAAGAAAAAATAAACTAAAAAGATCGCAGAGCCCGTTTTACACACAAGAACATACATTATAGAGGCACATTCGACAGGTAACAACAACCTCTGGAATCATCTCAGAGCTCGGCAGGCCTGCTTTTCTCTCGCTTTTACAGATTCGGTGGACAGCAGAGATGGAAACAGCTGAGTTTCCTTCCAATTACAGGGAACAAAAAGGAGGCTGGAGGCTTTCATAATCGATTAGGAAGGTGAGACAGCACTAAAACGAAAGGACAACACCAGACTTACTGAAGCTCCTCTTTCTCTTTCACTCCTTCACTTAACAGTGAACGCATGTCCGAACCCCCAGTCGGTAGGAAAACCGCTCCTCCAAATATCTGTGGTAAACTTTACAGTGCTTTAACGCCGACATCATCCTTAACACTGGTCAGCATCTGTTTTTCTCTCCATCGCGTTCCCAACCTCCGTCATGCACGACGCTTAAAAGCCAAAAGGGTGACGAAGACGAGTGAGAAACCGACGTCACCCCGCCTTCCTCCAAACAACTTACGAATGCTGGCGACGCTCCGGTGGGAGGAGCGCTTCAAATGACAGGTTTTTGCCACAAATACACCCAAAAACTTAAAGCTAGGACTTGTAAAGAGACGGTTTGGGTCCGCCAGACATTGTCCTGTTTATCAGTAGCACACGCTAAGTACAAATCAGCAGCAACACTTCCCCTCTGTCCCTCAGGTGATGTTTAAAATGCTTAAATATCGGTGCTTCACGTCCGGTCAGGGAACACTCGAGACTGACCGGCTTTTCCTGGAAAACAGTTCCACTCCTTTTCTTCTTTTTTTTTTACTTAGAATATTTTTGCTTTTGTCAAATCTAGCCTGGGATTGGTTTACAAAAAAGGGCCTGGCACCAGGCTCTGTGAGGTATACACGTCTGTAAATTTGAAACAAGGTTGTGCTGTGGCGCTATGCTCGTTCGTCCAGACAGAAGTTATCAATCCTGTCGTTTTTTTTCTAGAAATGTTCCTAGTTTTAAGGCATTTCTTTTCTTATTCAATGACATAATTTAGACCACGGTGGTTTCAAATGCATCATAACGTGCCATATGAAGTGAAATCTCATGTTATTTTGTAAAGTACTGTTAAGTGTTTGACAAGACGTGACTAGAGATTAAACCACCAACAACCGAACCAGTTGTCCTGTGACCAACTTATAAATCGCAGCTTTTGGTAGAAACAGAATGCATCAGTGTGATTGGTCACACAGAGAGAGAGAGAGGAGAGAAGAAAAAGAAAAAGAAAGTTGTGAGAGGTGCAACTGGTTAAAACTTTCATCCTGTCCAGGTATACCTTCTAAGAGGCTGCGGGGTTTCACTTGGCTTCTTCCAGGGCTGATGTGCCGATGTGGGCCAGAAGGCTGTGACCGTCCTTTTCGAAAGAGAATCTCATGTTCGTTAGTCTGATGTCGGCCCCGAACAGGTGGGACGAGAAAATTCTTGGCAAAAGAGGAGGGACAAGCGACAGTCTCCGCTTGTGCGAGGCTCTAATTCCCGGAATTCAAACCGCTGCTTTTGAAGGTTATATTGCACAGTTCTATGAAAAAAGTACACAGGCAGGTGACCGGGAACTCGTTGGCTGTTGGTAGATGTTACACAGGTGGTAGTAGTGGTGTCTGCTGTATGGGGCGGCGCTGAATCGGAGAACCAAGCAGCTCCGTCGGTCTGGATCTTGAGCAGCTGAGTCGGGCTGGTGGGAGGCGGCTCTCGTCTACGAGTCCAGAGCGACTGGAGCACAGACGCACAAGATGAGGCGGACATAAGAGAGATTTCTGTTCCATTAACATCCCCTGTCCTTTCCTTTTCATCCTGCATATAAGCTAACGGCTAACTGAAACCATGCAAACTATTGTTCCTTCACAATGATGCCTCCTGCTGTTTGGACGTGTCGCCCTCTGCTGGTCATAGGACGTAGAGCGGGTCTGAGGCTTCATTAATCTTAAGCCCTGAGGCTGCGTGCACTTATCGTGCAGAGTAAAAGATTAGAGCACGCTTTGTTATTAGGGCGGCACAAACTAAATCTAATTAACCCTCCCCACCCCGATTACATGCCCAGTCGTTTTGTCTTTCCATTTCCCTTACATGCTGAAGTTTTCAGAAACCATAACGTCACAAAACCTCCCCCCGCTGCCCCTCGTCTAACAGTGAACTGGTGTGGTGGCGGCGCCTTACCCTCCTGTGGCGGGTCGACACTGATTTCCTCCGTCTCCTCTGTGTTCTCCCTTAGGTCCTCCGTGTCGTCCCTCATCTCCTCATCTTCGTCCTCGTCCTCTTCCAGCTCGCGGGCGATCAGCTGGCGAGCCAGCTTTATGTTCAGGCCCTCATTGTAGTGCATCTTCCTCATCATCTGAAAATGCTTCTTTTTGGCTGCGAGAGAAGAGACGGGAGAGGACTCGAGTCAGACGCTAACCGCCGGGTCTGCGCAGACCGTGTGGCGGTGAACCATCCGACCCTGCAGACTAGAACAGCCGCTTATCTTTTATCCACATTCCATCAAAGTGCACTCAGCACACACCGTCACTGGCAAGGAACTTCAATTTCTCATCTTAGTTTTGGCTGCGGAAGAAAAATGTCAGCGTTCTGGACGGCTGCCCTCCAGAGAGCTTTACACCATCTGAAGGTTGAACTCTGTGGCTCGAGGCGCCGTAACAGGGTGTCAGAATCAAAGCAGAGAAGGACGCCCACGTCTGTGAGAGGCACGCTGACTGATTCTGCCTGTGATTGGTTCCCCTGAATGACTGGTGTGTGAAAACGTAGTGGTAAAAGCATACGCTAATACGGAATGTTTCTCTTTATAGCATCATCTTTTTTTTTTTTCTTCAAAAAAGTGCTGAGTGTTTCCATTTGCTGAAATGGATCAAGGTTAAAGGTCAGTTCTCTGGCCTGATACGGGACCGTCTCAACACAAATATAACTAAATAAGTAGAAACAGAAGTTTCAACTAACTAAAACCATGCAAACTATTGTTCCTTCTCACTGATGCCGCCTGCTGCTGGAATTGTCTGTATGATATTCTGGTTGCCCCCGACAGAAGACATATGGACATCTGAGAAGCGTCCTGAGGGGCGGGGATCTGTGAGTGCCAGGAATATCATGAGTACAAAAAGCCCTTGAGCCTCTCTGATCCCTTTCAGTACGGCGCTGTGGAGTGGTACTCAGCACATCTGTACAGGTCACTTCACTTTAAGAGGGCGAGTGTGAACAGAGCTTCAAAGCCAATACGAACACTGACAAAGTCCTTTGTCATTCAGCAGAGGATTAGCGCACCATCCAGAATAAATGTTTCTGTAAAGATAAGATGCCAGTTTACCTTGTTCCTCTGGAGTCAGCTCCTCTTCCTCCTCCTCGCTGCTCTCCTCCTCCTCCTCCTCTTCTTCTTCTTTCATGAAGCGAGGCTCTAGGCCCTCAGCTGCCGCCAGCCTGAAGAAATTTATGACGGACTTCAGCTCAAGCTTTGACAAATACGTCGCCGGAGGGCTGCCGTCCGGCAGGTTTCAGAGGTCTGCCCGCTCCAACACACCTGATTCACATCACTGTGCCACTGGCAGCCACGCCAAGAGCTTCACAATGTTTTGGAGAAATCCACTGAATCGGAATCGTGTGTGTAGAAGCAGGAAAATGTCTAAAAACCTGTGGGTTACTGCACCCGAGGCGCGGAGTTCGACCCCCCCCCCCCCGATCTAGAGACCCCCGACAGATCCTCATCAACTAATTGTGGAGAGATTAGCACAACTTGTGAGCACGCTTAGTGTAGAAACAGATGAAGGATTATCACAAATGCTGTTTGGTTAGGTGGAGGAGAGTGTGGGCAAAGTGAAGGGTGGAAATGGAGTGCGTGTAATAATAACTCAGCCCGTCTCTCAGTGGGAGCTTTAGTGCTGCCGGACAAAACGAATAATGGTTTATGCCTGAGCGGATGGTGGTGAATATGTGGAACTGCCCTGGGGAAACTCCCATTTACAGTACGGCTGCATTTCCAACGGGCCGGCACCGATTGGCCAGGGAGAAGGCCGAATTTTTCCCCACAGTTTCAGAGAGCAGCCCTATTATGAGGAGACAAGCTCAAACAGAGAGGGACTCCGGGATGAGGGACGCAAATCCAGGAAAAGCCCCGTTCAAAAAGAGACGATAAGACAGGAGAGTTTGAGTTGATGCTGGAGCAAAAAGAACAACAAAAGCACAGAGGAACAGAGCAGCTGTTACACAGTGCTGTCCGGGGGGGGTGGTGGGGGTCTGCTGTAAAACAATGGAGGCCACTCACTGCAGATGCAAACGAAGGCAGTTAATTGACTTGAAAGCCGGAGGCCGATCACTATCCTCTGTGTTACACACACTCTCACATCAGTGCACTTATGCGAGCATGATGGCCGACGGCAAAAAAAATGTATTTCAAGCTCCTGTTACTGTCGTTGCGATACCTTTACAACAGCCACGGACTCTAAAAGAATCCTATCCACTACATGACAAGTGCATTTACACCCATTTCTGTCAATATGGCAGCCAGTCGGAATACAAGGCTGCAGGGAAACCATGTTTCATTGATCAGTGCTTGCTGAAAAGGTAGTCGACTTTCTCAGTGGCTAACCTAGTTCCCTTCGCCCCATCTGGGCGTCTGGGTTTAATGCCGTTCCATGCATTTGTGGTTTTTAATCCTTACTTTGATGCCAGGTCATCAGCTGCGAGCCCGCTCTGGCCCTCCGAGTCACTCAGAGCTCCCTCGTCATCATCCCCGACCATCCTGCCGACAGAGCAGACAGCACAGATAAAAGCGGGAATCGAGGGAGGACAGGAAAGGCAGAAGAAAGTGAAAGAAGGACAGGAAAGAAGGCCGGGGAGGAGTAAAAGATAACCATCTGCCATTAGAGTGAAGCGGTTAGACAATTCATTCATAATGAGGATGAAGCCTTTGACTTGAAATAATCCTTAACAGAAAGAATTCAACAGCAAACTAATGTAAGTAGGACAACTGTTTTAAATGTATGCACAGAGGTGGGAGACATTAGGAATCTACCTGTTGTAAGGTGTGTTGGGTTCATCGATTTTCATCAGGCCGTAATCTTTGTCTGCCGGATGGTACGTCGCCAGGATGTTCATCTCATCCCATTTCTGGGATTTCTTGCTGTGAAGAGATCAATCAAAGGAACAGTCAGAGGACAGACACGGTTGTCTGGACGGCCGGTCGGCGTGCGGCGGCCTGCCACTCAGCCCGGGCTCCTCCGGGGAGCCGATATAATCTGGGACTCAACATGTCCCAGTTTTCGCTCCGACCGCATTATTTTGGGAATGCGCGGGCAAAATCCCTGAAGTGCCGTTAGCACCGATGTGAAAACGCGACATCTGTTTGAGGGCCAACTTACAGATGCACGGATGAGAGAGATCTGAGCTGGTGGTGAGGTCGATCTGAGAGGGAATAAGGTCAATAGGGGAAAACACGCTAAACTGAAACAATTGCTTTTTCCGTGAGCGGATTTTGGCTCCTTTTTCCTTTTACTCATACAACTCTAATCCCTAAAATGTCCTACTCACATCTAAGGAACGTTTTTTAACCTTGGAATGCTATTTTTTATAGTTGTAAAGGTTTTTAGGTAAATAATCCTTCTTAACAAAATAAACTAAATGAGAAGTGAATGTGACACAGAGCCCCCATCACACAAGTTCAGAAGAGGAAATCAGTCTTTTCTTTAAAAAAAAAAAGGCCTGTTTTCATTATTTCTTTTTTTTTTTCTTATTATCTCCCTTACAGCTATGGAGCCATCTGCAAGTTTTTTTTTACCCCCCTTACTCAGGTTCCAGTGCATCACCCCTGACCCGGTTCATGGAAAAGGTCAGATGCCATGGGGGGCAGGAAGGCAGTGAGGGGCCAGGGAAAGGCAGCTTCACGCCAACAAAGCTCCCACCTCTCTACCACGCGCACACAAGCGTTTAGAGATCAGAGGGAAAGAAAACTGAACGAAGCAGCCGAGAGCAAAGATTTCTTAATCAGAATGATTCACGTGGAAATGACATAAATCCGTCAGCCATCCCGGATGAAGGGAGAAGGGTCTGACTTTTGCTCGCTAGCTGACCGAACAGCTCTATGAGTTGCTGGACATCTTACCGGGCAGACTCCATAAACTTTGCTCTGTTTGTTGGCTGCTGAACGTAATATCTAAGTGCGAATGCTTCCAGTGTGCTGCGGTTACACAACGTGAACCAGATGCTGACCATGCTCCGGTCCCTCAGAGCGGTTTGGAAACAACAGCTGCAACACCTGCCTCGGCAGCGCTGGCAAATCATAAAAAAGATGAGGGGAAGCGGGACGGCACCGTCCACTAGTCGACGCTAAAAATAGAGGTCTCTTACGTGATGATGCCTACCTCTGTGGGGTGGTCAACAGCTGGCGACATAATGCTTCAGGAAAACTCATTAAACAGAGTGAGTCATGGCGGAGAGCTGAGCTGTGCTATCAGGTAGCATAGTCAAAGGACGGTGAGGAAAGTTCCGGCGTTGGGCGCCGCACCGGTCTGAGCCCGGCGACAGGCGCGGCCGGCGTTTGTGGAAAAGGGAGCTCCTGTCCATCCGTTTCCAGTCCGAGGGACAAACTAGATCCAAGCGTAGAGCCGCATCACCAGTTTTACACGTGAGCCTTCCTCCTCGCAGCCTAACCTTGGCTTAGTCACAAAGACTCGATCCATAATGGGTTTTTGTATTCAGTTTATGAAAAATTTCAAAGACAGGAACCATTTATTAAAAGCTGCGCTCTCTGACTGACTAAATGAACCCATAAGAACCCACAAGGTGTGACAAACAATTTAACCCAAAAATCTATTTACTGACAACATACGATGAACAGCCCACCTGCACTCACTGTGAAGAATAGTGATCTTAAATACGAAGCCGATAAACCAAAAGAGAAGTTAGCAAAAGCTACTCTAAAATGTTGTTCTTAAAATAAAAGGGGTCTGAGTTCATGGGTTAAATGTAAGAAATAATTTATAGGTTTTTTTCAGCACTCCGAGAATGAATCTGCTCCATCATGTTTATCCTCTGAGGCTGGAGAAATGGCCAGTCTGAATTAGAGCTACAACCTCCTCTTAAGCTCTTGTCATCAGCCCAGAATGTGGCCAAAAAGGCATCAGAAAACAAAACCCTGTGATAATGACTTAGAAGTGCACAGGGAATCCACCATAATGCTGATAGATATCTACATTTCCAAAGACATGTTTCTCAATAATCAGGGTCTTTTTTTAAAATACCCATTTCAACTTTACGCATTACCTGATGAAAAAAATGGAACATGTCCGTTGTTCGGTACACAGATGTGGTTTCCTGCCCAGATTATGAGCAGTCAGAGATTCGCTGCCTGGCAGTCAAACTGTACGCCACACGGTCCGGGTGAGGCTCCGGAGACAGTGAGGGGGAGATTGAGTTTCATGGAAGCGTTCATGAATTACGCATGAGCAGGTGTTAGTCTCATAGATCACTGTTAACTAGTGTTATAGGTTGCTGATTAAAAAGGGTCTGAAAGGAGCGACGAGGTCAAGTGGGTCAAAGAAAGTGGCCAAAGACCTGCAGATGTTCTAGTGCAACGCACGCCGTTTCAGTTCACCGTGGTTTTTCCACAGTGGCTGTTCTATTCAGACCTTTCAAAACCAAATGCAGGAACGTCTCTTTATTTCAAAGGGTCACTGATATCTGTAGCTGGAGTCCATCATAAGCACAATTCAGGTGCCATCATCGCCACAAATGAGGGCCTGTCCCAGATTCTTTACAGAAAAAAGGAACTCTGCTGTGTTTACACCTCTCATCCACAGGCAAAACACCAATTTAATCAGGAAGGAGTTCAAAAAAGCATAAAGAGCACACCGTGTTGTCAGTGTATCCATGTGTACACAGCAAACAGAGGTTTGGGAGTCTCAGTTTTCACCGTGCATGCCCAGTGTTGCCTTTTGTGATGAACATACCCTGGAAACTATGACTACAGTGCCTATAGACCAGTTCTTTTTGCTTTCCCAGGCTTTCGTCACTTTCTATAGTTACTTCAGGTTGGGCAGAAGCACTACTTCGATATCTGTAAATACATTTTACTCGACTTTCGATTTTTCCACATGTCAACAGGGCCATGAGAGTAATCTCTTCTTTCTGTGACAGATTTAACAGAACACAATTTGATCACCTGCATTATTAAGAGTTTATGTCACCATTCATTCAATTACTAACTATAAAGCTTAATTATGATAATATCTTATTAGTGTATTAAGGTTTGAAGGTGATGCGTAACTCCTCATTTAGCCTAGCTGTCATCAAACCCGACAGCTGTGGCGCAGCACATCAGGAGCAACTCTACTTTTTCTTCCAGGAATTCAGCATTTGAAAATGTCTTTGTCCTTGTCAGACAAACAGGAACTATTCCTGTCAGACAGAAAAAGCCTGATTCACTATTGAGAGAGGGAATCATAAAAGACAAAAAGCTGCCATCCTTGTATGACCTCATTTCTCATGCAGCAGCTCAGAGGACAGTTCCTATTGACTGGACACGCTGGCCTGGTATAAACAAGGAGTGCCAGTAATGATAAGAACTGCCCGTGATCACATTCAAAGTCACCGGTCAGCCATACCTCGGGTAAAATGCGTCACCTCAGCAGTTCTTCAGCAACACATTTGTGTAACTTTATAATGATCCACAAATTGTGTTTAGCAGATTTTCAAGGGATTAAAAGCTCAACATGGTTCACTGCTGAGCCCAACCAGCAGAACTTTCAGCTAGCACCAAAGACTTAGCGGCATTTGGCAGGTGGGTGGTGTTAAACCATGCCCAAAGGAGGCAGGCTCTCATTTCTTTGTGTGCTTAAATTTAGATTTCACTAGTTCAAAATATTTCAGCAAAATCTTGGAAACAATCTGCTGGTTCTGATGGAGACGTCTTCATATATTTAAAGCTGACCGGCAGATGGGCTTTGCTTCAACAGAAGCCCCGTGTTGGGTCCAAATTCCAGATGGGTTTGAAAAACATTTCTGACTCAGAAATTAACATGTGATATGAAAATTTAAAAAAACTATTTGCTCAATTAATGGTAAAAGATTATTTTTAAAAGGCCTCCCCAATGTCTTTACATATTCATTAAGTTTAATCATCAGATATTCGGTTTATGATAAATAAAATGCATAAATCAACAAGTTAAATAACCGCCTCTGTAATAATGATAATCTGATTATGTTAAAATCTTGCTGCTTCTTGGGATCAGATTGTTGCCATTTAAGGAATAACATCTCTTTGAAAGAGCGCCAGTGACATCAGTGCATGAGAAAATAAAGCCAGTGAGACATCCATCTCCAACTCCTGTCATATATACTACAAGTCAGAGTCCCCAACTGGCAACATGCGAGCTGATTTAGCTCGTCCAGACCCAGTTTCCACAATGTGCACATCATTATGAACAATACTCACGTTCCCTAAACTATTAAGGCTGTAGCCCCCACTCCACTCCAGTTTGCTCTGTTATGCTTTTTCTGGTCTACTCTGAAGCATCCCTGGTGACATCAAACACAGTTGATATTTTAGTCTATCAACCACTACTGCGTGTTGTTACATGAGCCATAATCCGTGCCAACATCAGGATGGAAGCTAAGCCCAAAAATCTGACATGACAGAAGGTTAATGTGACTGAAGTGAGAGACATACAGGATACAAGATATATTTCATTACAGATGAGATGCATGCGTCGTAATTAAGAAGATATCCGTTTATGGATTTGTAATTAGTAGCTTTGCTCATTAAAACTACTAAATGCCAAATGCTTTGGAGATCTGAGCGGAAAGCAGCTCTGCTCCATCTATCAGTCACAGATTGATTTTAATCTGTGGTTTAGTCTGCTAAAGGAAGTGAAATGCATTTGTAATAGTTTCTGCTAAATACTCAGAAAATTCACTGTGTGGACAAGCTTTCTGGTGTTTTTTTTTTTTTATAAGGACTGCAAATAACAAAATTGTAGCTCGAGTGTGACCTGTGATACATAATATGAAAATATGAAGAGGAAATGTACTGTCTGGATCCTAAAATTATTTAGGTAATAAATAAGCAAATCACAGATAAAATAATAAAACAGTTATAGAGATCATACACTATGACCTGCAAACTAAGAGTTTTAAAAACAGCATTTAATGTGACTTTAAAAAACAGGATGTTAGGTCCGTTTGATCAAAGCAGTTGAACTGCTGAGCTCAACAAAGTCTTTCTAATCGTAATCAGGTTTCATGTACAATTGTGTAGTGCTAGTGAACAGAAAAAGAGATGCGTGATTAAATGAGCTACTTCTAACTAGCACAAGTACTAACAAACAACCGCTACAATCACATCATCTGGCGTATCTCTGATATCCCTAAGCTAACAAACAAGCTAACCAGTCACAATGTTTCTAGAGATAAACGTTAGTTTTTCTTTTTTCTATGTAAAAACAGAAAAGTATTCTTATTTATTTTTTAGGGAGGGAAAAACCAAGAAATGTCAGCTACAGACAGCGGACACTGCTGGCTAACATTAACCGCCAAAGAGAATGCAGCCGAGGAAGGCTAACAAGTGTGTAGCTGTCGTTAGCTGCCTTTCCAGGGTACCACCCTCAGTCTCGGCACAGCTGAAGGGACAACTTACTGCTGGTCGTCTTCCAAGAGTTCCGGAGCATGTTCGGTATTCTCAACTGATGCTTCTTTAGACAACGACTGGACGCTTTTGCCGCTGTTCTTGTTTTTCAAGATGCCTTTTATCGGTCGGGGAGCTGCCATTCCCGCACACGCTGACGGTCAGACCCGGCTGGCTTCTTTTCCTTTAAGCTAATTTCTAATACCGTGTTTTTTTTTATAAAATTAACTTCCAAAAGAGAGCTCCTGATGTAAACACGCACACCACCATAACTTAATGCTGTTCAATATAGTCAGGAGTAGACTAGACGGAATACTGCCTTCTCTGGTGGTTTTTGCATGTCAGCTCCCCGGTTGTTCACAGACGAGTGCAGCAGCGGGGCAACAGCGCTACCAGTTGGTAGGATGGGCTGAAAACATCGCGAGACTTTGAAACGCGTTTTCAGTCGCTGCTGCATTCCCTTGCTCTGAAATGAGCTTTAAAAATGACCAGCAGTAAAACGTAAAAAAGCAGGGCGCTTAAGAATTAAAAAAAGCAAATTTAGTAAATAAAAATGAAACCAAAAAAAGTCTACAATGAATCCCTAATTCTTCTTTTTCATCTATACAAACTCTGTGCAGATGCAAGATATTCCTGCATACAGTACTGTGCAAGACTTATTCTAAAAAATGTAACCTATGTAAAGATGAAAAGATGTTTATCAACAACTTGAATTAAGGTGCTCTATTCAGATGTTGCTTTTTCATTCTTGATAACACAAAAATATATTCCCCATAGCACCTGGAGGAACTGAAATCAAATTTCTACAAATCCTTCGTTAATGTGCCAGGTCAATTGTAAGTCAATCTCAGCCTCCTCTAATGTCACTATAGTCGTACCTTTTTTAAGGTAAATAAATAATTTGTTTTCTAGTACCGCTTTCACAGTTTAATCCCTTTTTAGAAGTGTTTACAGCCTAAATGTCAGATTTACAATACACAAAAACACTGGACACAGTGTAGTTTATTTTTGCTCTTTACATTCAGTCTTACCAAGTAGAATTTAATACAGCTACAAAGTCAGTCCTTGTTTGGACTTGTGTCTCACACAAAATTGCATCAAATTAACCATTTTTCTTTCCAATCTTCTTTAGCTAAGAACTTAGACATTTATGATTTTTCCCAAATTCTGTCTGATAGACTCAGAGACTAAAAATAAGACTAAACACAAGAAGACTTGATGGTTAAATGTTCAGTTAATCAGGCATTTCTGAGATGCGCAACACTCCACAGTTGACAATGGTCTTTGTCATACACAGTGTTCAAAGCAGCTGCTGGGATCCATTGTAGCAGGGACTGACAGGGGGCAGATGTGGACTGCATGCAGGTCCAGAAATATTCAGCCATGAGTCAGCGTGCTTCCTGACCAGACACCTGGCTATATTCAGCTGCTTCAGCCATGGTTTCTCTGTGAAGGTACTACACCAACATAAAAAAAGATTGAAATCTAACTTCAGTGAGTAAAAAAAAGTTATTCTTATGTGCCTACAGTTATTTGTCAAATATATATCCACCCCTTTAACCAGCAGCTAACTAAATCCATGTGCAAATGATTGATTCCATAGAAACAACTAATGACACAGTTTTCTTTTAAAATAAAGTGCACAAACCTGGCTATAGTCATGCAGTGAGCAGCGTTTCCTCTCTGTGTCAGGCCACAGTGGTGAGAAGATTTCAGCGATGCATTCAGAACGTACAAAGATTCCCCAGCCGTGCAAACAAAACGTCTGGAAGTGTCGTCTTTGCTAAGTGGCGGGAGCCCAAGGTTCCATTTGCAATGGTAGCTGCCACCTTCTCTGTACCTCTTACAAGGCTTTCTTTGCATCATTTTCTCCGACTGCAGGATTGGTAAAGGTTGTGTTGCTGTTTTGGGGGAGAGATGGGATCTCAGATTAAAGTTCCTGATGGGGGGCAGAGGCGCCACAGCTCTGGCCTTCATATCACTCCTGGAGATTACCATGGATTTTGAAAACAATCCTCCTTGGTGGAAGCCATCTACCAAAAGTTTGTTCCCCAGCTTAGCTTTCAGGGCTGTACCAGTGTAATGGTGGCAACTGGAAGATGCTCTCTTTTTCCCTAAACTCACCCAGCGTTTTATCCTGAGGTAGATACGCACTGGCAGAGTCGTGTTAAGCATGGATACTGCTGAGAACAGCTTGCTCACCAAGTAGCGTGCACATTCTCTGTGACCATGTTTAATGGCAATTTTCAAAGGGTCCAACCCTTCAGGGTCCAGACGCGCCAAGGTAAGGAGGTTCTTCGTGACAAAGAGCTTGAGTGTGAGGAGCTGATTGCTCTCAACAGCTACGTGGATGGGACTCTTGTTGGCATCCCGGTGGTCGCTCTGCTGGCACCACTGGCGGAATGGATGAACTCCCACTGGTTCCGCAGCAGAAACCCCCATTTTCAGCAGCCAGTTTGCCAGGTCCAAGTGACCCGAAGAGGCAGCAACATACAGCGCCACCTGCAGCTGAAACCTTGAACAGCAATGAAAAATATTTAATTTGACAAAAGAAGAATAAAAGTGATTATTTTGTAAATAAAAAAAAAGTCATTTGTATGAATTCCTGACCTCATTATTGGTTCCTCTGATGACAGGTTTCTCTGGACGATCACTCTGTTGCCTTGAAGGCAACCCTGAAGGAACTCCACCCACCCATCCCATGTGTCCAAATGGAGATTGCTACCTGCAGTTATCATTTTTCTGTATTATACATCAAGTACAGCGTCATCATCGATATCATTCACTGGTTTTTACTGTTGATTCAATAAAAAATGTTTGCATAGTGAAAACATTTGGACAAGGTCTTCAGTAATAAAGTTCATAGCATCTACACTGAAGCAGGAATAATTAAGAAACTGTCCAAAACACTCTCACCCATTTCAATGCCATAGTCATTCAGCAAGTTGCAGTCATAAAGCGGAACACCAGCAGGAGTGCTGAGACTGAATGCACTGACTGGAAGGCGGCTTTGCACAGATACCATGGTTTTCAATTGGCTCACGGATGCATGAAGTAGACACTGACTTCCCATGATTGGTAGTGATTCTCCTGTCACAGCGTTGAACACATGTATCACAGGTCTCCTTTCACTCTGAAAGGTTATCAGAAAAGAACAACTATACAGTTAATACGACAAAAGCAAAACAAGATAATGGAGACGCAATGCCGCCCATATATCACCTGCCTTAATCTAAACTTTTGAAGGGATCATAGAAAAAAAAGTGAAAGTTGCTAAAGATGGTTGTATTATTTAGGTGCTGCTTCATAAGTGACAATCTTACTCATTTTAATCAAATTTTACATCAGCTAATATCATGCCAACACTATTCTGCTGTTATCTCTTTGAGCAAAGCCCATCAAGAAAAAAGACATTAAAACAAACATGTTTCTCAGTCTGCATCACAAGTTTTTCATGCATAGTTTTTAATATCTTTTAAACATCTTTTTCATATTTTGATACCTTTATCGAGCATAGGATGGTGCTTCCACTCGCGATGCCTATGTCACGTAGAGCCCAGCTGTCCTGCAGTACTGCACCACCATGGTTCAGTTCCAGGGTCTGTCGGATGTGCCCATCGTCCAAGAGTTGCAGAAGAAAAATATCCTGTTGACACAAAAACAAAGGGAAGCGACTGAGAGACAGAGTTCCTTGCCTACTCCTTTGGTTTACCATGGGAGCTGAATCAAAAGTGTTTTCTCATCGACATAAAGGATACATTTTACTTTGCCAGAGTTACAGCCAGTTTATTCCTCCTGAATTTACAATTGAAATATTTTGCATTGTGTATCCTACCTTGATAAGAAACATGCCAAATTACAAATAAATTCAACAATCTTTTGTCCCTGCTGAGCATCCAAATCATCAGAATTCTGATGCAAGCACAGTTTTCTATGGGTATGGACTTTAATTTAATTCATCTTACCTTCACTGTCTTCTTCAGGGCTCCAATAGTTTGTTCTGGAGAGACATCAAATTGCTCACAGAAGCCTTCATAGCAGAGGAAAACCCTCATTTGTCCTCCAAGCATTTTTTTCTTCTTTGCTGCGTCCGCTTGGGAGAGTGTGTGTGGTTTCTCAGGGGCATTAAAGTGAGGGGAGTGTTCAGAAGGGACATGCATATGCTAAAAAGTGGGACTGAGTCAAGCTAATAAAAAAAGTATTCTTTTAAACATCATATAAAATGTATGTAGTCTTTGTTTCTTATGTGAAAATAACAGAAATAGTTGTCGTGATGATTAGAGATTAAGTTGAAAAGTACGGGGGATGATTTCAACAAGCAGTACTTTTTTGTGACGGAAGTTTGTCATAATTGTGGCAGAATATCTAAATACCTAATTTCCTCTTGTTTTATCAAACTCTTATTGATTGAGTAGACTTAATTTACTTTAGCCCCCTTTTGCCTGTTGATACATAGTCCTGAAACACATTTTAAACAGATGGTGTTGTTTCAATAGAGAAAAGCACCTTAAAATGTCCAAAAACTCTTTAGATATGTTTGACTAAGCAAGGTCTATCATCACTGAAATGTACAGTATCAAACAACAACGAAAGCCTTTGTACATCATGATCCAGGACTATCCAGATACATGTCAACATCCTGAGTACAACATGCACACAGGTAAATGCACAGTTTAATAGAAGAAAATCGGCCTGAGGAAGAAAGAATCCCTCACTGCACATAAAAACTACAAATTGCTGAGCTACTGGAGTTGGATTTGGTCTCGTGTCAGTTTTACACCTGACTTGCTTCCATTTTTACAGCAGCAATAAGACTTTACCATGCATGACTCATATTCATGTGGCTCATTGCAGAAAACTTTGCACATTTGAGTGCAGTGAGGTGTGGCTGATCTTAGACACAGAGTAAAAATTACTTTTTGACTAATTCAAGCTGATTTAGCAAAAAATAACGGCATGAAGTAAAGCTTTCTTATTTATTTCGTGGAATGTCGTTCCACTGCACCACAGACAAGACTATCACTGGACAAAAGGTTATACGAGTGTTCTCAGTTTTATGAGTGAATCCGTTGGAAACATGGCTCCCACCCCTCGTATTTACGTCAGCACTTAACCTGTCCTTTTCTTAAGAAACAAAAGGACTGCCCACAGGGTTCATGCTCTTTTGGAGGGTTTTACTTATTCAAAATGTTTTGAAAGTCCTAGAGCTGTGTCAGGTTTAACAGGAGAGCACTGTTTTGCATTTGACCTTTTTAAAGTCTGCAGAGGTTACCAGGGCCTTTATGTTCTGTGCTGCCATGGGACAGTTTCTCAAGGTTCCAACCCACTAAGCTTGTAAAATAAAATAGAATATCAGCATACAATCTTTGAGGGGAGATAAGTGAAACGTGCAGACAGATATGAAAGCTGTCAACCATAGGTGTTCTTGTATCAATGCTTAGATATTTTTCTTATTATATGTAATATTTTGTAATTTAATTCAAGTTTCTTCTACTGCTTGTGAAATAAATTAGTCATTTCCACTTCCAAGTTTCTTTTATAGATAATTATGTGGTTCTTTTCAGGCACATATTTTTTAGCACTGGTTTATGTATGGGACATTATAGTGTTATTATATGTTGTATTATTACGGATACATGAAAGAGTAATAATTCACCTTTGATCTACTTGCACAGATCGTTATTGACTTGTAATTTGTGGTAGTGATAACTCCAAATACTGTACTTTTCTAAATGATACTATACTATATAAATATAAAAAATCTGAAAAGGTGTTGTGATATGCTCTATAAAAGGCTGACATTCCAAGTTTGAGTATCTACTGTGTTAAAGGCGTGTAATGAATCAAATCATAAAGCTATATTCTTTTAAGCTATGCCTGTTTTCACATTCAGTGGTATGTTGCATCCCTCAATTGTTGAACATCAGTTATCCATTTACAGACAATCTTTGTCTTTACTGCATGTAAAAATACCAGATCTTACATATGGCGACTAAACAGTCCCATGAAATGGATGTACCCCAGTTTCTATAGAGGGTGCTAGAGATTTAAAAATAAGAGCAGTTTTCCTTTGTGTTTTTCTGAGGTTCAGAGGGTGGCGACGGTTGCGCAAGTTAGACAACTGATTTAGCTGATTTAATTCGAATTATAATATCTTTAAATGTTATTTTGGCCGTTGGACTTGATATGTTAAAGTGCGGTAAAGACATTAAGCTGACTGGCTTCGTTCATGTGACTGTAAAAGGCAGCAAATGGTTGTAGGGCGCTATCACGTGGATCTGTTTATGTCTGGAGTCATTTCCGGAAAAAAATGATTGACGGAAATTCCATCCAATCAGAGAGTGAACGTTGAGCTCGGCAGGGGGCGGAAGTTAGCGCTCTCACATGAAAGAAGAAAGAAGCTAACGAAGAGGATTAATTTGTAACGTTTATGATCGCACTCTCTGCCCCGAGCTCCTAATGGTATGAACCGAACAACAATTCCTCGCCGTTTCACATGTTCCTTTATACGATGTGCAGTCAAGGAGAGTAATGTCGCTGACCGCTGTTAAAACCCAGAAAAGACTAACCTGCAAGCAGAGATAAAGGTAAACACCCAGAGGCAGCTAGCTAAATGCTAACTCGCGGAAAGGACGTTCTGGCTAGCTACAGTTGAAGCTGTATAGATACATTATATACATCGATATTTATGTTTGTTGGAAAACGTAATGTCACATGATGTTTAGCCATCCTTTGCCCGCGATTGCTTTGACAGATGTTGGCTTCACTTCCTTCTTTTAGTTTCTGCTTTATTAGGAAAACACTCAGCCGGTCACGATGTGATGATGTTAGGATCTCCGCTAAAAGAAATTATTTTTTTATGTAGACTGTAAAGACAATATTACGTTCGGTTAAGAGCTGACATATGACTAATCATTGTCAGGAAAATCTGACCTATTTTGCTAATCTTAGGAAAGAAAATGGAACAGAAAGACACTTTCAATCCTTCACTCACTGTAATATTGCTGATGAGAGAACTAATTAGCTTAGATTTAAGATTCAAATTTAGTCTTTCAATTTGATGGAGTTCAATCTGAGAAGTAACAAAGGGCATCAAACCATAATTTGTGTTATTACAAAAACTGTACGCTCATACAGTTTTTATTACAGCAGCATATTTAGATTAGATTAGAAAATATGCTTAAAGGACAAAAAATAGCAAGAAATCTGTTGTACAGGTGGAGATTTAAGCTCTGCATTTGAACCATCTGTCAGCTGTGAACATGCTAGAAGCACCGAAGCACACTGTGTACAGTTAAAAGTTGCAGACGCACTACTCTGGAAACAATTTGGAGTTGTGCCCCGGCGTCCTGTGTGTACAGCGTTGAAATCAATGCTCTCCTGATGTGCTTCTGAGTCTGCTGCAGCGGGGAAACAAAGAGTTGATGTGTGTATTCCAGCAAACCAGTGCAGTGAAACACACAGCGAAGATGCTTCTACGGGTCTGATGTGGATCAACTGCCGTCTTAATTGAACGGCTGATTGTTTTTTTCCCCCTGTGTATCCTGTCTTGTTCCAAACATCACTGCAACATTCCGGTCATTTAAAACGATGTTCATGACCAATTGTTTTCCCCTAAGTGTGGTGTATTAGTCTAATTAGTAAGTATTATTTAAAAAATATGAATCCCAAACTCTAAACCATTTATCCTTCTGGGTTGACAACCATGGCACGCATGAGTCTAAAGCTCATTAGGCTTCTCGCAGTTAGCTTTTTTTCCCCCTGACCTGATCACATGCGCCTCTCTGTTTTATGAGCTTGAGGCTTTTTTTTTCTTTGATATGTGGTCTGGAGCTTGCTGTGGTTTTTTTATTATCAGGCAATCGGACAGCTAAAAATGCAAAGTCCTCCTTTTCCTTTTTTTTCTTTTTAATAACGACTGGCAAAGGGAAATGAGGATATCCATCACTTTCTAGCCAGTGCTGTTAAGTGTAAGGGCCTCTAACACTCCATGCCGTCCCTCTCTGCCATGTTTGTTGTCCTATACGCCTCGGATGCTGCTCAGTTTTTCTTTAAATCAGTCTATTTGGTGGCATTAAATGAGCTAATATGCAACACGGGTGGTCTCACGCTAGGCTGCTTTTGCCGGCTAAACTTTGACTTCTACCTGTCTGTGGTAATGCATCAACATATGTGTCTCTGATCAAAACTGTCGGCAAATTAATTCACCCCTCTTGCTGTTTTAACCAAAAGAATGAGGAATAATTCCATATCTGTAAGGTCTGTTATACTTTCTATCATCAACGATACCATCTTAGATAAAGGGAAACATCTCTGATCTCTGTTCATCTTGTACCTTAGACCTGAAAGTTCTCACGCAGCTCATCTCAAACTGTGCCGTCCCCTCCAGGTGTGACGCAGGCGGGGGGGCTACATAGCTGCGTATGCTTTGCACGTCTGCGAGCGAGCGGCACACGAGCTGAGGCCTTTGCACGGAGATGCCAAGATGCTGCTGTCCCTGGGAATGCTGATGCTGTCGGCCACGCAGATCTACACCATCTTCACCGTTCAGCTCTTCGCCTTCCTCAACCTGCTGCCCGTGGAGGCCGACATCGCTGCCGTGAGTACCGTCCTCCACGAGTCTGATCGCCTCCTCTGACGAATACAAAAGGTCAAAAGCTCCTCTCTTTATTGCTAGTGAACTCCATCTTCTATGATTTTTTTTTCTTCCTTTCAGTACTCTTTTGACAACAAAACTGAAAACTTTGAGGATCTCCCTGCACGGTTCGGCTATCGGCTGCCCAGCGATGGGCTGAAGGTTAGTGCAGCGGGGTGATGGGGGGGTAATTATCTTATTTACTAAGAGGATAATTCAGCTGCATTCAGTTAAAGTGGATACAAAGTAGCTCAAGCGGATGTTATTTACCACAGAGTGTTGCTCTTGACAAAAAGATCAATGTACAATAAACAGAACCGAATAGATTTATGTAAACGAAACAAATAACAAATCCCCCTAAGCTCACTTTTAGAATGTATATAGCAGTTGTTAAGATGCGGTAAAATGTGGGAAATGACGGGTGTGTTTGAGTGTCTCGAGAAAAAGGGTGGGGATTGGCGCGCCGCAGCTGCTCTCAGACTTCGGCTTTCCGCGGCAGCCCCCGCAGAGGGCGATCCGAAATGCCCCCCCCGTCAGAGGGGATGATTCACGTCTGCCTTCTAAGCCGGTCATTGTGGCGCGTCCCACAGCCGGGCTCTCGTTGTTGTGTTGGCTGGACAAAGGCTTTTTTCTCTCAGAGGCGAGATCATAGCCACACGTTTGATGCTGCGTCGCGTGCCTATATGCATGCCTGCATCTAACGGCAGCTGTAACTGTTATTACAGCGTTACGACAGTGTTATTACAATCTCTCAAACACAATTGTATCTTTGGTAATCGGTGTAGATTGCGTATAGCAGCTTGCATGGTGGTTAGCACGTTAGGTTCCTTTGCAGCTCTCGACGAATCGCTTAACATGTTATGGTAAAGGGCAGGCCAACATCATGCTGTAGTCTGGAATGTTGTTTGTGTTTGGGGAACATCATCGATTATTTACATTTGCTCCAGGTTAGTTTGGAGGTTTATGAACTTACTCACACCAGACAAGGAGAGTCAGTGCTGGGCTAGATTGTAGTGCTGAAAAATAAATAAATAAATCAAGAATGTTTCCGTTCTTTGGTCAGTGTATGGACCTTCTTTGCTTATTGCTCCCCTTGCTGGTGTCCAGCGGGGTCAGGGAGTCTGACCGCCATGCAGACACAACACTCGGATAGTTTGTGGTCAGTGCAGCCTCTGCAAACTGAACGTGAGCTGGGATCTGATGGACGCTTGTACATCGTTCAGTTTGACCCGATGTCATATAAGTAGAGTGGAATGGAATTTTTTTTTTTTTTTCAGGGAGGTTTATACTCATCTGTTAACTTAGTTTTATGTTTTTTTAACGGAGTTTTGTCTCCGGTCTGCAGACTTATTAGGAGGGATTTTGATCTGTGCGGTTTACTTGCTCCACCTCGTCTAAAAATGACGAGGAATTTCTTGGAATTCTAAATGATACTTTGCAACGTATATATATATATATATGTATATTTTTTTTTTCCAAGTGCCTAAAGCAAATCACAAGGAAACACACGGCCCCCCCCCCCCCCACGTTCAACAGAGCACGCCCTGTGCTGATAGTTGCGTAACCCCTGTGGTTTTTAGTTAACTTACTCCGTAAACAAGTCTCAATAAGCCTGTGTACACCCACGGCAATCAACACCACTAACAAGCTTTGCATTCCCATTTTTTTTATTTAAAAAAAAAAAAAGCACCCCAAGGGGCCTAAGACAAAGATTTGTGCCGTGCAATAGTGACTCAAAGGGAAGCGGTCCATGACAACAGAGGCTGACGGCAAAAGGAAATGAAATCCCAGCAGTTTAAATATGATATAGATAACACGTCATAAGTTTTCCCCCTAAAGTACCTTTTCTCTGTTTCTGAGATGTTCATTTTCCCCTCGAACTTCAGTTTTGTTTGATGTGAAAGGTGTTTTTATTTTAGTCGCTAATTTCTAAAACCTCTTCGCACGTCTCTAATCACATGATGGCATTAGATTCACTGACATGTTGTCTAAAATTGAAAATTTTTCTCTCTTTGGGAAGTCACTCTTTGAAGTAACAAGTCGGCCCGGTTATTTCACGGCCCAGTTTTAGATGTTCACCGGACAGGAAGTGGGACCTAACCAACAAGCCATGACTTTTTCTCCGGCGACGAAGATCTCTATTCACAATAAATGAGGGCTTTTTGTTTCAGTTCCATTTTTTTTTTCTGCAGACTGGAGGGGGGGGGGCTAGCTAAGAGGGGAGGACGCACAGGTGCAATAACATTGTGGCTCGGCTCCGGAAGAGGCTGCAGAGCCCCAGACTCCCGGAGAGGTTTCACCCAAACACGGACCCGGAGCGCGGCGTTCCGAGCAGCAGAGGTCCGGAATGCGCACGGCTGTGTCCGGCACACCAGCGCTGACCATTAGTCACCGCTGTCGGACGATTGCTTCCTCGTCATTTCTTTTGCAAATGTACAAAAAAACAACTCAACAAAGCCATCGCAAAAGCAGCCGCACGTAAAAAGGCTGATTAGTGTCACCAGAGTTTGAGTTTTAGGTGTAAAGTTCGACTTAACACGGCGCACCGTGGGGTGGGGGGGCTAAACAAAACAGAAAAAGCCGCATTGAGAATGCAAACCTCCTGGGTATGGGGCAAAGCTCGGTGTTGCCCGGGGTGTGACAACCAGCGTGGTTGCTTTAAAGTTATTAATAAGAATTATTTTGTGTTTTTTCCTGTCAACAGCCCTAGAGCAGAGCCCTGTCTGGTAGATGTAAGTTTAAAGAAATCCCCTTTTCGTTGCCTTTATTTGTGAAACTGCCCAAAAAAAGGAAGAAGTCCCCTTCTTTTTAGGAACACCTGTCGACCAGAGGATTTCTGTGGCGTGTTTTTCATCAGGTTTGATGACAAATTAATAACCTCCTGACAAAATGCCGACAGGGAGACACCGAAGGCCTGAAAATCAGATCGGATCACCAGCCCCAAGTCAGGTCGTAATCAACCTTTTAAGCTACGTGTTTGCTGGGGGAAAAAAAAAGAAGCTCTCTCCCAGGATTTCCTTTCGGATTTGTGGGTTTTAACGTCCGTTTAATCCTCGCTGGCCGCTCCGCCAGGCTTATTGTCTGCTCAGGCTAATGTAGGCGACTCAGGACCTGCCGCCTTTCCTTCAGAAAATGGAGAACGAGTGAAGCTCAGGTGGAGAAACTCCACCAGGAATGGACTTTCTCAACATGATATAGGCCGACTAAAACACTTTTCGCGTCTGATGGGTGATGCAGGCGATGGGCCGTCCCGGTTCCTGAGCTCTGAGGTTCGCCTCACCGGCTTTTCCCAGCTTTTGTGTGGACAGATGCTTACTCAGCGCTTCCCCTGGCGTTTCCTCCTCCCTCCGATGGCCAGTGACATATGATGGCAACAATAGCTCTGGCAGAACGGAGGGTTTCTGTATTGACGGGTTGAAAACTTGTGTTCAACGAGCAGTGTTTTGTGGAATGTTGTGGCGCAGACCCCCC
>JABUIW010000023.1:3144008-3163810 GCA_013363375.1 Menidia beryllina
AAAAAAAAAAAAAAAAAAAGTTTGATATATCACAGGAGCTGGCAAACTAAACAGTAAGTGCCTGAGCTGTTGCTGTGGAATGTCCGTGTAGCCCTGTGATGCTGGGGAGAAGCATATGCTAGCATCTGGATGTAGCCGATGCTAAAAACAGCAGCAGGGTGGTGACGGCTGAACTAAACTGGCGGGTGAGGAGTAGTGGTCCGAGATATGCACCAGTCTCCCCTCCTGACCGTGGAGGAAATAAAGGAAGACGCGGCGAGCTCAGGTATTGCTCAAGAGCTCGTAGGCCTAGGCTGCTCAGGGCGGGAGTGTTTGATCGGGACTAGGAGCGTATAGTGTGATGGGTACCATAACAGAAAACTAGAGTACTCTACTTCAAATCCACGCTATACCTTCGCTTGCGCGAGGTTTGCCAGAATTGTTGCTGGTCACGACATCCTGTTTAGCAACACGCTCGTATCTGCCAAGGATCAACGTTCGAGTGCTTGAAGGGGTTTAAGAATACACAGCGCAAATATGCTCGGGGACAGGAGGGTTTTAGGAAAATGACAAAAAAAAAAAAAATGAAAAAAGGTGGAGGGTAGAAAACAAAAAGGGGTGGGGAGAAGGCAGAAACTACAGACTGGAAGTAGTCTGAAATGCAGAAGGGTGGCATGGGTGGGTTGCTAGGTAGCTGGGAACAGGCTGCCTTAGTATCCGGACTTCCTCAGGTAATCGGCCATTGTAAATGCTTTCTTGTTCAGCTGCCCTCCGTGGATACCGTCCTTCCCCATGACAACAACCAATGCTGGGGTACACAAAAAGGAAAAAATAAATAAATAAATAAACAGGCATGAGGGCAAGGCTGGAAAAACAACAAGGAAAAAAAAAACACTTGATTCAGCTAAATATGGGGCTACACTGTTGGGCCAGAGCCTGAACTCAGCACCCATTAGAAATACTTCTGGGATTTTGCTTTATGGGAGCGTTTGGGGAAGAAATGCGGGCTTGACGGTACCTTTTTTGATTCCTTTTTTTTCCTTTTAAAATTTTTTTTTGTTTCGTTTTCTATTTTAAATGTTCTCTCCTTCTACGACGTCACATACGCTATAGCTAAACTAAAACCCTGAATCCCTCAAGTATTTTGCCATCGAGTATGCCTTCTTATTCAATCCGCCTCCATGGACCCCTTCTTTGCCCATTACCAAGACCAAGACTGAAAGAAAAGGAGACAGAGAAGGAACATTTAGAGGGGGTGCAGAGATCACACAAGTGAGAAAAGCACAGAGCCAAAAGCAGCAGGCAAGGCGACACAGATGGAGGCGGACAGTGGCACGGAGAGCGGAGCCGCCACATGATTATTACCAAAGTGAAAGTAACGGAGTAAAAGTGTCTGAAAAACCATGCAGATGCACGGTGAAAACAATGTGCGCCGACAAGTCTGCACCTTCCAAAAAGACAATCCTTAACCAGGTCTAACAGTCTAAGAAGTAGTATGTTGATGTTATCTTACCGTGTATAATTAAATTCAACAAAAAACTAGCCTGAGAGATACCCCTCTTTTAGGGTTAAGAAAACATTTACAGATGACTAGAACGCAGATTCTTTGTATTATTTTAGCCTTAAAACTCTTGAACTTGTTTAGCCATCAGCACATTCTTCAATGCCAGGCAGCTTGTTCACTGGCCAAAGCAGCCCTTACTGACAGCTTTTCGGCTTTATCTGAACAATACCTGTTGCTTGTCCAAAACTGTGTGGACATGATTTCACCTTTAAGGCTTTACAAAGTAGGAATGGTTATTTAGGCACATTTTGAGCTGTGGCAGCAACACAGAAAAAAAAAAAGAAAAAGTGCAGCTCCTGTCCACCCGTCCATCGTCAGTCAAACATGCAGCAGCATGCATGGATGAGGCACCTCTCCTCAATACATGTGAAAATGATGAAAAGCCCACAGTCATGTGCGGGGGAACATTTATATCTGAAGACAGTGGACTCGTTAACCAAGAAAGAAAAAGATGCATGCATTCAGGAAGTTGTGCAAAGTTTTAGTAGGAAAGAACTTCATAGGGGTATGCACCTATAAACTTTGAGAAAGTAAGGGCAGTGCATGGGGGGCCCACACAGACAACATAAACGCTGGCACAATACTCAGACATGGTTGATGATGCGCCAACTTAAATCTCCCCCACAACTCAAGACTCAAAATGAACACTAAAAGACATTTCAGGAAGTTTCCATATTACTACCGACTTATTTACCATTGTCTTAATTCTTGACAACTTGCCTGAGTGCTCAACAATGTGAGCTGTGGAGAATTGGTCAGCGGACAAAATCCTTGACAAACTTTTAAGCTTCAGAGGGCAACAATACAGATATGTCTTAGAACTTTGAATCTACATAATAGCATAGGACCAGGGGAGACACTGAACTTACTCACTTTAAGTAAAAATAAAAGGCAGATTACTCACAAAAGGGCAAAATAAAATAAATTTCACCTAAATAGTTTTTAAAAAAGGGGGGGTTGGAAGAATCTACTAAAAAGGAGGAAACTTCAGCTTTACAATTCATATAATGTTCAGCAATAAATCCCTCAGATGGCAATAAGACTTTTCTGTTAACCTAAAGAACCTCTTGCTAAAACAGCTTAAATTTAAATTCACTACAAACATGGTCAAATAGAAGTTTTCCCTTTTTTTTTTTAATCAACTGCCACCAAATGGCAATACCCAGTCATTTTTACACCCATCACATATTGAGGAAAGGTTCACGTCAACATCTGAACCACATGCATGCACCACATATAGGCAACGACAATAAACTAAATGCACTACATCAAGGCAGGCCACCAAGTGACAGTGTCACAACTACTATATCAACTTTAAAAAGAATTTTGAAGTGATGCTCACCTTTTCCTGCTTTGCCTACAGAAACATTGTATGTCGGCTCCCCTCCTTGACTCTTTGTCCGAATGTCCATTGTAGAGTCTCCATCAACATGAAGGCTGTCTCTGATAACCGAGCATTTTTTATTGCCTAAAGTCAGCCCGTTGGTGAAGAACGTCTCCCTGTCCTTTGCCGTTAGTATCTCGATTTCAGCAGGCTAGTAAAAGAAATAGGGGAATGAGGTTATTTTAACTTCAAACATAACAATATATATAGACCCAAAAGTACACAGACATGCATATAAAAGTTAATGTTATAATTAAACTTGCAATATTTCCAGACCAGAGGCTGTTGGGCTTTTTCATTCCCATGGGACAGTGTGACATTTTCTTTATACTTTGACTAAAATTATTAAGTCTGTCCAATAGCTCAGAACAGTTTCAATCTAAAGGCAGCTCATTTAGCATCATATGGAAGAAGTTTAAGGCAAAGCCTTTCCACCCTGGTTGTGCACAGTCAATCGCACACAGGAAAACTGAAGAAAAAAAAAAGGGGGGGGAAAGCAGCAAAGAAACTGAATCAGATTAGGTTAGCATGGTGGCTAGCCGCGCGTCCAAACCCAGCAGGCTAATTGCATCGAGTATCGTTTCTCATTTAACGATTTTCGAAAGATTACCACCAAACCCCATTTTCATTCCCGGTATCAACTCGTCCAAGTTGAAAACTTTCATCGTCTAATCTGAACACAGCAGTCCTGGCGAACGCTGGTTTCGACCAATTACAAATTCCTCATTTGTCGTAAACGTTTAAGCATAATAGGGGGAATCCTACGGGGAAGTCGGTGTCTATGTCCTCCATACCATTGGAGGATTTTTAAAAGTTAATGATCAAACAAGTCAATTAATCTCTAACGTATAACACCCTACTCGAGGGGACACTCCCAAATGGACTTGGCTAATAGGCGGCAGGCTTGGTTGCAGCATATGCCATAGTTTAGCAATTCATTGCGTTGGCAGAATCCGCCAGACGAAAAAATGTTTGGTGAAAATCCATGCCTTCTAATACATAATTAGAGAGACGCGGTTGACAAAATGGAGGCTTGAAGAAACACCACCGTAGACTGTAACAATGTGAATAAAGTAACGCTAAAGTCAACTAAGATTATTCGTATGGCGGCACAGGCAAGGCCGCCGCGACAAGTATGCGGGCAAATACCAGTTAGCTTCTATGAACAAAATTAAGGAACTGGGAGTGCTGTCCATTTTGGAGAAAATGGGCGGTAGCGTCAGTTTTATTCACGGAAGTAGAACTGCGTTAAAGTGGGGGGGTGGGGGGGTGGGGACCAATGGCCAGCTAGCACGTTAGGAGCGCACGTGAACACCAGCAGCTTTTGAGCTTGTGGCATTAGCTTCTGGTGGTTTCAAATGAGACTGACCGGCCTGGTTTGAGCTAAACCCGAGCCAAGATTGTTACAGTGTGACCAAGACATTCTTCCGCTAAGAACGGCTATGGCGGGGCTTAAGTTTATAACGAACACGTCCGTTCAATTTCAAGTTTTATACATACATTTAAAAAAAAATGTATCAAATAAAACGTTGCTCTGACACGGCCACTTACAGATAGCTATCTGTGCTCGCTAGCCTCTTAGCTCCAGTTCTTTTGGGCCGTTAGTCGATAACTTTGGCATCCTTTTGGATATAATCTTAAATCCTATTATTCACTGTTTAGGCAAAAGTAATAAGTAAATTCAGACAATTACAAATGTGGATGCTACACTTAAAAATAACGCCGTACGTCTTCCAATGCATCTTAAGTGCGACCACCGGATACCATGTGTATCTCTTTCAACTAGGCCTGGCTATGCAGACACACACACACAAGCATATAAAGCTCGTTCGGCAAAGCACAGTCGCGTCAGAAAAAACTTTATATAGTTACACAGAGTTTACTGACCGTTATGTTGGCAAAAAGTCCGCCTGGGTGCGATGCCCAGACGTATTTGGCATCCGTATACCCAACAATGGCCGCGTCCTGGCAGTTGCCATCCGCCATCAGGTTTTCCACGTAGCTTTGCCAGGACATGTTTATGTAATTAGTTCTAGAGTGAAGTACGCTGGGTAAAGTATGATCAATCAAGATCGTCTGTCGGACGACGAAAAACTGCGAGGAATCTGTATCAATCGGTAAACAGCGCGCCTCCTGCTAGCAGAAAAACCCGGCTGATCCACGTCCCGGCTTTCTTCTGGCCAAGGCAACGAAGAGAAGCCGCTGCAATCAGACTGGCGCTTGGGTGTAGTCCGCTTCAAATCACTCCGCCTGGGCTGTTGTTCGACTTCCTCTCTCCTTGCAAAATATAGTACGCAGCGGAGGAATATGGTCGATGATGGTGATTTTTCTCAAAGCTGGACAGACTATTTTTTCTCTAGTGACTACTTACAGATCCAGCGATGAATAGTAATAGATCTATCAGATTAATAAAATTAGTATTCTTGTTTTGACCACAATTAACAATGATAATCTAACGGTTGTTACTGAAGGATCGTGTAAATGTAATCACAAAGTATTACACTTTGTTCTTCAAACGCTGTGTTAACACAACACTATCAATTGTCATTGAGAAAAAAAATAGATTGTCGAAGAGGAAAGGACCCCAGCTAGAACACTCAGAAAACTTGACAGTTACCCATATAAAAAACATATTGAAACTTTTTTTTAAAAACTTGACCTAATACCTCAACATTTGAATTGGGGAACATTTACTGAAACGCTTAGCAACTTCTTGAAGATATCTATAAAACCCTTAATTTCTGCTTGCCCAGATTTTACTTTTGTTATCTCATTTATGTGTATTTTTCCCACAACAAAATATTTTTAATATTGATAAATACTGCAGATACGGTGCATCTTCCTTTAGGAACGATTACAATATTATTGTCCTAGTTTCAGAAAGTTTATGAATATTCATTCAATTCAATTTGGTTTTATTAATCAAGCACCAAATAGCAACCATGTCATTTAAATATACTTTGCCAATACTGTTCAGTTTCACTGATTCAGGGACAGTGGCTGGGTGTTGAGAAGACAGAAAAGAAGAAACAACAAGCTCCAAAGAACCAGACCGCGCAAGACTTGGCGGTATAGAAAACGGATGGCGCTCGGTCATTGATTACTTCATCTGTGAGGGGCAGAATTTTCAATTCTGTTCTTAGCTGAGGAGTAAAAAATCGATGAAGAGAGTGGTGGAACCTGAAGAAAAATGATCTCAGTCCTGGTGATTCTCATCAGAATTCTGGCTGCAGCATTTTGGATCAGCTGAATTACAAACAGTTTCATCAGTCCAAACTTGATGGACTAGATTTCTCCATCATGCTGAGACATACAGTATGTTGCTAACTTTGGCACTGTAGGTGCACAAAGGTGAAAAGAGGTACTCCTAGAAATTTGTTTCTGTGTGAAATGACAGATCATGGTCAACAGCAACTCAAAGACACCTCAGTGTAGACATTGAAGCCAAGGAAAAACAACCTAGAACTCTATTTAGCTGGACAGTTTCTTCATAAGGTACTTAGACCCAAAGGCAACAACTTCGGTTTACCTGATTTTCAAAGTAAAAAAAAATCTAATTTTCTTTGAATACTGTTTAAATTATTTAGGGCTACAGTTATTTGCCTGATGAATTTACAAAAATGACTAAAAGGCGAATGAAGGATGTTGTCCAGCTACAAAATCTTTAAGACAGTTGTGCAGGTTCACAAGAAAGGGATTCTTTCTTCGTTTCATCACCACGTTTCTGCTACAATTTCAGTAACTGGATCAATTCAGTTCTACAAGGCAGTATCAGTTCATCAAGCAATGGTGTTTTGCATGCGTATGTTTGCTCCATGGAAACACATTAATAAGGCAGCCACATGATTTCTTGCCTTGCCACTCTTTTTCCGTCTTCACCACCAGGTTAGTCATCATCATTTGCAATCTTAACATAAGTCAGAAGACAACTGTTTTTTAAAAAAAAATTTATGCTCAATAGTAAGCTGTTGATACAAGACACCTTGAATATGTGAAAACCGGCTCTTCCCATAATTTGGTAATATTCGGTCTGTGATGTTCATCCCAGTGAGCCAGGAGGTTTGCTCATCTGCTTTTCATAATGTTTTGCCTTTTGATTTTGAGGCGTGAGTGAGTGTGTGTGTTTGTCAGTCTCTCTCTGGCGCTGTGATGGACTGGATGCACCCCGTGTTTTGTCAAAAGTCAGCGGAGATGACCCCATTGGGAATAAGTAGTGTGGACACAGAAAAGGATGTCAAATTGTTCAATCGAGAAGAGTTAAATGTGACACAAAAAGCCATAATTGATGATTTTCAGCATGCAATTAAGATGACTGCACTGAAGTGTCACAGTTTCCGGAGGGAGAAAAATTGGTTTGAGTTGGACAAATCCGTAGAAAAGTAAACTTCTGTGAATTTGTGCACTTTGGGCGCAGCTACGACTGTACTGACACAAAAGAAGCGTTGCTAGAGAAGTATACAATTTTCTGTAATGTTCCAACCTTTATGACCTTTTAAACACCAGCCTCCACTTTGGAATATTTAAAGCAATTGCGGAACAAAACTCTTGTGTATTTGTTTTAAAACTTCCTGAATTGTCTCTCTGTAGAAGAATGAGTGTAGAGAAAGTTATTCATTGCCAACTTAAAGAAGTTGGTCAGCCACACCCATAAGCTGCCATGGCCATCCGTGCACAGTCAAAATAATACGACTTTCCGCTTCACCACTCAGCCTGTGGACGAGTCCCAGAGACACAGAACAACTACCCTGTTTGCTTGAGAAAATAATTTGTTTTAAACAAGGCCATTTTTTTGTCATCAGATAAGCTGGATAACAACCCACGTCACCATTCTCCTTATTTCTCACAGATGTATGTGTCCTTTACCTTTCAACGCATAGAAGACATTTTGGGAGAAAAAGAACCAGCCTACAAATAAACACGTTTCTCAATGTAACAGCACTTTTGTGGGTTTTATTAGTTTGGTTTGAAGCTGCTGACAGCAAGAGCTGTTTACTCTTATGGCATGTGACCCAACTACACAACCCCAAAGCATGCTTGCGATTCACTATTACGTAAGTCATTACAGAGTGACAGACAGTCCTCCTGCACAGAGACAGGTTTATTCTCTTTCTAAACCAGCAAATGAACTTAAATGGAAAGTCAGATAAGTTTCTTGGAAAGAAAAAGTTTAAAAAACTGCAGACAAAATGTATATTTTCAAATGTACATCCGGAGTTTAAAGACCAAATCAAACAAGCTAAAAATTCTGGAATTTATATATCAAGTGTTGCATTTTGTGGTAATAACTTTATGTGTGACTGAATTAGAAAAAGCTACAGTGTCATGTTTTTGCATAAAACAGGTTAAACTTATATACCTAACAACTCATATAACCTAATTTATGTAGCTTGAATTATTTTTAGACACAGCCATGAAAATCTATGACACAGTACAACAAATCAGATCAAAGTATCTCTACAGTAGCAACGTAAGGATTTTGGTTTTCCTAAAAATCTGTCAATGAAAACCACAGTACTGCCATTTTTAAATTGTTAGGGCGGCTACACAGTTTAATTTGATTTCCTAAAGCCAAGTTAGGACATAAATTTGATGCAGATAAATACAATAAGTTGTCCACAAGAACTTCAACCTTCTTAAATTGACTTTCAGATATACATTTACAATTGTTTTGATTGTTTTCTACCACAAGCCCTTTCTCGTCCACTGAAAGGTGTTTACTCCATAACAATGGGGGAAATACACATACAATAACCCCTGAAATGTTCATTTTGCCACATGTTCTTCTTTGTGAGGCCTCCGCTTGATTTTTTTCATCTCACGTAGCTTGAGCCAAATGCAGTTTGGGCTATTTTTCACCACAATTGGGCAAGGTTACTTATTCATGAGCCTCGCGCTCTGGTCTTGCAATGTTTAAGTCGAGCATTTTAAAGCTCACAAGTGGTTTACTGTCATAATTTTCAACAAAATTTTAAACATGATACCTTTTTATATTGTAATGTGTTCAACAGTTTGTTGTTTTTTTTTGGCAAATCGCAGAAGTTGGTGCATGCTTTTAACCCATCCTGTTTTTATTTAGGGAATTTTTTATTTGTCCAAGTTGATCTCTTAGTGATCAAACAGTGTGGGCGATACTGATTTGGTGTTGAAATGAACGAAAGGGAAAAAGAGCTTCGTCCTTTGTCTTTCCTTCAGCGAGTTTTTGGTGCAGTACATGAAAAATTTAGCAGCATCAGGTTAAAAAGATGGATCACCGGATTTGTTCTTTTCCTGGAAATGTCGTCCCACTGCTCACCAGGTCCTGTGCTGTCACAGACAAAGAAAATCAATAGCAGCCAGGCCTAGACAGGCACGAGAGCCCCCATTGGAAAGATATATAGCTGGAATCTTTGACAGATGAGTACCAAGGGATGGTTATGAGGAAAATACATAAGAGCCTTTCACCGAGAGGGATTGTGGCAGATGCAGTATCTATCCTGCGGGGTCAGGGGAGAGGTGGAAAATTCCATTATCATTTGAAAGCACACGAGTTGCTCAATGCGCCTTGGAATCTGTGAGATCGGCATTTGTGGCTGGAGCGACCTTTCACCCCTGACAGAGATCAGGAGGAGAGATCAAAAAGTGATCCATCTGCACGGCCCGAAGGAGTGACCCTGACACAAAGAGGCAGTCTTTTCCGAGGCATGCACTCCACCCATCCGTGGAATGGAGCTACATCACCAGCGAGAACGTCACACACGCATGCAAATTGACCCTGAAAAGCATACACCCACTTTCTCCCTCGCGAAATGTGGGCATGCAAATGCACTGGACGTCCGCACACACTTTTAAAAGGTGACTTTCCATAAAGCTCCAGGGCTCTGAGGCCCAAGGGTTGGGTCGGATTTGAATAGCAGTGATGCGGCCAGGGAGCCTCACAGGCAGCACATACCAGAAATATGGGATCTTATTGGTTTACAATTATGATTTCTGTTTCCTTAATGACTCTTTAGAAGAGATCTGTCATAACATATATTTGAATAAATCCAAAAACGTCCACCTAAATTTCCATTTACATTTATTTGTGCCACGAGCACTTCCTGGGTGCTCATAAGAGTTTGAGCAGAGGCAGCCGGATTCCTTCAGGGATCTTGAAAATGTCTCTCATAAGATCAATAAAGTCCAGTTGCCCTCATCAAAGCTCCTAGGATTACAGTGACCTGGAAACTGCACCGACACACTTCCTGGGTGGCTAAGTTACACCTCGTAAAACCTGCCATATATTTTCCTGTTTCTTCACTAGTTTGTGGACTTTTTATTTCTTCTTGTAATCACCAGAAATAAACGCTGAATCACGTGGATCATCCCACATTTTCTTTCTTGCCACAAGGTCAGTTACCATGAAAAAAAAAACCTGATTAATTTAATCAAAAACTTCCCATAGTTTAAATGCTCGTATAAAAGTGGGTTTTTTGTTATTTTGCTGTGAATATAGAGAGACTATTTTAGCTGGAGTGAAAAATGCCCTGTGGCCTGATCGTTATGGTGTGCTGCTGTTAAACCAGGCCTACGTTGGGCTGCAGAGAGGTATGATAATGTACAGCCTGGATATAAAGGCCCACTGTTCTACATGGATGAATAGTCACAATTCATAGAGGAGGAAGACATGAGTTTGGATGGGTGTTTTCATGCTCGGTTATCAACTTCTCTGTTTGTCTGCGTGCGCGCTGTTGCTCTTATCAAGATTTTAACTTTGCACAGGGTTTGTTTCAACGATCATTGTCCGCCAGCGGAGACTTTGCTGTCTTTCACCTGTAATACGACTCCATGGCACAAGTTATAAAAGACAAACCTTTTCACCCTCCCCTGGCGTTCCTGTAGTATTAAGCCCTAAAAAACTCGACGCTGGAGGAAGGTTTACACAGGTGGTCAAACATAGAGCACCTATGCGGTCATTGTCAACCATAAGAGTACTGCGAATTACTACAAATCTGCCGGTGGTCATTTAAAAGCCTCCAAATCCAAAGTGTGATTGAAGGCCTGCCTGTTTTTTTTCTTGAAATGTAGAGAGTTTGGGTGCTAACGTTGTCTGAAACCTTAGGGTGAACAGAAACATGTGTTCATTTCTGGATTTTAGAATTCTAATGTTTATTAATGATCTATTTTCTTCCCCTCCACTGTCACAGATCGCTGCTTTGGAGTTCCTTCTTGGTACAAATATCAGCCTCTGCCTTCTGTAGGTGGTGCTGTTTTAACTGTTCTTGAGCGAAAATCATGCCGATTTGCCGCGCATGAGAGTCAACAAACATAAATTATAAAGCCTGCCACCCTCCAATTCCATACATATTAAGTTATTAGAATTCAGGGCTAGAATCTCTTTCATTTATTAGCATTTGATAAATTCAGTCTTCCTTGTTGCTTTGTGGCTGTGTTGGGAGAGATGGAGCTTTTCCTGAAGCTTGTTTATTGGCAATACAGTTGAGTGTCAAGCTTTGCCCAAATTCTAAATTCTGCAGGTAAATTCATACGTTTGTTTATCGCGTTCTTTGAAAAAGGTTTGGCAGTATTGATGGTGACCTAGGATATATATTAGCATGCAAATGAAGACTTATGAAGAGGTTGATAATCATACAGAATAACTTTCATAAAATTACAAAAATGGGCGAAGTTGACCCTTTCATACATAACTGGTGGTAAGAATCATAATTGCACTTGGTCTGGTTATCATATGAAATATGTGACATCAGATTGGGATTTTACCACCATTGCACGTTGTTGTTTTTTTTACTCGGTCAACATCGGTTTTTAATTGGTGTAGGAAAAATGTATTTGTTGCAATGCTCTTAACCAAGAGTTTTTTTCATATTGGCTGGGCTATTGAAAGTCACAAAGGTCCAACAGCAGATAAATCTCATAGGTTTTTTAATATAAACTCACAGTATTGAGACGAATCACCCATCGCTGTGGTACTCAAGCTCTGTACTCTAGTCATCTAGTGTGGTGAAGATCTAACCTCTAAATTTAAGTTTGCGTGGCTCACAGTGCATTTCAATCAAATTCCCTGGAAAATTTTTAAATATGTTCATTTGTGGAGATCAAATCTCTTATTCTAGTGTAGCTTTCATAGTCGTGAGATAACTATTAGGCGTCTGACTGGGGCTGTATTTGTTCCTGCTGAGTCACTGGTAACCTCTGTTCAGAAGGAGTGAGTCACCATTTGAGCACCTGGTTGGTCCTTTGCCCACCACACCCGTTGACTGGGATACGTGTTCACAGGCCACACACAAAATAGCCACCGTAAAAACCACCGCCCATGTCTACTGTCACACAGACACGCATTTCCCCTCCTTCTTTTAAAAAAGCGGCCTCCATTTGCAAGTCAAATGACGAAATTTAAAAGTAACACATGCACCTACAGAACACAGCACGATAGAGAACCGGTCTGTGTAACGTGACAAGACTTAGATGATAGTATAGTAGTAGTAGTATAAACTGGGTGTTCTATTGAGCATCGCTCTCCCAACTGTCCTCCTGTATGGGACTGTATAAGTATAGCCACCTCTGATCATTATCTTTGTTAGTGTGAATGGATAAATTAGTCTTCAGACTTCAGAGGCTTTTTCATGCATCCTCAATTCAAAAATCAGTTGAGAATTTTTACAAATGGGATCTAAGTGACGCATCATGTGGCAAACAGTGAAACAGGAAGCTTTTCACGGGTGGTTTGAATGTAATTACAAGTTAAATGGAAGCAAATGTCACAGTGCCAGCTACAGATGAAGGGAAATACTTCCACGAGAGAAGAAAGATCTCATATGAGACGTATGAAATCCAAACTTTACTGAACTAAGATGTGCAAACTTGATGAATTATCTGAACAATCACACTGTGCTGCCAAATTTTTCATGAAAGGAAAACAAGTCTGTGGGCACATTCGATAATCCTTATTCTTTCTTTCTTATCATAGGATACTATTCATAATTGATTACATCTTGACATGAGTTACATTCATTTGACAACAGAAAAAGAAAAGTCTAAAATGAGTCAAGACAAGAATAGAGGGAAGAAAAATGAAGAATCTGTTTCAAAAAGGAGAAATGTAATAGAACAAATATACATTTGTCCCATATTTGTATACAAAGTCCAAAGGCTTCTTGGAGTTCCTGAAAAAAGATCAAGCTAAAGTGAAATGAAGGTAAACGCAAACGGCAGATGTCAGTGTATCTTTGCTGCTGGTTTACTGCTCTATGGTGACACCTTGCGGCTGTCTTTTAGTACTACAGCAGTGATTCACTTGGAAAAGAAAAGCTCTTTTAAGTGTCATCGTCTCATCATGACCGCCATCTTTCATGAGGAAACAAATAAATGACACATGTTAGGCAATTCATGTAATTTACCTTTAAGCTGCTTGTTCATCCAAAAATACAGGAATCAACTTGAGCTGATATAACCAGTCCAGACTACTAAAAATCTACATGCACATTTTCTACAGCCACATTGCTCAGGTTTAAATAGTCTAATCAAAAGTGTGCAGAAGCAGAGAGGAAATCATGTGTGTTTACATTTCCTGACATTACACAGAGATTTCGAAAACCGCCTGGATGAGCAGAGCAATTTGGGCTTTGATTGACTCTGGCTGACTTACAATAGTGTTTGTTCTAAATTACCGAGGGACAACACCTAAGATTAAACTCTTAATACTGAAAAAGATAAAGATGAGCCAAGCTTTTTTTTCTAAAGGGAAATTAATTCTACCACAAACCTTTGTATTCCTACAAAGCGTTTTTCTGCTATGTTGAACTGCTGTGAGCAGATACAAAGTTGATCTGCTGACAGCTTGAGACTTTCAGATAGGATCACATGATGACCAAATCAAATGACTTTTTCAGCCACGTTATTTGATCTGTTCAAATCTCGGCGCATGATCAACATTGTCATTTGTAAAAATTCGAAGGCAGCGTGTGGTGTTAGCTCACAAGTGAAAAGTGGCGGAAAGCAGATTTTTAAAAAAAGGTTCTAGCTGCAATAATTCGATATTTTAACACCACGGGAAATGATTTGCATCGATAGTTTATCAGTAAATAATCAAAGAAAGTGCATGACATGATAAAACCATTTTTCGTTTTTCAAAGTTGTTTCAACATTTGTTAAACCCTACCCAAAAAAATGGAATAAAATAAAAGACTCAATAGGGGCCCATATAGCTCTGACAGTTAGATCTGCTCTTTGTGGCAGAATATCATACATTGGTCCGATGACGTCCACAACTAAGTCTCTTCCTCCAGAAAACCCGTAAAGGACCCTGAATGCTTCAGAGTCTCAGATGACGCAAGCTTATTTCCTGGAGGCATAATTCAGAATGAATGAGCTGACCTCATGAAATAGTTGGAATGCCTCATTCGCTTAAAAGCAGCCTCAGATATGAAGGGAGCCGCAGGATGGAACACACTGGGCCTGCCCGAACTCACACTCACTCTGAAATGGTGTCAGTGTCTCCATCGGTCTTTGTGCGCATGGACGGCACGCCGCTCATATCGCTTGTGTCTGTCAAGTGCCACCGGTTGAACACACTGACCCCACACCTACCTCTTCACCCCACACTAAGCCTCCCGGTGGCCCCGCTGGCCTCTGAGACACACTAATCCCCCTCGAGCTTAGCAATTAAGAATTTAAGTTCCTTAGGACTTTGAATACAATGGGAAGATTAAAAAATTGGAGGCAAAACTGCTCGCGTTAACCGTAGAGGATGATGGCCTGGCAGGTCAAGGGCCAGTCGAGGGGGGGGGGGCTTTATCTGTGAGGCAGCTGGGAGGAGGAGTGTTTGAAAAGACAATCCAACACATCTGACGCTGATGTGGTGGTTTTATTTGTGGTTTAAGTCAGCTGTCTTAGATTGTATTGCTTTGAAAAGTAGCTTCCAAGGACGAGAGTCAAGATTTGCTGTCGGGAAACATTTGAATGATGGCAAAAGGTGAAACACCACGTGTCAGGCACGGGCATCGGACACGTGCAGCCCTTTTCTTTTCCTCTTTTCTTCACAAACATTGTGAAAAGTTTATTTATGGCTATATGTTTACTCATGGCTATTAGTAAACTCAGATCAGAAGCGTCACACCGAGGGCAAAAAAAGTTAACCTAAAAAAACAACCCTAGTTCCGCCTGTGACTGAGCGAACCCGTGTTTTTCTTTTTCCATGACAGCGGAATACATGAAATCATTGTCGTAATGCAGAGCTGGAGCTCTTCTGATATGACAAACAGTTTAATAGCACATCTGTCTCACGAGTAGTCGGGTTTGATCCCCGTCTCTGAATATGACGTTTTCAGTTTGGATTGTTAATAAAAAACCTGGCCCAGCCAGTGGACCTGGTTTTAGGACTTCCACCGAACAAACTGTTGACTTGGTTGCGAATTAATTCCCACCTTCGAGTTCCTTCTAAGGAAAACGGGAGGTGTATTTTTCACACATCCGTTGTCAGCACTTGCTTTCATGCTGTCGCATTGCCGAGAATCTACTCGTCCTCTGCCTCGTTGTGTGCCGTCATGTTTATCATAACTTGTGTTTATTCAGTAGGACTATGATGTCAGCCTGTTTGCTGCTTTTTCCTCGACGTCTGCTGGTCACTATGCTTTTGGACACCAAAGAATCCTGCTTGCGTGCCGTTAGTGGAGCTGGAAATGAAAATGACATTTACACGCTCATTCAACAAATAGCATTCACATACATGTAGGTTATAAACTACTCAAAATATGTTACATTCAACGCTCATGCGGGCGGTTAGTTTTTGAGTGGAGGACAGTTTTTCTTTGCGGCATATCTTTTCATCAAAACACTTTGATAAAAATGGGAAAATCTACCATCATCGTAAACAGGTGAAGAGGAACTTCTTAATCTTTCTCCGGAAAGTGACCGTTTATTTTTTTTCGTGCTTTCAATGGAAGTTATACTGTAGTACCTATGAATCATTTAAATTCTGGTTTAAGTAATGAAGTCATTCCCATGAAAACAGCCATCCAGTTATAGGTGTGTGTTGGCAATCCATCTCATCCCTTCTCTGCACCACTAACTTAGACTAAAGAATGTGACTCATCACCGATTCACTTACAGTTTCAAAGTAAATTGTGGGCTAAATAAGACTTTCTGGTGTTTTTTTAAAAGTGTTTTCAATTAGACACAATTAACTGTAGTGCCCTCCTTCGAAAAGTTGTGTTTCCTCCTTTGCAGCAATGTTCCTGGTTTTCAATAAAAAAGGGATTACTCCTGGTTTTGTAAGAGTTTTAAGACTCCACGGAACTGAACTTTGTCCTTATTATTGTAGGTAGCTTATGATCTTAGCAATCAATTTAGAACTATGCTGTAGACCTCGTTATTAGAATACCAGGAAATGACAAGAAGCATTTGGTACATTCATGTCTCCAACAACTTGTACACCTCTTTTTATTTTCTTTTTCTGGGTGCATCCTAGGTACAAAGACACCCCACAAAGGACACATCAGTTTGCACCATTTTTCTGTGATGTTATAGAAATTGTTATTCGAGAGCAATATTATTGCAAATTTAAAAAAAAAAAAAGACAGCTTTCAAAAATCACTCAGGCTAACCATTTAAGGCTGTATGTATAATACTTGATCCATAGATTTATAGACATATTTCACCTTGATATGATCAATAATTTAAACAGAGTTATTTAGAGATCAGTAATTTCGTTTTTCGATATTTAAAGGAAATCTTTAGCTGATTCTGATGAGATTTTCCCTGTATTTTTGAATAATGTCAGCATTAGACCGGCCTGCCTTTGCTTTTTAAGGGATCTAGGAAGAAAATACATTTTACAAGAATTTAAAAGCAAATCAATCGTGCTAATTAGTCTTGTATCTTAGTAGTATCTTTGAACAAGGCAACTCCCAAAGAGTCCCTGCTAGTTTTTACATGTGTTCATATGAATAAGTGGGAATTCTTGGCAATCAAATGGACAGAAATGTGCCAGAAGTTGCCAGGTTTGGAAGCTCTTTGTTCTCAAAGCAAACCCTTTTTTGAAAGGAAGAAATGACAATTGGACCAAAATAAGGTTACATAATGTACTGTATAATCTATGTGCCAACTGAACTGAGATTATTCATACACACTGCCAACCGACGAGGAAGTGAAAAATGATGAATATGCTTATTTTTTAAAAGTGCAGCCCATGATCCTGAAACTATGGGAGGCCTAGACTCTGGGTTTGGTGAGCTGTGCCTATTCTGAACTCTGGGGCAGCTAATGGGGCTGAAACAGGATAGAACTTAAGGCTGTGAAGCATTCTTGGAAAGGGAATTGAGCTTTTTTAATACTCCCTTTTATTAGCAGTCAGACACTTGGAAATAAATGGCCCAGGTCAAAACTAACAAGCATGAGTGTGTTTCTGGGAAAACGCAACCCAGAAAGCCTAAAACCATGCAACAGGTTGGCCAACATGTTTGATTATTTCACCTTCGAGCTGGTTAAGATGAACTGAACCAACCCCTTGTGCGCTTTTCTCTGGGGAAGCCCTTTTTTTAGCAACTTCTGAAAGATGTTTGGTCAGAGTGTTTGTTCGCCGTGCACTCTCAAACCCCACAAGGTTTTGCTAAAGGCCAGAGTTCTTCCACGTTGAGCAGCTGAAAATGACCGCTGGCCAAACCCCCCCTCCCCATTCCCTGGCCCAAAAATACAGACTGTACAAGGCCAGTGTTGTTTTCAAGGTGGTACACTGAAAGTGGACCCAGCACGTTGTAATGTAACATGCTGTAAAGCAGCCAGGTAGTCTTCACCCCCAGACCAGTGTAAATAAATAGAACCCGCCACACAAACACATTGGCTGGGCCAGGGAAAGCCCACGCACGGCTGTCTGCTGAAGCAGATCCAGTAGGTACAGAAGGCGTGTTGGGGCTGAGGTTTCGACATGCTATAGTTTTATTCGGGGTCACATCCAGATTTACGAGGATAGTTGTTAATGCACTGTTTGGTTAATAAAAAGAGGCCTCAGACAATTCAAAAGGAGTGCCCGCAACTTGTTTTCAACCACAAAAGTTTCAAACCTATCAAATCCACAGCCTTTGAGACGCTGTGAAGCGGTTAACAAGATGTGTAATCTTAGCTCTACGTGCATGGTGTTTACATGAATGGATTCATAATCTTTTAACGTGTTATCAGCCTCTTTGTGCCATGAGGTTTTGTACCCCACATGTGAGTTAACTCATGTTCTGTTTCCCATCTCCTCAGTCTTATCTGAGGAGGGCATGAGATTGTTTTTGTCACACAGACCTTGTGAGTCCGCATCCGGACATTACATAACCGTGTAATTCAGCGATTAGCCAGTTGTGGAAGTGGAAAACACGGCAAAGCCATCCTCTGGACTGCTAATAGATGAAGCTTAGTTGTTTCTCTCTCTCTCTCTCTCTTTTTGGAGTCTTTCTTACATAATTGTACAATCTGCAATAAACAAAGACAAACATGATGGATTACCAGAAATACTCACAGGTTTTCTTTGTGGAGTCTGACAGTGTCATTGTGCTGAGTTCAAAAGTTAGTTGAACTGAATGCTGTCAGCTGTTAATCCCTGTTCAGCCAAACCCATGGGGCTTTACTTTGAATCTGAGTGTTTTCAACAATACACTTGAAGAATCAAAATAGAGTTTAACAGTCCAGCAGTAATATGAGATATCTTGATTTTTTCTATTTTTAAGAATTTTTGGATTGTTGTTCCCTGCTTCCTTCTGCTGAAATCGTCTCCAGGTTTAAAGAATGACATTTCAGATCAGATGTACAAATGAGTGTATTACCTGTATTAAGACAATATCAGTCATAAAGTGACATGGTGCTTAATAACAGTCTACTGTGAAACCCCCAGTTACACACTTTGTCTGTGTTAAGGTGTGTCCTTAATCGCATTCATCTGTGAATTCATTGGACATTCCCACATCTTTAGAATAATGCAATAGCGTTTAATCTTTTTAATATAACTAACAAGTTAGTCATACTATGCATATTACTCAGTTCTTAAATAAACAACACAAATTGAATGGCTTCCTCAGAATTTGGGTTTATCAGTGAGAAATTTTACTGTACTAACATGAATATAAATAGTGAAATGTTAGAATCTTCTAAGATGCAGCCATCTTACAGAGATCAAAAGGGGGTCTGGTGTGGATTTGCTTTAACAGAAGGTTCAGGTTTAAGAGAAACAGCTGAGGGGGATGGCTTTGTGGCACAAGCCATGAACTGATTTTTGTTTTTGAGCACGTCACTCATTCTTAAGAAAAAGCAAGTCAGAAAGTAATAAAACCTTTTTGGTTAAGGGAGTATCTCAATTTTTTTTTTTATGCAACATGTGTTGAGTTTGTAAAAAAAACTCCTTACAAAGGTATAAAGACATTTAATAATCAAATGTGGATCAAAAGAGTCAGTCATTGACATGAATAATTACATCTTATCCAAAAGGTTTATTTCACATGCTGATAATGGGGAGTCATACTAGCAACCTTTTGTGCTATTCTTGCCTCACCTTTTCATGAGTATCCAGTCATTATGGTTAAATGAATGAATGTACGAAGCTGGACACCCTTTTTATTACTAAGAAAAGCGTCACTATTAAATAACATGACCACAAACTGAATATTAATTCTTCCAGAAACTAATCTGGGCAAAGAAAGGTGCCGTTATTACATTGAGTTAGCCTTCAGAGCAAACCAGAATGAACGCATGCTAATGAAAACAGTATAAAAAAGCAGATTACTGTTTCTCGACTAGTAATTCAGGGACAGACGTAGTTTGTGTTACACATACAGGGTAAATGTACCTGCATAGGCCTTGATCACTTCCCAGAATGATGAAATGATGTAATGGGCCGTTGTCTGTTTGTGATTTGTCAAACCATTTGTT
>JABUIW010000023.1:3176710-3196085 GCA_013363375.1 Menidia beryllina
TCCTAATCACTGCTTTATGAGAGCAAGCACCTCATCGACACGGTGCCTCCGCCAGAAACTCAGCAAATTTCACTTTGGTGATGTAAGCAGGGAGAGAGTTTTGTCTACATGACACGCAGATAAAGACGTGCTGTCACATGTTTTTCGGGGATCGACATCAGAGAGGCTGCAGGTTAAAAAAAAAAAAAAAGTTCATAAGATAGGCAGACGTTTCAAAACCCAATGTTTGCTTTGGGATTGGTCTTCTGTTCTGCTGGATTCTCAGCTCCCTCTAAAATAATAACTGCACAATGTGATTGTTTTCGGTCTTTGGTTTTTGAATCTTATCAAAGTGGCACATGATATTTCAGTAGCCACGCTTTGCTACAGAAACTTTTCCCATCAGTAATAACAGATTGTCCCGAAATGTGTCGGTGCTGCAGATGTGTCAGCTGAAAGGTGACGAGGGAAATGGCAGCACGATAACTGCACCGATAAGTCTGTTGCTTATCAGTGGTTATTACATCAGGTAATAACCACTCTATTTTTTTTTTTCTTTTTCAAACCTTAACTCATCCAGACAAAAGTCACACCATTAAAAGAAAGAAAAGATCTGCTTTTAGGGATTTGGAAACCCATACAACCCATTTCTGACCAGCTTATGTTAAAGCTACAGTGTGGACTCTCAGAAATCCCAGTGACTAAAAATAGCTTGAATTCTTCTTCTTCTTTTTACGTCTAGTGTCCCTACATTGGTCTACATTTATATGTTTACTATTGGTTATTGGTTGACACTAGGCATGGCAAGATTCACCGATGCATATCGGAACATCGGAACGACCTGTGCGATACGGTTGCATCGATTTGCAAACGTCTGCATCGGTAAAAACCGCACATAAACTCGAGATGCATCGTATCAAAACTACCTGCATCGATACAAACCGATTATTATCTTCTATTATTATAACTTTTTAGAAACGTGTATTTGAGTTTTAGTTGCGTTTCTTTCCATCCCTGTTGCCTGCCTACTGCGTGCATGCTAGTCTCTCTGCCACTCAAGTCTCGCCCCAATCACTCTCTAAGTTGCACTTCCTTTGTTTCAAAATAAAAGGCACAGTTAGCTTGCGTGCCATAACTTGAACTATGTAGTCCATGGTGTACTTTTCTTCTGCATTGCATTGCATCGTATTGTATCGTATCGTATCGCACTGTATCGCAGCATTTTAAATTTAGATCGTTCTGTATCGCACCGGATCGCAGGAGGTTGGAGAATCGTATCGAATCTTATCACTAGAAATTCCATGAATCGTGAATGTATCGAATCGTTGGCTGTGTATCGAGATGTGTATCGTATCGCCTTGGTGGTGAAGATTCCCATCCCTAGTTGACACTGGTTTGTTCGTATACTAGTCAAGACTCGGGGCTTTTTAGAAAAGCTAGTTTCAACTGTCCACATCTTATTTGGGGTTCTTTGCCACTGAAACGACTCTTCAACTAAGTTTGAGGAGGTTGTATTCTAGAAACGTTAGTCTCTGAGTCACCTGTAGACTTTTATGCATGCATCCATTCATTTTCCATGGCGGCTTAATATCCAGAACAGGTTCCGGGGCCTGAGCTGGAGCTGATCCCAGCCGCCATCAGTCGCCAGTCCACATTTACAGACTTCAAGTCATCCCGTTTGTCTGTAAAACACATCTACTAATTCTCTATAATTAAGATCAGCTCAGCTAAATAAACCAGCATAACGTTCAAATTTGATGATCATGGTTTCTCTATGTGTTTTTTTTGTTTGTTTTTTGTTTAACAGCCCACTTCTTGGAATTGGAGCCCCCACTCAAGCCTTTTGCTTTCTGTATTTATTTATTTGATCCCGTGCTAGGTTGTGCAGGACGGTGAAAGGTCAAGCGAAGCATGTGTCGGGACTTAAAAGTGGACTTTACAAGTCTGCGCTGCAGCATATAGAGCTGTGAAAATAGACGTTGCTGCTTGCTTCATCGTGTGTGGCTCTTGAGGGGGGCGGGGGGTGGGAGGGGGGTAGTTAGGTCGGGTGACTCATCAACATTCCCACTTTTCCCTGACTCGTCTCCGTCCCTCCGCCTCTCGGACTCGAAATAACTGCTTTTGGCCCCACGTCTGCTCCCATTTCTGGGTATGGTGTGTTCCGTTCTGCACGGGCCCGTGCCTGTGGCTCGCCCCGGGGGGGGGGGGCGGACGTCACAGCAGCATCTTGAAGTATTTTGCAAACAAGGTCCTCGAACCCGCATCGTCCAAATGCCTCGCCGGTGCTTCAGGAAACCGAAAGGTCTTGAGCTGCTGTTTGCGAGGTGTGCCGGAGATAAATCTGTCAAGAGTTGACACTCGGAAACGTGGCTCTAAATCCGACTTGTCAGTCACCACGGCAGCAGGGCACGGCCAGTCCCCACTTTGGGGCTTGCAGAAATGAAAAATGTTCATTGAGTGATGTTTTTTTTTTCTTCTTGAAACAGTTTTGATAAAGTCAAAGTGTAGCAATTAAAGAACAAAGTTGGTATGTCCTTATTGCCACTTACAAGTTTAAGTTATAAAATGCTTTAAAGTGGAATTTAAAACATCAAAATACTTGCTGGAGCCAGTTTAAACTGTAAACCGGTCATAAAACCAAGGTGTAAATTGATTATCGCGTATTATCTCGTCTATTCTGGCCTTTTCAAGGTGCCTTTAACGCACCATCACTGTCTTTTGTCGTTTTGATATTAGAACACACCAGAGCCTCGAAATAAAATGAGGTTAAGAACAACTGAAATGACAAAAACTGTGCTTGAATATTTGTTTATTGGAAAAAAAACTATACTCTGTCTTTAGGGCAGTGAACTGCAAGTTTTTATTCAGGTGGATTTTGGGAAGAAATCAAGGATGAAATGTGACCTTTAAAGGGGAAAGAGAGTGGACAAAATGGATGTTAACAAGGCAGGTGTGGGCTTATAATTTTTGTCTGTATTGTGGTGAATCGTTAGGCAAAAGTCAAATCGCTGTCATATGAGTAATAGATTGTATCATAGGGTGAGCATGGGTGAATCTTTTCATATCGTATCGATATGTGTACGCAGTCGGCTTCAGTGCTTGAGATTCTCATCCCCATTCTACGCAAATGCCACGCCGGTACTTTTCCTGTGGTGAACAGCAACTGTTGACGCTTCACACAGCAACGAGTACGCACCGTTTCTAAAGACAAAGAATAGATAGTCATCTCGGAGACGTTTGGCTTTGACGCCAAAGAGCGTGCAGTGTAAAGCTTTTGTAAACTCTGTCAAAACTAAATGCAGTCGAGCCACATACCTGTTGCTGTACTAGAAACAGGTAAATTTGGAACGCCGTGTGCGATTACGCTGCCTCATTCTCTGATGTCCTCCACTGTGCAAGCAAAGGGCACCGTTGGATGGAGATAAGTTTTTACAACTCCCACCTGAACATGTCGAACATGTCTGACTCCACAGATTGAAGCAAAATCTTCCTCCGCGATAGGACCGTGCGTGCACTTGGTATTTCCACATCCTGTCATTGCAGAGTCCAGCTTGGCAGCAGCGGATTGTGTCGCCATTTTCTCCGACCCGTCGCCGCGGCGCAGGGGACTTCCTCTGCTCTCGTTCACGTTTTCCTCCTCCCTCCCGGAGCTCGCGCCTCCCTTCCTCAGCTCACGTTTCTCCTGTCTCTCGTTTCCTCTCCCATATTAACGCAGGAACCCGTCCGCTGCTTTCTACCAGGCTTTCCGGCCTAGCAGATTACGGGGGTCAAAGCCCAGCTTCGATAGGTATGAGCTCGGGTGTGTTCACACGTGTGTGTGTGTGTGTGTGTGGCTGGCTTAACTGGACCCCTCACCGCTTCATCTTAAGGCATCTAAAAAGAAAACGTCCATCTTAACTCGTCATTTAATCGATCTAATCCATTTATTGCCTTTGTTTTTGGCAAAGGATTATTTGGAAACTGTTTGTCAAGTCAGCTTTATTAGGATGATTTGTGTTTTTTTCTAAGTTGTAACTGAGCACAGTTTCCAAAAATCTCCTGTGGGGAACAAATTATTTAGCGTTTAATAATTTTTCAGGCGAACGTTGACAAGCTTTAGATCAGATTAATTAAGAGGAAAAGCCATGCGGTGATTTTAGTGAATGCATTTCAGTTGCCGCCCCCAAAGGCGGCGGCGAGATCTGGCAGCAGCTCTTGTCTCTTTGACACTTTGAGCAGCTACGGTTTGGCGGTCACGAGGATCCGCTGCTCAGGTTTCGTGGCACAATTCCTCCTCAGCTTTGCAGTGTTTGAGCCGGAGCTTCACTCACCAATTAGCACGGCTGCTTTCGTCTTCAGTGAAATTAACCTGCAGGCCAATGAAAAGCCACTTTTTCCCCCCCTGAGTGACATCATTTATGTGTTACTGATTGTGTCATTTCAATGCAGTAGATCTATTCCTTCTTTTAAAATGAACTTTAATCATTTAGCGGTCAGTTTGAGGTATTATTATGAACCTGTTTATAGTTTTTCTTTACCTGCAACTGAAGGGGAAAAGTAGCTACTAAGGGGAAGAGATGTTTGCTGTTTTAAAATGCAGCTCATGTCGGTTATTTCTTTATCTATGTTTCTGAGGAAATGGTGTGCCGTGTCACGGCTTTGAATCAGTCGTTTATTTTTGATTTATCGATCGGAAAAGTGTCAAGTTGTGCTGCTAACGACTCCCTCACATATTCTAAAGCAGGTCGGCACCTGATTTATGACTTCTGCAGTGACGGTTGATGCTGAGAAGATATTTAAATGGACTTCGGTTTTCATGAGTCATCAGCCGTTTGTTCCCACCTGCTCTCTCGTGGAGTGGCAAACCGGCTTGGGAATGGGTCACTCTCTTTGTTGGCGTTGTTGTTGTTGAGCGCTTCATGAATCACTTATCGTACGGCAGCGTTTGAGCTGCGAGCGCCGCCGCAGAAGCTTTCGGTTTGGCTCTGAGATCAAAACATGGGCCGCTGAATTAAGGTGGTTTTAATGCGGGCTTTGACGCGAGTGCCAGAGTTTGGCTTCCTGTGTATGCCACACACAAGTGGCCCTTGATCTCGGGGTAAATCTTTAAATCTAATGCTTTTAATCTAAATGCATGTACGATAGAATCGCAGCAGATCTCTGCACGTCTCTTAATAATGTAATTATTCCAGTTTATCAGCATTGAGTTGAGCCTGCAGTGATTTATAGGCACCGCCTGATGAAAAAGTGGATTACGTTGAGTCAATAAGATCGTTACATAATTTCATCCTTCCTCCAGACAAGATGTCAGTGTTTATCGGGGAGAACAGTAGCCGTTGAGCAAGTGTGTCCTCTGAGCTGGCAAAAGCCTCTGTTTGTTCCTTATCCAGCTCCTGTTTGCCTTTAGGCTCACTAACAGTGGAGCTTTATTCAGAACCTTTCAGCTCACCGCAGGTAAACCTCGGGGCGCTGTCTCATTTCAGCTCCCTTTGTCCTGATCCGACTCTCCTGCATGGTTGGACTTGTTGGAGGCCAACAGGGGATTGCTCACAAAACAGTTTCAGGGCATAAAGGAGCATTCCTTTAAATGACTGACTTGTGAAAAATGTAAAACCTTAGCTTGAAATTCACAGATGACATCTTTCAGCTGCAGGAAGGTTTGATGATGGATAACTTGGTTTAGTCTTAAGTGGAAATTTGCATACTGTAAGACAGTCGGCAAGCCTTTTTTCTTTTATTTTTTACTGCCCTTTTCCCACAGTGACGCACTTTACGATGCTCAGTGCACACCTGATCGGTGTCTGGGACCCCGAGGCACTGTTTGATTCAGAGCCTGCATGCGGCCCGTTTTAGTGGTTCAAAACCAAACATTTACCAAACATTTATTGCGAGGGCGAGGAACAAAGTTAGACGTGGGGAAGCAGGAGTTTCCGCTTCGGTTTACGGACCAAATGAGTTGTTAATCAGCTTATGAGGGTTTCCGCGCATCTTCCAGAAACAGAAACGGCTACTCATTTCACATCGGCACAGCTGTCCCCCCCCCCCCCCCTGTCCCCCCCTTGTTGAGAGTTAGTTGGGGGGGCCCCCCCCCCCCCCCTCCCCTTCATACAAAAACAGAACCGCGCTCCAGAACACGTTGTAATTGCTAACAGGCTTTGGGTCGTATCCCCGGACAACCCAGCACATTTCCTTTGCTCAAGGAGAGCTCGTTTTTTTTTTTTTTTTTAGGAGAAAGGCCCCCTACAGTCAAACTACACAGCTGTGATCGACACAACCCGACTTGCCTTCGGATCCGAGGCCTATGCAGGCGGCTGATGGACGGCTCTCTTAACCGTCACAGGCGTCTCACACGTGTCAGTGAAAGCCCCGTTTCGGTGGCTCGGTTTTACATTCGGAAACTGAGCTGACGCTTCACCGATACCGCTCCAGGAAAGCTCAGCTCGGCCTCTTGCTACATCGTCTTCCCTCAGCCTGAAAGAGACGAAGGAAGTACGGAGAGCTCGGGTCCACGCAGATGTTTCTCTCACACCTAGTGGACTCAGAGAGGGGGGGGGGTGACTTGCGTTGACGGTGGGGGGGGTCCACGTCATTTGCGGCTGGAATCAAAGATGAGAAGCAGACTGGGTGTTTAGACAGCCCAGCACAGGGGGAAATTAGCAGGATGAGGTGCCAAGACTTCTCCCATTAACCGCCCGGCAGTAGCTCAGAGGCCGTTAACACATTCCAGTGGGGTCTTAATCCAGATCGAGCTAAAACAAGTGGCGGCGGACCAAGTCGCTCTGGCCAAAGGGGGGGAAATAAAAACGATGGCGAAATTCGATAGTGAAGCACGCTTTGTACATCGTAAAATCTGGTTCCAGTTTAACGCCCCCCCCCCCCCCCCCCCCCCCCCCCCCCCGAGGGACGCCTGCCTTGGATGCTCCTCTGTTTGCATATGGTTGAATAAGGACTTTGGTGGTCATGTTACACATTGGCTCTCTATCTCTTTTGTCCCACCCCACACCCCCCACCCCACAAATGGGATGCTACAGCCATTAACAAACACCCCTGCGAGCAGTTATTTTAGCCCCCAGTCGGGCCAAAACAGCGCAGCCATTCCGTAAACGGCTTAAACGAACAGTCTCTGACAAAGTTCATTCAGTGTCTCCAGTTCCGATTTGATCCCGGCCGGAATGAAGCCCCACAGGGGACTCCCCAGCTTCTCATGCTCCCTGTCATCCGGCTCCTCCACGCAGGCTTTTACTGGGCGGGGGGGTTAGCGTTAGGGTAAGGGTCGTCTTCCAGCATGTCACGGAGGGACGCACGCTGCTTGCACACCAGTCTGGTGATTGCGCAACCAGGCATGGGCGGATCCTCCGGCCTGTTTGCGAGGAAGCTCGGTGGCAACAGACTTCGATTTAAAGCTAGAAGCATGTAGCTTCCTTGACGTCCGCCCTGTTTTCTTTGGCCTCCATTGTGCCCGTGTTTGCCGCTCTCCGCAGACCATGCAGGCATGCTCGCAGATGTTAGCCTACGTCCAGCATCCTGCCATTGTCAGACCCGGCCGGAGCTTCACATGCAATACGTAGACTTCTGTGCGTGTGCTTAAATGTCCGTGTGTTCACGTGGTCCTGAAGCCCGGCAGAGGTTACCACTGATTGGTTCATTGACTGAGGTGTATCCGAAACAGTAAAAGCTTTTTTTTAGAAGGATAAAAAACCCAAATCCAGCCAAAATATCTTCTTCATTATACCGCTTTAATGAAACCAAATGTGCCAAACTGTAGAGTTAAGAAAATGGAGAAATGTGTAGTCAGAAGAGTGCAGGAGGTTTAATGAAAGGCTCCATTTCGATAAGCCTTCGGGTGCTGTTTCCTTTACAAAATCCTTCGATGGGTAAAACCCCGCTTCTCCCAGACCTGTTGAATGTTCACTGCTTTCTTTATTTTCACAGGGTCGAGGGGCAGTGTGTGTCTGTGTCTGTGTGTGTGTGTGTGTGTGTGTGGGGGGGGGGGGGGGTTCATGCAGTTGTTGACCTTTGGCCAAAAGCTGAGTTTAGAATCCACATCTGGAGCTCTTTCTAAGACAAGCTCCACTTTTTCTTTTTTGGTTTAGGATCCTCAACTACACTTAACTCTGTGTTTTTTTTCCCACCCCCCCATTAAATTTAAACACCTAACAGACTACCCTATTTGTTTTAATTTGTGCTTGTTTTTCCCGTCGTGATGGCTTTTTGTAAACATGCCCGTTAACGCCAAATAGATTTTCCTTTCTTCGCAGTTTCACACGCTCATTAAACAATAAGTAAACATGTACTGTGCGGATCGCTTTTTGACTTGAGAAGGAATTTATTTGGAACTACTTCTTGGGAACATCCAGTTTATTTCGGGCTAAACAATGAACTTATTGAGGAGAGCCATGACTGACCTCCTGTTAGGAGCAGCTTTGCACTTTTTGCCAAAGCTAATTGGGGCCTCTGGCGCCCCCCCCTGGTGCAGCTGGCGAACTACACCTTTAAACTCCAACCTCCAGCAGCCGGGCGCGCGCCTGTTTTGATCTGACGGAGCCCAACGGTGAGCACTCCCATCTGTTGTTGCAGCCCCGAATCCTCCGGCCATTGTTTTTTTGAAATGCCGTCTCTGGGAGGAAGGGGGTGGGTTAATGACTGTATTCCTTAGGTCCCATTTGTCCAGCTGCCCCCACTCCCCCCCCCCCCCCCCGCGGTGACTGTTTGTGTGCTTTAGTGGACGGGGACGTGTGCCGATGCATCTGTTCCTTAATGGAGAACACATTGAAGCTCTGACAATATAAGCCATCGAGCCACAAACTCGCGCACGTGTCTCATGTGAAAGCCGGACTCCCCAGAAAAAGAGAAGTAAAAGGGGGGGCGTGGCGCTTCCAGGACTGGCTGAAACCATCGGTGCCAAACCAAATACCTGCCAGTGAAAGGACTTCACCGTCGGTTATAACTGAGGAGCTCCGTGCCGTCCCAGGCTCCGTCACAGACGTCTGGGTTTGCAGGCGCTGGGCTCGGGGGGGGGGCCAGTGGTGTCCTGAGCTGGAATGTGCCGCCTTGTAGTCCTGAAGGCTTTGTTTGGGGGGTTTGTGAGGGCATGTGCGCGCCGCTGAAGTCTGCAGGGGAAGGTCCACGCAGAGGTTAACACAGCAAGCGATCTTATATAAACGGCCACATGTCTTCCCCTTTGAATAAAATGTACAGTTTGCTGTGTTTTCCTTGGACGGAAAACGGCAAAGTCCCCTTTTTTTTATGGGTCTAACATTCTATGTATCACTGCCAAAGAGAGATTTAGTGATTCTACAGACTAATCTAATTTAACCTGTCTCTCTCTTGTTCTGTGTTATTGGCAAAAACACATTCCAGCCAAGGCTCGTACACTCTCTTCTCTTTCGCCATTCCAGATGTGCAGATGCTCAATTCTAAGGGATGAACGTTTGCTGTTTTTTTTTTTTTGTTGTTTTTTTTGGCGTGTTGTGTTGTTGAGCATCACACGTCTGATTAAGACGCTCGTTGGGATCTACCGTGCAAAACCTCATCAAACACAAACCGTGTTTAGCTACTGGCTAATTCAACTAGCAAACCACAGAGTGCAGGAAAATTTGTGGGAATGACTAAATGTTGGCTTGTTTTTCCTGTCAGTGTTGCCCCAAGAGTCAGCAAAGGGTGGAGGACTCTGCTACAAATTGGATTATTTGCAAAGAACATGAATTTCCAGTGTAACGGGAATGGCTCTTTTATTTTGTTGTCTGACCTTCATTTGTGTCAACCGTTAAATTACGGCACCAATGCCAGTGTGGACCATAAAAAAAGTGTCCTTATTTGCATTTTAGTAATGCTGAGCTCGATTGTTATTCACCTTTTTCCTCTACAAACAACCTTTTCTCAGTGCCCCCGAGCTCACACAAGACAGATGTGCAGAAATGAGGCTCTCAGGGTTTAAAGTTGGTAGAAACAAACATTTTCAAGCGTCCAGAATAGAAGAAACAAAACAAAACAAGTGTTGATGTTTGAAAACGGGCCCAACCGAACCGACTTGGACATGAGAAGGACCGCCTCCTTTTTCAGCGAACGTCGAGCCCCCGAATAAGACCTCCTGTGTCGGGATTGTGGGGATTTTTTTTTTTGGCACACGGTGCCAGTAAATATGCCGCTTGTGCAAGAGTCTTCCCGGGAGTAAATGGAGAGGTGGGGAGGGGCGGGGCCAGGCGCCTGACTCCGCCCCCTCGCCCTCCCACCATGTGATCAAGCGGGGTTTTAAGAAACATTCGGCTCGTGCTCAACGGAGAGACGCTCGCGTTCGTTATCCTCCGTGGACTAGTCTCGTCAGAAAAAAACTTGGGAGAAACGGCAACATGCGCAGCAAGATGAGCTACAGCCTGCCCTGCTCGCCGGGAGCCTCTCCTCCGCATTCGGGGCGGCTGGTGTCGTACAGGTCGCGCTGCGTCAGGTAAAGACCCGCGCCGCGTGCTCCGCTCGTTTAGAGGGACACTTTACAACCGTTACCCGACCCGGTAAATAAGAAGCTCGCTCAACAAGTGAGGGAACGGCGTTTTTTCTCCTGTCACACGTCGAACTTCGCGTTTGACGCTTGCGGCTCGAGCTCCCGGGGCTGCTCGCAGTCGGTCCGAGCGTCGCGCGGGGGTGAGATAATTGGCCACGAGCTGTTGGTCAAAACGGGCTGCTCTCCTCTTTTTCTGCCTGTTAAACGCAGTCCTCTGCCTCTGTTGTGTAAACGTCTTAAACGGGTTTACTTCAAATGCGGGATGCGTTTGTTGTGTTTATAGTGTGCGACCCCCCCCCCCCCTCTCCAATCAGGCAACCCACCGAGCTCTACGTGCGCCACAGCACGCGGGATGTAAATAATGGGAACGTGACGTGATGGGGTCCCCTTTTGAGATTTAACCGAGAAAAATACACTGCATATATGCTATATGCTGCAGCCTAAACAATGTTATTCTGATCGTTGAGTGCACCATTTAAATTTCCCCCTAAGTCCCTTTTATTTGAACATAATTTTCTGTCTTTGGATGACTAAAACTCAGCTTGAAGCATGTAAATGTATATATTTCATATTAAACAGAGACATGGAAATTAAGATTAAGTTTAAAGGCGGTTATTTTAACTGCGGTTTAATCTATGCATTCATTAAAGTGTTTCTCACATCTTAAAATTGTAAATTGTAGGTTTTGCATAAATATTTTACGTAGATTTGTGGACTTAAACACCTTATTGGATCTTTTTATGCTTCTTGCACATAGTGTTCTGCTGGTCCCATGTCAGAGCGGAGCACCTTCTAGCGGTTTGCAAACGCTTAGGTCAGTCTGAACAGGGCAAAGATTGAGCAAGAAGGGTTGTATCGGCAACCAGTAAAATACTTTATGTTTTTATGCTGGTTTAAAAATCTTTTATGAGGGACTGCAACCTTGCCAAGTAGATGATTGTCTCACTTTTGTGTGACGGTTCGCATTGCGCTACAACGTGCGAAATGTGGGTTTACAAGGCAAAGACAGTAATACTGTCGATAACGGGGTCAAATCGAAGCATGACTCCTGCAGACTGCAGCCGTTGTGATTACAGCAGGAGTCATGCTCAGTCACACAGGAGGAGAACATGTGAATATTAATTTGCTCTGTGCTTACTGACTTAATTCTGATCCCGTTATTTTGCACACTGTTTTGTTTCCTTTAAAAAAAACTTGTTTTAGCTTTTTTCTCTGAGAAATACTTTGTATCCCCACAAATCCCTAGAAAAAATGTGTCCTGTCTGTTTAAATAACTAAGAGTCCCAGTGAGAGATACATGGCAAAGGAAACATCACGTTCTTGGAAGATGCTCTGGCTTAAGCCTGGAATGTCTGAGCTTTTGAACGACCAACCTTTTCACCCCTGATCTCATTCTGAATCTTTCACTCTGAATTCTGCAGTCAGGCTGGTGGCATTCTGCAAGGTTCCTAAAAACATGCTGTTGCTATTTTTGGGGGGGGGGGGGAAACACCTGCAGGGCAGAGGAGTGTTTAAGTGCTAACCTAATTCTCTGGTAACAGATGTTACTGCTCATTGGTTCCCCAGTAGATGCCCTCGGGTGTATTACTGGTTATCTCAGAAGTGGTTGTGAAATCTTGCATGTAACAGTTGGCTATATTTGTATGTTTGTTAACGTGAACGAGACGATACCGATCTGAAGAATTTGGCGTTTGTGCGATGGGTATCTTATCTCTGGCACTCTGTCTCCCCACAGCGCATCCGGTGCCAGCGTGGTCGCCATCGACAACAAGATCGAGCAGGCCATGGTGAGTTTTCCACACGCGGAAAAGCCATAAGAGAGCGAGAGCGGTCAGGCGACACACATTATCCGATGGCCTCGGCAACGATTTGTTTCATAACCAGTTTTCCACCGCTGACACAACTAAAAAGGTTACCATTGCAGCGACTTTGAGAATTGATTTGATTGTAGCAGTTCCCATTCATAAAGTTCACAAAAGAACTTTTCTCTTTTTTCTTTTCCCTGCTGGTCTTCACGAGGAAACAAAGCAAAGTACCTCTGTAGTGTTGCCTAACCCTTTTGATTGACAAGTGATCTCATAAAGGAAGCATTTTCTTTCCTTCATGTTGCCAAAAAAAGAGATCACACCTCCGCCCTTTAAGCTCTGAGATTATGAGAATTTATTTTTCTTTTCTCTTCCTTTAGGAACCCGTAATCTGTTTTGTTCATGACTACTTGCCAAAAGAATGAGCTAATTTTAGTTTTTTTCTCTCAGGACCTGGTGAAGAGTCACCTGATGTATGCGGTTCGGGAGGAGGTGGAGGTGCTGAAGGAGCAGATAAAGGAGCTGTACGAGAGGAACTCTATGCTGGAGCGCGAGAACGCGGTGCTGAAGTCTCTGGCCAACACGGAGCAGCTCAGCCAGCTGACCAACCAGCTGGTCAGCGCCCCGCCGTCCCTGCAGCACCACCAGCACCCGCTGCTCACCAACGCCCCGTCCCTGGTGCACCACGAGGGGGGTCAGAGCATCCCCCACCACCCCAACATCACCTCGGCCTGAGCCTCCCTCCCCTGTCCGCGCACATCCAAACACACGCCTTCCCAGGACGGGAGCGGGGGAGATCCTGTCGGCGAAAAAAACCCAGCTCCTCCCACAGCCCCACGGCGCCAAAGGCCGGGCTCTGCTCGCCGCGCTCCATTCCAACGCAAGTCAGCAGCATCAGCGCCTTTGTTTGCCATCGCCGTCGGGCGTGCACGTCATCCAGACCCTTACCAGCCTTCTACAAAGTCTTATTCCAGCCCAGTGTCCAGCTGCGGGCCAAGTTGAAAGTTAAAAGGGGGGAGGAGGAGAGGAGTTTTAAAAAAAAAAACTGAATGTCGGTCTTCTCGAGGAGACGGGGCTCACGAGCAGCAAGCGCTCGGCGAGTCGGGACGGCACGCGGTGGAAGACGCCTGCGCCGGACCACGGTGGTGACAGGGGTCCAGCGGGGACTTTCCAGGGGCCGGAGGAGGCCAGAGGAGCGGCGGAGGCAGGGGGCGGGGCCGAGGAAACGGGGACGCCGGTGGGCGCCGCGGCTCGGGGCCCGAGCGGGGAGAGCCCGAGCCCGGGCCCGTCAAAAATGCTGCAGCGAAAAGCTCGTGCTGTTTTCTCAGAGCCACAGTACTTTGACATGAATCCTAATTCTCATCAGTTCACTTTTTAGTATTTGCATTTTTATTTATTTCAGGGCTGCTATTTTCATAATGTAAATGAACAATGTCGTGGAGATGCTTATTAAAAACAAAAAAAGAAGTTCCTGTCGGTCTTTTTTGGTATTTTAAAAATCTGTCTGGTAAACAAATTTGGTATTTTCTTGCAACAAGTAGATCTCAGAAGGTAGGCAATAAGTTCCATAACAGAAATTCTTGTCACGAACTAGAGCTAACACTAAAGCAGAGCTTTCATTAGGTGAAATCCAGGTTGAATGTATATTTTGTAAAGTATTAAGCGCGTGGAGGGAGAACCTGTTGAGTGTGACGTATGCGAGAGGATGTTTGATAAAGAAAACTATTAATGTACTTTTTCTATACTCTCTTTGTCAAGGTGACAAACTGAATTGGAATTTGATGTTCGGTGGGGGGGAGGGATGAAAAGCTGTGAAATCTTTTTTTGTTTTTCTTCTATTTTTATTTTTTGACCTACCAAAGACTCAGAGGTGTGTATTTTTTTTTTCTGTTTTTCACACATTTCTTTTTCTATCTCCTTCCCTTTAGTTTTATTTTTTTGTTTTTTTTGTTGCTGTTCTGCATGATCTATTCTCAGACCACTTTCGTACCTCATGTTTTTAATCCAGCACTCTTCTTTTTTTTTTTTTTTTTTTTTTTTTTTTTTTTTTTTTTTTTTTTTTTTCCTCGTCTTTTTTTCTGGTGGTCTGTGAATGCTTGCGTGAGGATTTACGAACAAGAAAGGGAACGGTGAGCCAAGGAAAGTGGTGGTTGATGGAAGGACAAAAAAAAAGTTATGTCTATGAGAGTGTGTGTGTGTGTGTGTGTCGGGGGGTGCCTTGTGTGACATTAATAAGAAAAAGAGCCTTTTTTATTTGTTTTTTGTTCTCATGTGGATTTCAGAGGCAGAGAAAATTGCAGATTTTGATGAATGAATTTAGTTTTAATTGTAATTCGCAACACTTTGCTTAAATGAAAGTGGGGGGGGATCAATAACTGCAGTATAACCAGACATGGAAACTTTAAAAAAAAAAAAAAAAAAAAGCATTTCAGGCCGTTCCGCTGTGTGTGAGCTTATTAGAGGATGTCCTGTGTGTCACATCTGTGTGCCTCCTGTGCCGGCGCCTGCTGTGGTCAGGTGACTCGGTTTCTCTCTCTGTGGCTTAGAACCAAACCAAGCTGCTTGGTAATTGTACAATCAGATATCTTTTTAGACTTTTTGATGTCATTTCCTTTTTTTTTTTCTCTGCAGACGGACTTCTTTGTTGTTTGCTTTTGTTTGGCTTTTTTCTTTTTTTTTTCGTCTTTCATTTGAAGGAGATGCCCCCGTACATGCCAAATGTACTGTATGAAAGTGATCACTGAGCCTTGGAAATATCTTAACGGATGCCCTTGTAATGTGCTGTTCAGACGATTTTAGTTTTCAGTCGGAAAATAAATAACTGTTTTATTATGAGGATGTCGTCCCGCCTCTTTATTTTCAGTTCATTGTGACAAAAATGGGAAATGGCTCAATGCTTTTTCCTGTGTGTTTTTTTTTTTTTTGTTCCTAACCCATTAAACACAAAGGACAGAACATTTTCAGTCTGGAAAATGCTGGAATTTCTCTTCTGTCACCGTTGGCTTTTTTTTTTCCCCCACTTTCCCTTATCTCGGAACTATGTCACCTTATATGTCACAAGAGTAAACAGACGAGTGAGTCCTGCTGCAGGTCAAACAAACCTGACCACAAGGTCACGCCCACTCTTAGAAGCCCAGTTTTTCATAACCGATAAGACAAGAGGTGGGAATACTGGGGAAACTGACATTTTACTGAGGAAAAAGTTCACAAGTGAAAAAGTTCACACGTGAACATTTCAGCCAGTAAAGTAAACATTAAGGACAACTGCCTCTTAGGAAATATTAAGTTTTTTAAATTTGCAGTACACTTAATTTTAACTTACTGTTTCTCACAGCGTCCTGATGGAGTTCTTTTGTTTCTCAGTCCCATAGTCTGATGCTAGTAAACATAGTCTCTTGCTCACAAACATTTGAACAAATGCGCAGGTGAAGAAAAGAATAAAACGGGTTGGTTGATGGCTTGAGACCCGCTCATCCCACTGAACTACCGACAGGCCTGAACGTCTGAAAGGGAAAGGCCCTGAATGAGTTAGCTCTCTCTCTGAATTCAGCCAAAAATACTGACAAGATTGTTTTTGGCTCCAAACACTGCAGAAATACTCTGTCCAAACCATAAAATCACACTGGATTTCCCTCAGGAAGACTTTTTTAGGACAATTTGATTTAAAACACTGCGGTGAGAGTTAATTTTTGTTCTTGTTTCTGCTTATTTTGGTTTATGCCTTGTAAAATCTGTAAAATCCTTTTTAAATATCAAGTTCTTGGCTGTTGGAGACCTTAATCGTACCACATTTTTCTAACAGCTCCGGGTCTAAAGGCTCAATTGTGTTTCTGGGAGATTTAATCCTAACAGGGGACACATTGCCTCCTCAGAAAGAATTGTTGAGCTTCTTTTTGTAGACTACCTCGAGGTTATTTAGTTACTGTGTATATTAAATTAAACTGAATGTAATAATTCAGTCAGGCCCCGGGTTGACTCCGCTGTCACCCAACAGTTCAACATTTATGAGATTCCTCAGAAACTGCATCTGAATCTCTGTGGAATTACATAATCGCTTCATAGGAATCAGTTATATGTGTTTTGAAAATACTTCTTTCGAAGGGACTTCTCCCTTTGAAGGAAGTAACTGAAGGAAGTAAGACGACACCCTGAGGCACCAGGTAAAGATGGACTAAGCTCAGGTTTTAAACCTGAGCTTAGTCATCGGGTTGGATTTGATTATTTTTTTAAACCGGATCTTGGCTGGTGACCTCAGAGGGTAGTTTCCTCAACAAAAGACATGAGCGAATTTCCATTTAACTAACGGTGTTCTATAACCAAATGCATATTTACTGGCCTTAAATACCTCCCCCCTTCCCCTTTTACTGCATGCTGCTTTGAGCATCTGCTTCCAAATGGAAATAGCAGGAGGGACGGGTCCGACATGCAGTCTGGTCCACGGGGTGGTGACCTCGTTTGCACACGGCTTTAGAAAACACCAGTTTCCTTGGAATGCCGGCTTCTGTGTTTACAGGTGTCATCATGTGAAACCACTTCGACTTCTCCGGCTTTGACATGGTTACGTGTAATCTGATCAGCTGTAATTCAAGTTCCAATGAATCGGGGCTGATATTTGGGCGGCTATGGACATTTTTCTTTATAGTTGGCTTTTTTCCTCCTTTTGCCGAACATTTGGCTGTTGCCGTTTTTTGTTTTGGTATGCCGGCATTTCCTTCCAGTGATGTTCACACTCGTGGAACCGATTTGAACCCTGTCCTGCAAAACACGAACAGAGGAGACCTTTTAAACTTTTTGGGACAGAGGTTTACACAGGCTGTACGACCCGAATTCACCCCGGCTAAATTCAATTTAAATGAAATCCGGTTCACTCTCACGGACACGGAGCTCAACGATCGTTGTCATCTGTCGACACCACGGCAAAACATCCCAATTTCCTTTGAACCGGGATTCCGGGTCAGCTGGACTGTACCCTGGACATTACGAAACCTCCAGCAGGAACAACCAGAGGGAGAGCGGCCATCTGCTCGGACCAACCGGGGCGAGGGGAAGGAGACGGGACGAGCACAGAGAGCCTGAATAAAAGCCTTATATGATTTCAGATATACACCGGCCAAAGTTTGAACGGTGTTCCAGAGTGGGCCCATATGCGCCGACTAAAGTCCAGATGTTGAAACTGAAATGGGCCTTGGTAGGGCACAACTGCACATGTTGACCCCGGCCGTAACACCTAACCGGCTCTGCCAAAAGCTGCTGGGGGGGGAGCGGCGGAGAAGGGCAAACAGCCAAAGCAGCAAACCGACAAACGGCAAGGACCTGGCCCTGCGCCGCCGTGACGGATCCTCCTCCCCTCCACATACTTTCCACAGATCAAGTGCGGTCATGCCGCCGCGCTTCACAGCCGTGAGTCACAGCGGCCCTCAGCTGAGTTGGGCAAGAAGGGGGGAGGCGCTCCAGACGTCACCGCCGGCGACGCAGATCAGATCATTCAGCCCCGTGAATGAAGGGCGAAAAATCTGCTCCGTCCTCCCCCGCCCCACCGACACTCTGAAATAAACTTGCTCTGACATGTTTGACTCCTGACACACTTCTTGTGTGTGTCAAAAGTCATGACTCGTCAAACTCCCATACGCAGCCTATGAGCTGGTGGTTACAGTAAAAAGAAATGAAAAGCAGTAAATGCCACTACAATGGATATAGATTTCTATTCTGAGTCACAATATTTTAGATAATGTCAGCAAAATCTAAGTGGAAGCTGTTTGACTCACGGTGTGTGTGCACATCCTACACACACACACACACACACTTAGACACAATCATTCAACACTATGGAAGATCAGTTTTAAAGAACACAGATTTTCCGCTCTGTACGTGAAACATTTCAAGAGCTGAACATGTTTGGTGACTGTGACATACTGAAGAATGTCATTGTTGTTTAATCTTCCAAAAGCATAAAGGAAGGAAGCGTCATTCAATCCCGGGAGGGCTCACATTGCTCTTGTATGTGCGCGTACGTGTGTGTTTTATGCAAGGACAATTACTCACCACTCAGTCATCTACAGCCCCACCCGACAATTTTGTACTGTTATAGAAAGTAGAGCTCTGCTCTGACCTAACTCCCCACCGCCATCAAGTGACGCAACAGGCCGCCTCTCCACAGGAACGAGCGGCGTTCAGGAGGAGGGTGCCATCATGTGGGGATGATGGGACAGCTTCCATCACACCCGATGCACTCCGTGCTGAATCCAGCAGAAACAAAGCACAACACAAAGCCGGTCGTCTTCAATAGAGGGTTTCACTGGGCCTAATGATAATTTTGGCAGGTAGAAATCTCCACAGGTCACTATTTGGAAATCATAATTCAGCCAGAGTCAAGGAAAAACAGATGTTGATGTGTTTTCAGGTTTCTAAAAGAGTTCAACAACTTAAAACTGCTATTTTTCTGTTTGAAAAAAGCACATGTACACAAAATTAGGTGCTAGACAAGTTATATATTAGAAAAGTTATAACTGTGTCTGCACCGCTTCCAAAGTTAATTTCTGCTCCTTTTCATCTGATGGCTGAGCAAATGAATTCCCTTATCCCTCAAGAGGAGTTCTAAATTTCCAGTATCATTGTATTTTTTTAAAAACTTTTTTACTCAGATAAAGATTCAGATTTTTAAAAATTTGTCATATGCACAATAGAACCAAGTTTCCATGTGCGATGAAAATATTATTTTGCTGTCTGCAAGAATGCATATCCAAGTGGTCAAGGTAAAAAAAAGGCATGAACATGAAAAAAGATTAATATCAAACACAAGTAAACAAAACAAAACTAATAGACATACAAATGCTGAACAGTGCCAATCAAATGTAACAGAATGTTGACCTCTGCAGGCGTCTACGCTCCATGACAGTGGCACTGCAGCATTCTGCAGACAGCCGCAGACTTTTGGTTTTAATAATTTGGATGATTAAGTAAAATTTTTAACTCATGTTTATCACAATTATCACATTTTCACTTCTGAAATCCAATTTTGAGGCGATTTGTATTTATATTATGTCTGTGGAGTATGACATAGGCAATGTAAGATACACTATATTGCCAAAAGTATTTGCTCACCCATCCAAATTAT